>VZTJ01000083.1:232412-278319 GCA_013397795.1 Orthonyx spaldingii
CGGGCTCCTTGCCCCAGGGGCTGCTCGCCTCGGCGTCGCCGGATCGGGGGCGATTCCCAGAGAAATCCGCCGCTGTCCTCGGCCCCGCCGGATCTCGGCGCTGAACCGGCGCTGCCCGGCCGGGAGCTGGCACAGGACGGGCTGGCTGGGGGTTGGTGTTTCGGGGCTCCCCTCGCCCGAACGGGGAGATGAGCCCCTCGCCTGAGGGTCGAGCGGGTCAGTCCGTCGAGGTCCCGCTGGTTTGCTGGATGTGATGCCGGGCGGGCTGCGAGCCCCGTGTCCCTGTCAGGCAGGTGCCATCGAGCCTCTTCGGGGGATAGCTGAGCAGTTTTCATTTCCATCGTGATTTTCCCCGCTTGCCGTGCGTTCCCCGTGGCTCTGGACATCTCTCCTTTCCTGCCGGCTGCTCCGGTGGCCGATGGCTTGTTTCCTCTTCTCCTTTTGTGTAGCGGTGGCTCCTAATGGAGGCAGCTCCGCTGGCTGCCTCTTTTCCAGCTGCTTCTACAAGGCGCAGGAGCCAGCACATGTGACTGGGCAGATCTCGGGAAGACTAGCAAGTGCTCCCCGGGCTCCTGCTCGACAGCCAGCCCCGACACGGGGATACCCACACCCCGATGTCCCTTTGCCTGCCCCGGCACAGGGAGACACAGGGACACCCTCCCTTTCGCAAGAGCAGCCGTGAAAACTTAGAAAATACGAGCGTTTTGGATCTGTTCTGTTCACCTCTCCCCCTCCCCTCTCTCTTTCCATGAAATGCTTATCTGAAAGAGGTTCTGGTTGTGTTTTGTTTTAAAGAATCCAGCTGCCCCTCGTGCTCGCTCTCCATCTGAAGTCATCATTGTCAGGAGCAGGCGAACCTCAAAGCGAGAGGCTTTGCCGGGCTTTTGCTCGCCTGGTTAATTGATCTGTCCATCAGTTTGCCACAATTAGCGAGCGCTTGCTCCACGCTGAGGGGCTCTGTGGTGTTCTGGGGGGCTCGGGGGTTTATTTTAATGCATCTGGTCCTCGTGACTGTGAGAAAGAGTGACACGAGCTGCGTGATAGACTGATGCTTTTGAAATCTTAATGTGATTTAAATACCAGCACGCTGCTGATCGCTTTAGCAGAAATACCCTGCTCACATATTCATCCCGAGCCATCCTTCACGTTTGTCATATCCTGGCTACCTGAATCGTTCCCGAGCTTCAGCTGGAACTGTCTAAATGTTTGCTGGCGATAGGAAATGGTGTGTTAGTGGGATTTACCAGGATGTGTTGGATTTAAACATTGATTTCTGTTTGTTTTCCTCACGAACTCAGTGCAGCATTTCCAACTGCTTTCCAGCTGCTCTTCTCGGGCAGAGCAGGGAAGGGTAGCACTACCAGTAGGTGTAAAATCAGCTGGAGAACGCCAAACCTGCGGGGGAAAATAATTCCCTGAACTTTGTGCGAGTGGATCCTTTCTAGATGCTTTGTTTGCTGGGGGTTGATGGTGACAGTTGCACAGAACGATAAAATGCAACTTAGAAATGTGGGGGAAATGTGGGGTTTGGGGGAAAACTAGTCACACCCTTGTGTCTTGAGGCAGAAATGTTATTTTGGAGGCCACTGATGTGTTCTCATCCAACTGAATCATTCAGTTAAATGTCGGTGCTCTTTCTTGCCAGTTCGTCTGCATCACCTTTCTGTCTCCACTCTGGAAGCCTTAGTGTTTATTTGGCTTTTTAACCAATATCACAGGACAGTTAGGGTTGGAAGGAGACCATCCCCACCTAGAGCAGGTGACAGAGGAACGGGTCCAGGTGGGTTTGGAATGTCTCCAGAGAGGGAGACAGCCTGAGCAGCCTGTCGCAGTGCTCTGCCACCCTCAGTGGATAAGTCATTCCTCCTGTTGAGGTGGAACTTGGTGTGTTTTAGGTGATGCAGGTTACTTTTGTTTGCCGTGGTGGTGTTAATCGCTGTTGTGTGACTCGGAGGCTCTGTGGGACACGTGTGCTGGCCCAGTCCGTGGAGATCCGATTTAGGGAGCGCCTGGCCATGATCTGGGGGGAAATCCACCCTTCAGCACCAGCTTTTCTAATGCTGCTGCAGCACTGAAAATAAGCCCTTAGCAGCAAATCTGTCCAAAGTAAACAATTGAAAAATAATTAGGAACGGTAGGCAAAGGCACGCTCGCTGCTTGGCATCATGTTCAGATCACAAGCAAATGAATGAGTGATGAGATCTGGCTCTGCAAAACCAGGAAGGTGTGCTCAGATGTGCAAATATCACATCCAAAAGGAGCTGTGTGGGGCTTTTTTTGGCCCCATCTCACAGGTGGTTGTCCCCATTTGGACTTCAGGAAGGATTTCTTCATGTAAAGGGTTGTCAGGCACCGGAAGGGGCTGTGCAGGGAGGTGGTGGAGTGCCCATCCCTGGAGGTGTTCAGGGAAGGACTGGATGTGGCACTCAGTGCTCTGGGCTGGGTGACAGGGAAGGACGTGGTTGGTCACAGGTTGGACTTGATGATCTCAGAGGTCTTTTCCAAGCTGATAAATTCTAGGATCTCAGTTACCCACAGGGATACCACACCTTGTGGAAGCAGCGACAGAACAACCCCGGTGTCACGCCCAACCAGCCAAACCAAGTCACAGCTCTCATGCTGGTAACAATAAATGAAGCAGTGTTTCAGATGACTGGGAAATACAAAAAAAAAATTAAAAAAAAAAAAATCAAAATAAGCACCCCAAAGAAATCCTAAACCTGAAAATAGCTTCAAGCACAAGCTGTGAGCTGGCAGGGGCTGGGGTGGCTGGGCTGTGACAGAGAGGGATGTGTGGCAGTCCTGGGGGCTCTGACTGTCCCGTTTGCTCTCCTGCTTGAACTCATGATGTGTTTATGTACCTGATTCCAGCAGCTCATAGGTAAGCTGGTTATATTCCCAGCTGCAGATTTGGGCTGTCTTGAGCTATTTCTCCAAGTGTGAAGGCTGGAAGGCGTTGCAGTTTTGGATGCCGACGGTGTTTAAAGGGAAGGAAAGGGGATGTTTTGTGGAGGATGCTCAGAAGGAATTGTTCCTCGTGCTTCAGCGTGAGAACTGGAGGCTTTGGGTCCTTCAGCAATGCTCACAGCTGTCCGGCATGGCAGCTCCTGTTTTACTGGGACCAATGACATGGATTTAATGGCAGAAAATATTCAAATTCATGTCCAGATTGCTGCTCTGAGTGAGTAAGTTAGCTGTAAGAAGACCATCACAATTTAACTCCCTATGCTTTCACACTTATACTGGCAGCTGATATCCTTGACATGGGGAAAACACACTTAAATTTAATACTACTGGGTTTCTTTCTTAAAAGACAGAAAGAAACAAGATTGTGTGCGACAATGCCATAGCTTTGTCCAGTTACTGCCCAGATTTGCCATTTAGGATGGAGCTTTATTATAAATAAAGTAGAGTCACAGTAATATTTAATGTGAATAAAAAAACACCAGCCCTTCCATTAGAAGAATAAGACACTGGAAAACTTTATCATGCAATAAAGTGAAATGAGGGACTGAAGTTACTAAAAACAGAAGCCAAGGGTATCATTTAAAAAAGAAATCTAATATAAAATCAACTCCTTTGGCCCCCGTTCTCTGGCCCTGTCAGTATTTGTGCCATTGGAGTTTAATTGATCTGTTCCATGTTTTTTTCCTCTGGCCGTGTGGATGAAACCCCAATAAAATCAGAGTATGGAGAGCTGGCAGGATATAAGAAGTGCAGTCAGCTGAGGGAACTGAACCTGAACCTTTCTGTGAAATCTCTGGTCTCTGAAAATTACAATTGTGTAATTTCCAAAGAATAATTTGAATTAAATTGTAGTGGAAACCCCTCAGTGGGGATGGCAGTGCTGCTCTGCTTCTGGAGAAAAGTAACTGAAAATGAGGATTGCTGCTTTGGAGGAGCAGTTGTTTTCCCTTTAATCTGCTAATTACCTATATACATTAAATTTCAGGACATCATCCGTAGAGGGTGGGTGGTTATTAACTCTACATGGGTCAAAAACAATTCAAGGGGCGCTCTTGATTTTTGCCTGTTTTGTGAGTGATGCCCACGTTTGGCAGTGCTGGGTTCTTGCTGCTTGGTGATGGGGAAACGCATGGATGTGTCTTTGCTGAAATTACCAAATCCGGGCAGGAGCGGTGTGACACCCTGCGAGCCTGGCGGCACCGGCGGTGCGCGCTGGGCTCTGAGCCGTGCCGGTGGCGCACAGCTAAACAAACACCGTGCAGTGCGGAGGGAATGTGTGTCACTGCCCGGGAGCACGGCGCTCAGGGCCCTGCCGCTGCGCTTCTCCACGTGCCACGGCCGGGAATGCTGCTTTTAGCACCTCTCCAGGAGCTCTAACCGAGAGCAGAGGCGCATTTTCAGTAGAGACGTTTGGTTGGACCTTGTCTGAGGGCTGCTCAGAATCCTTGGGTTTGTCATTGTCCTTCCCTGGCTGTTTAAAATTCCCAGTGCTTTGGGAGAGGGGCAGCGCAGGGTTTTGAGGGGTGTTTGCTGTCACACGTGCGGCCGGGCACCGTGGCAGGAGTCTGGTGGCACCGGCAGGGTGTCAGCTCGTCCCATGGGATGGCGCAGCCGGCACGGTGGTGCTGGGAGGCTTTGGGATCCTTGTGGCTCCCTCCTTCCCCTGCCCGGAGAAGGGGGATGCAGCCCAGGCGGGATTTTTCTCCCGCTGTATTCCCTGGGCACTGCCCGGTTGTGGATGGAAGCACTCGGGGGAAAGGCACGTGGAGCGGGTGGGATTTGTGTTAAACGTGTGGTGCTCAGGAATAAGGTGATGCTTGGGCTCAGAGCTGTCGAGTGCTGCGTTCCTCGTGTCCCAGTTCTCCTAAACAAAGGTATGACTAAAGAAAATGACGATTTTTAGGTTTTCCCCCTTTGTAATGCACATCACAGGAACTCTCGCGGGCACCCATTGTTCTTCCAGCAGTTTTTGAAGGGCTTTCTCACGCTCAGCTTTGAAACTCTACAGCTCAACAGCCTTGATTTTAATTTTTTTTTAATGAAAAATCTTGGCTTTTAGAGGCAGCCTGTATCTCAATATTTCAAATTATTTACGAGGCTCTTAGAAATAAAAAGCAGGCGTTTTCCTCGTATTGATTGGAATAAAACCGCTTTGCTGTCAGCTGATTTTTCGGTGTCTAAATAATCATCCTTGAAATAAAATCCCAGTGCTAGGGAAGCATCGAGATCCCAGGCATTGCTTCCTACTTACACCGTGCCTGGCCTTCTATTGTTCCTGCCTGTGGCCTGTGGGAAGCAGGGAGAATCGGGAGCTTCAGCCAGCCTTCCCGCAGCACGGCATTATCCGGTGCTCGTCCTCATTGTGTCTCCGGGTGCCTGCGGAATACCTGGAATAGGATTAAATCCACAGCGGAGGAGAGGAATGGGGAGTTGGGGGATGCGAGGGAAGGACGGCTGAGCTGAGTTTTGGGGGCAGGAGGGAGCAGGCGCCGCGGGGAGCGCGGATGCTGCCGGGGCTGGGAGCACCCTCACCCTCCCAGCCCTCGCATCCTCGCCTGGTTCCTTGAACTGCCGAGTCCCTCAGCTGGAGATGGATCGGGAGCCACATCCCTGCAAGCCCTTCGCGAGCGCTTGCTCCGTTAGGGCGCTTGGCGGGCCGAGCGTGTTCTCGCCTGCTCAGCGTTGGGAATTGCGTAAAAAAGAGCAGGATTTGAGGCGGGGTGGAGAGGAGCATCGAGGTCTCTGCGGAGGGAGCATGGAGAGGCACCGGGGGGAATGCAGGCGGTGAGGATTAAGCTGCAATAATCTCATATTGGTAAATATGGATGGTTTGGAAGGAGGAGGAAAGCAGGAGAGTGCAGGGTTGTGGAGGGAACTAGTGGGCAGCAGGAGGTTTATTTTTAATTAATAAAAAACTCCTAAGAAATAGATGCAAGAGGCATGTTCGGGTTTGTTCCTTTGTTCAGCTCAGCCAAAGTCAGTGGAAGGATTCAAGGTTGGAGATGGCTGGGAGTAAGGAGAGAGAGCGGCTCTCTCCAAGGTGAGCAGGATAGTAAAGGAAAAAGATTTGGTAGCTATAATCATGTGTAGACAGAGAAAAAAAGAGATTTTCTTTAAATCCTGGCTAAACGCCAGGTGGCAGGACAGGGATGGAAATCCCAGCTTGGACAGGTAAACCCCAACCCAGGAATTCCTTAGGTGTCAGCAAATGGCACAAGCAACACAAACGAACCAGGCATTTTGGGGATTTATTCCTTAAAAATTACTTGGTAACCTTGACTCTGTGGCATGTCCCTAATTCCTGGAGGTGGCCCCTGCAATACACAAACATGTGGTTGGCAGAGCACCTGGTGAGGGGGAATATGGAATGACTGCTGGCTGCTCCCCTTTTCTTTCCCAAGAACTCTGTCATCTCGTCCTTTCTAGGTGCTGGATTTCATCAGGGATCTCTAGGGATGTAGTTACTTGGGATTTCTACTGCTGTCCTTGTGTTTTGGTTGGAAAGAGGTGAATTCTTTCCAGTCCTGTTAGGACAGACAGTGTGGCTGGGAAGCACTGTTTAGCCAACCTTCAAAGAAAATTTTGTTTTCATTTCTTCCTGATTTTGTTTCTTCCCATATAATGAAAGAGGACCCAGGGAATAATTCCCATTTGAGAGTAAATTGCCAGCTTTGCTGAAAGTGCAGTCCTGACACCTCTGAGGCTGTAAAGGAGTGATAGAAACCCTGTCCCTCTCGGTGTCCGTGGGTCAGCATCAGTTACCAGGAATAACTTCAGCCTAGGGATGAAGTTTTGGATGCAAGTGGCTTAATTACAGTGCAGATGGAGCATCACTGTCTGTGCTCAGCCCACGTGTGATCTGCAGCAGTTCTCCTGCCTGAAACCACTAATGAGCTTAAGAACGCCCCTGTTTTCCCAGTGCTTAACAAAAATTAAATCCTTCCCTCCCAACAAAACTGGTCGCGTGCTCAGCCCGCTGCTTTCATCAGGAACAATGGGTGAGCGCTGACCTTCGTGAGATGCCACCTCAGAGCTCGTTACTGAATAATTAGGTGATCCTTACCCTTCCCACAAAGCTCAGGGGGTGTTTTTTGTATTGATAACGTGACATATCCCAAGGCTGGCCTTGCATTTCAGGCGCTGGGCTGTTCCAAACTCCATCTGTCCACTAAGTGAATGTCAATCCAATTTAAGCTTGTATATGTTTCCAAGGAAACCATGGGAGGCAGTGGGGAGAAATGGATCATGGAGGGGCAGGGAGGCGAGCGCAGCAGCAGCGGTGCTTTGACTTTTCACTATTTAAATATAATTAAACCCGAGTTCACTGTAATAACCCTACACAGAGCAGTGTCTGGAGGCCTTGAGGGTCGGATGCTTCCTCTTGGAGCAGCCTGTGTTGTGTGTAAAACAAACATAGTGAATTTAAAAATAAAGAAGGAAAGTGGCTTCAGGTGCTTCTGAGAGGCCTCAGTCCAGCTCGTAGAGCTCTGCCCTGTCTTGTGTGGATCCTAGAACCATTTAGGTTGGAAAAGACCTCCAGGATCATCGAGTCCAACCTGTGGCTGAGCACCACCTTGTCAGCCAGACCAGAGCACTGAGTGCCACGTCCAGTCATTCCTTAAACACCTCTAGGAGTGGTGACTCCACCACTGTCCTGGGCAGCCACTTCCAATGCTTGAAATGGTGGGTTTGGGTAGTGAGGTCCTAATTTTCTTTCTGCCAGCCTGGAAAGCTCATGCGGCCGTATAAAAACCTATCCAGCCATCAGCTGAACAAAACAAGCTGTGAATGGACCCAAAGGAGTCTTCATGTGCATGTTTAGGCCCCCATGAAAATATGAATGGAAAGTGTTTAGATAAATTTAAGATCGGTGTCCTGGTCCTGTTAAAAGAGTTTGGACAAGGCTTGAAGCAGCCTGGACTAGGGGGAGGTGTCCCTGCCCATGGGGGTTGCAATGGGATAAGCTTTAAGGTCCCTGCCAACCCAAACCATTCCTGGATAAAAGTCCTTAATCCTGTGCTTGTGTTCAGAAGGCAGTAACAGTGACAGGCATTGCCTGGGGAGCAGGAAAGCTGGTGAATATTTGGATATTTGCTCCTGATCCCTCAGATCAGCTGCAGGTGCTGCGGGTCCCCAGGGGCTCATCCTTCACCAGAGGTGTCAGAACTTCAGGCGCAGCCCAGCTCGAGCAGAGGCACAGAAGGAAAGCTGTGAGGTGACACTGAGCAGGAGGCCCCAGAGGGTGTTTAGGGTCTGGTCCTTTTGCAGACCCTGTGTTGACCACAGCAGAGACCTGACAGAAGTCGTGGCATCCTCTGGGAGATGTCACTCGGCTCTGCTGGTGCTCCCACGTGTGTGGCAAAGTTGTAATCAGGGTGGGAAGCAGCAGAGCTGCAGACTCAAACATAGACTTTGTGCTTGGTTTCTGTTCAGAAGAAATGAGGGTTCCCCGCCTCCATTTCCAGGAATTCATCTCAAACTGAGAGTAAATCCTGCAGAAGCAAGGGCTGTAGGTCTGCCTGGCTTTCTGGAGCAAAGTGTGTTTCTACCTGTTAATACAGCTGTTAAATAAAATGTTTATCTTGGTTATTGAAATGAGGAGCGAGGAGCTAGCTTTGGAGCTCTGAAATGGGATATTATCTGTCATTTTAGTTTGAAGAATGCTTCTGCCTTAAAATGTTTCACTGTGACAAATAGCTGGAGCTGAAATACTGGTGTCTGGGGATATCGTGTGTGGATACATCTCTCCTTGTGCACTGTAACTGCAGTCTGAGACAGAAACTCCTCAGCTCAGAGCTCTTTGCAGCTGTTGTCCAGCATCAGATCCTCTTTGGATCAGATCTCCCGAGATTTGGACTGCCAGCAGCAAAACTGGCTGAGGGGAGATGTGTGCTGGGCAGGGGCACTGGGAATCGTCCTTGGGCTGAGCTGTGGGATAGCAGGGGGTTCTGGCTGCTCGGGGGGGCTTTGCAGCACGTTCCTCCTGATCGGCTGTTTACCCTTCCGTGCTGGGCACAGCCTGGGAAAGCAGAGCTTGCTGCAGCTTTCTCAGATCTTCCAGCAGCTCCTGGAAACTTCCTAGCAGCTCTCCTGACGTTCGACCGGTAGCTGCGAGCGTCTCCCGCTGCCACTTTGGCTCTGCTTCAGCTGGCAGCTCGTGCAGCTCAGGAATCCCTCTGGGATCGCCTCTCCAGTCGCATTTCCCGTTCTCTGGCTTCACACGTTGTCTCCTTGTACCCCACTCCTCGGAGCCTGTCGCTCTGAACCGTGTTTATCTTTTACCCCGGTGCTCCTGTGCCGGGGACTGGGATGGGTGAGGGCCATTTTCCCTTCCCCATCCCTCTGATCCACGCACATTGAACCCCTCAATGTGCAGTCAATGTTCTCAAATCCTACAGCTGATAACGATGGGATTAATTCTGATTATCTTTTTGTTTTTCCACTTGTCAGTGCTAGGAGTTCCTCAAAAGTTTTGCTGTTTTCTTCTCTGTTATGAATATTCTCCTCAAGGTTGGAGGAAGCACGTGGTGGGGTGGTTTTGCAGTATCAAGGCATCGTTTGGCAGAACAGCTTGTGTAGCACTTGTAGGACACTTCTCCCCACTACTCAGCACACCGGGATGTTTTGAAGCCACAGCCTGACTTCAAGGGACCTTCCTGAAAATCAGTTGGAGGCACCTGTGGCGTTTCCATAAAACTAGGCTGCACTGTTGAGAAGCTTTGCGGTTCCCCAGAGGAAGTTGTAATTAGGCTCCTTTGCCAGAGAGCTGATGGTTTATCCTCTGGAGTTCCCACTGGCTCCTTGGTGACCTGCACTGGTGGGAGAATAGCAGTGTTCAGTGTCCCCCCAGAATTCAACCCGGAGCTGTTGGGACCAAGGGTGTGACTCAGTCATTGTTCTTAACCATTCCTGATGCTCTTTAGTCTGTTTTTCCTCCTGGCTGTGCGAGATGCAGTGAAATCCAAGTGATATTTCGGTGTGATGGTGTTTATATGGCCCACCTTATTGAGAAAGTCTCGGCCTGGCCCTGGCCTGGAGGGCTGAGTGTGTTTAATTGCTGCCTTTGCGAACGGCCGAGCGGCGTCACGCGCGCGTGGGTCACTAAACGCACCTCAGCGAGCGCATGTGAACCAGACCGCTCCCAGCACGGGCTGCCAACCCCGTCCAGTCTGTTCACAGGGGGTGTTTGTTGCCTTGACTGATCAAACCTGGGGCACAAGCGAAGGTGTGTGTTTAAATGCACCTCTGACGAGGTGGGTGAGGGATGAAAGAGCTGGGGCAGCTCCTAATGGGAGTTAAACGGGCTCTCAGGGAAGCAGCGTTCCGGCGAGCTGGGCTTCTCCTTGCCTGGAGTGGCTGAATTGCCTGTGTTTGGCTTGTGGTTCCTGGGATTTTAACGTGTTAGAGCATCCAGCTCCTGCCTGAGTTTTGTCTCACCAGATTTCTCATCTGTGCCAGCTGCTGGTTCCTAGAAACATTCCTCTGGCTCTGCTCGGGACCTTTGACAACACCGAGTCCCTCTGCTTCCTGGGCTTAAATGATGCAATGTGATGCAAATTGAAATGATTCGTCTGCTAGCACCCTAGGAATTAAGGAACTTGTTCTCCTTGGAGATGTCAGGTGTTGCAGCACCATTCAGCAGCGCTGCATTTCCTTGGACTGACCTAATGCATGAAACCGGTTGAGTTGTGAAATTTTAAGTGGAACTTTTTCACTTACCTTGTGGGTTACTGATTTGTAAATGCTGTCTGTGGCACTAATCAGAGGGAGGAAAGGTTTAAAGTAGGTTTAGGCAGGCTTGGCAGTTCTGCCTTGGCTGTAACCGTGTCACCAGAAGATGTGTGAATATACACCTGTATTTGTGGTGGTGATTGGTCCTGTATCTTGTGAAGGAAAAAAAAAATTGTATATTTTAAAGCCACATCTGAGCTTTTATTCCAGAAGTTCCCAAATCATTCTATGATTCATGGAATGCCAGAATGGTTTGTGTTGGAAGGGACCTTAAAGCTCATCCATTCCCACCCCTTGTCATGGGCAGGGACACCTTCCACAAACCTGTGCAAGGGCCTCACCACCCTCACAGGGAAGAATTAGACTCTCTGATTCTAGTTCAAATCCAGCAAACTTGGCTGCAGATTTAAGCTCTACTCAGCATTCAGTGCAGCACTGTGGTTTACAAGACATCAGGGAAGCAGAGGATTTGGTTCCAGGGATTGCAGTGGGAATGCAAGAGATCTGTAAAGTCTTTCTTTGACTTGAGTTCTGGATTGGGATTGAAACTCTCAAATGGAAAAGTGCTCAGCATAACTCTTCCTCTGTCCCCTTTGTCCTCAGCTGGGAACGTGTGGGGTTAACACTGGTGTTTCAAGTGATGATCAGAAAGTGAGAATAAAGAAGTAGAAAGTCTGTTTTCTTTTGAAATGTCTGTTAAACTTTGAATAGAAAGAGGAATCAAAACCTTTGATGGAGGAAATCCCAGAGAGCTGTTCTGCTGTATGGACAACTCGCAACCCAGCTGAGGGTGAAGTGGCGTGCTGCTGCTTTTTAAATCATAGAAACAAAAGGTATTTCCAAATGCAAGATGATACTGTCTGAAGTACTTATTCTAGAACTGAAAATAATTGAGGTAGCAGTTTTAGTCTGAAGAGGTAGTTCTGGTCAGAGTATTTCAACTGGAGATGAGTCAGAACACAAGAATCCTTGAAAATACTACATGAGCTTGTTCTTTAACAGAGCTTTGTTTTACCTGCTTGGGTTTAAAGCTTTTGTAAATTTAAGTCTATGTTATAAACATGTATGTCTGTTAAATGTTCAAATTCAGGCTGTCTTCTGCACTCCTCTCGGAGATGATAACTTTCAGAGTCCATACCTGGAGTCACAGTGCCAAGGATTTGGACACTGAGGTGGGGCACAGGCAGTTTTGAGGAACACTGAGGTGAGGAAAATAAGGTGAAGGTTATTTAAAGGAAAAAAAAAGTTGAAATAAAACCTTTAGTTAAATGTCACGTTGAAGGAATGCCTTGCCCTTCCCTGAATTTCCTGCACTGCTTTTTTCTCCCCTAAAGCCAGTTTTGAGCTTGTTGAGTAGGAACGTGTTGTCTTTGGATCCTGAGGGTGCCGTGCTGACAGTTCCCGGTCAGGGGAGAGTGAATGGAGACCTTTGTGGGAGAGACGTACCGGAGGGAGGGGCAGGGAAATCCGGATCCAGGGATAGGATGGCAGTGACAGCTCCGTGACACGGAGAGGAGCTGGCAGGGATGCACCTGCCCTTGAAATTCCCACAGGCAGCAGGGTTTGCAGCCGCACGTGTAGAACACGGAATCACGGCGCAGCTTGAATTATTTAAGCTCAGCAGTTTGAAGGAAGCTCCTAAAGCAGTCGTGGAAGGGTGTGATTATAATATATAGAAGAGCTTTAATATTTACTATAGAAAAGCCTTACACCTTGTTCTTCAAAACAAAGCCTTGGGAATAATTTGTTATTCCATTTTGTCCGTGGAGCAGGAAGAGTGCCAGAGCTATCTGAGCAAAGTGACATATGATTGATATTTTACCAGACTCAGCCTTCTGCCGCGAAGGAATCGAGTCTGCATTTTGCATATATGAAAAATCAGATGAGCAGGGCTTGTGTGGGTAATTTTTTTTTTTAAAACCTTGATTGGCAAAGCCTGTGCTCCTTCTATAAACACGACTGCAAAAGCTGTCCCGGAATATTTTTGACTTTGTTTTTCAAACTACTTATAGGCATGTTTTAGGGTGTTGTTGGCGTAGCTGTCACATGGCAGCTTTGTACAGAACCTATTTAAAGTTGTAACAGGCAATTCTGTGTAAATGGGTGATATTTAATAGATCTGGTATTTTGTAGAGTCACAGAATCCCAGAATGATACGGGCTGGAAGGGATCTTAAGGATCATCTCATTCCACAACCTGCTACAGGCAGGGACACCTTCCACTATCCCAGGCTGCTCCAAGCCCTGTCCAGCCTGACTTTGGACACTTCCAGGGATTCAGGGGCAGCCACAGCTTCTCTGGGCACCCTGTGCCAGGGCCTCTCTACCCTCACAGGGAACAGTTTGCTCCCAATATCACATCTAACCCTGCCCTCTGGCGGGGTGGAGCCATTCCCCCTTATCCTGGCATTACCTGCTCTTGTTAAAAGTCCCTTTCCTTCTTGCTGCTGCTGTTCTCTGGGGTATTTGATGATTGCAATACTTCTGTAAGCTTCAGCCTTCCCGTTTTTCCAGGTGGTCCAGTGTGCGCCTCTCATACTTTCCTGTGCTCCTCTTGCCTAATCTCTGGACTCTGAATGCCTTTATTAAAAGGAAACCTTAATAACTAATTCACTGGGGAGTGATGCAGCAAAAGCCAAGTGTCACAGCATCTCTTTCCATCAAATTGTCAGCCTGGAGACGAGCTCAGCCTCATTTCCACCCTCACCTCCTTGTACTCACCTGCAAATGCCAGGGAATTCCTTTGCCCTGCATGGGTTTTCCTTGCAGCAGCATGCTTGAGGCTGCTTATCCATGGTTCTCCATGGGTTGCTGCTGCTGTTACAGCTGGGAGGCTCCTGTGGGAAGCACGGGTGATGGATGCTGTTTGGGAGTTGCCATATGCTGTGTCACACTCTAGAATCCATTAATTCCAAGTTTCCTTCTCATCCTGATGCATCCCTCCCTACCTTGTTGAAAGGCAAAGAAAATACGTCCCCTCTGAGAGCAAGAAGGTAGTCGGTCATGTTATCCATCTCTGAGCAAACTGAGGGGACAAAAACAAATCCTGATCTCTGCCTCCAGTTGTTCCTGGCTTTGGAGTGGGTTTGGAGTTTTGGGGAGGCCGGGGTAGCTTTGCCTGTGGGTAAGCACAGCTTTTGCATCTCTTCTGCAGAGAGTGAGTATGAAACTGTGGCTGTGCCGTTGCCTCTCAAGCTCTGACCCCACCTGAGCCGATTTCGGTGGGGTTTGGAAGGCTGTGAACAGCAGCAAAGGCACCAGAGCTTCCCACAGACACACAGAACAGCACTGCTTTATGTTGGGGTCACAAGCAAAAGGCTTGTGACAGCTCTTGGGGTGGAAATCTGCAGTTCTTCGAGGCCGTAGGAAGTGGTTTTGCCAGCGTTGATCACGGGTGTGCAGTGAAGGCTTTGCTTTCAGAAACTTGGGGTATCTACCAGCCCCCAAGGCTTTGGGGCTCCAAACGTGATCAGGGTTTGGTGCCTGATGTTGGAGTCGCTGAGCTCACTTATCAGTCCCCGCATTTGTTTTTCACTTGAGCATTTCCTGCCGGTTCTGCTCGGTGGCAGCCTGTCACTGGCAATGTGACACAGTGTTACAGCTTCTTACCACCAGTAAAGGGAAAAGGAAAGGAAAGCCGGTGCCTTTCCGAGAAGGAATGTGCTTTTCCAGGAGTCACATTAATTATCCAAACAACCTGCCCTGTTGCTGGTTTTGAGGAAATGTCCTCTGACTCGCTTGTACACTGTTCACTTCCACTCGTGTTTTCCCTCTTGTCCTCTTTTTTCCTCCCCTCTTTTTCCCCCCATTTCCCCCACTTTATTCCCTTTCCCCCTACTTTTTCCCTTCCCCCCCTACTTTTTCACCATCTTTTCCCCTGCTTTTATTCCCCCCCATTTCTTTTCACCCCTCATTTCTTTACCCTTTCTTTTTACCACCCTCTTCTTTTTCCCCTGTTTTTTTCCCCTTTCCTCCTCCCTGAGAACGCCGCTTGCTGAGGCTGCGGAGAGTGTGAGAGAACAGCCAGAGAAATGTAATTTCGGCTTCCCCAGACAGAGCACTGCCACTAGGCAAGATCTGAAACCAGATAAGCGAGGCTGAGCCAGACCTTCCCAAAGAATGAGCCGGGGAGCTCCCCGGGGGTGTTCCCAGCTCTGGCTCCGGGCAGTGCGGATCGGGCGAATCCCTGTGCCGCTGCTTTCGGACACATTCGGCACTCCGGGTGTGGAGCCCCGGGCGCTCATTGCAGTTGNCCCCATTTCCCCCACTTTATTCCCTTTCCCCCTACTTTTTCCCTTCCCCCCCTACTTTTTCACCATCTTTTCCCCTGCTTTTATTCCCCCCCATTTCTTTTCACCCCTCATTTCTTTACCCTTTCTTTTTACCACCCTCTTCTTTTTCCCCTGTTTTTTTCCCCTTTCCTCCTCCCTGAGAACGCCGCTTGCTGAGGCTGCGGAGAGCGTGAGAACAGCCAGCGACATGGAATTTCGGCTTCCCCAGACAGAGCACTGCCACTAGGCAAGATCTGAAACCAGATAACCGAGGCTGAGCCAGACCTTCCCAAAGAATGAGCCGGGGAGCTCCCCGGGGGTGTTCCCAGCTCTGGCTCCGGGCAGTGCGGGTCGGGCGAATCCCTGTGCCGCTGCTTTCGGACACATTCGGCACTCCGGGTGTGGAGCCCCGGGCGCTCATTGCAGTTGTCTGTGATTTATCACGGCCACACACGGGCTGCAGAGCTCCCAGCCGTGTGGCTGGAGCACACACAGGCTTTCGCAATGGGGGCATCGTTATGGGTGTTGGAGTGGGGAGTGGAGCAGGGCTCAGTCCAGGATAGCTCCCAGACATCCTCTTGGCTGTGCCAGAGTTGCCCCACATCCCTTTTTACAAGCCTTTTGGAAGCTGTGCAGGCTGTGTGTCCACATGTCTTTCAGGAGCTGCTGGCAGTGAACTGTAGAATCCTGGAATGGTTTGAGTTGGAGGCGATCTGAAAGATCCATCCCCCTGCCATGGGCAGGGACACCTTCCCCTATCCCTGGTTGCTCCAAGCCCCATCCAACCTGGCCTTGGACACTTCCAGGGATGGGGGAGCCCCAGCTTCTTTGGGTAACCTGTGCCAGTGCCTGAGCACCCTCACAGGGGAGAGTATCTTCCCCAAATCCCATCTAACCCTGCTCTGGTACAATGGTCAGATTTGTGCTGATGAGTGAGAGAAACCAGCCCTTTCTGCAGCCTAATGAGTTCTGTGTAAACAGTTTTCTCCAGAGCGTGTGGATGATGGAGTTTTCAGTGAGTCTCTGGAGAAAAATCAGGACTGGACCCTGGGAAGACAAATTGCAGCCTCCAACAGCTACAGATTTTCTGAATGTTTGAGAGGGAGGAGATGTTTCCACTCAGGGGACGTGCATGGCATTCAAGGAACTCAGCCTGGGATACCTGATGCTGCTGCGATTTATCCGGATTTCCCAGAGCTCCTACAAGGCTTCTTCCATGCAACGCGTTCCTTAGAGCACTGGGAATTGCTCGCCTGCAAAAGCAGCAGGGAGAAAGGAGCCAATCCTCTAGAATCTCACAGTTGTAGGGCTGTTGTCACAGCATAAGCTGTTCCAATGGAAATGGATGGACAGGTTTCAAGTAGATGGGGCTGAGAGTCAGTGGAGCGGTGCCGTGCACGGAGAGGAGGATTGGTGTTGTCGTAACTCTTTGTGTGTTATTGAAGTGCCAAATGGATAAGGAGCTTTAAAAGCTTTAATTTCTGTGCTCTTGGCATCATCTCTTGGAACGCGCGCGTCTCCGTAGTGAAGCTCTGGAGAGGAAATGGGGCTTGAAGGGGTAGTCCCAGACTAGTTTCTTCTAATTTCACTTGCAATCAAGTGCTGGAGAGGGAGAGACAGATGCTGCAGCTGCGTGATTACAGAACATGCAGCTGTTATCACACTTGCTTCTTTTCCTGCTAATGAGGCATCAACTCTCTCCTGAGTTTACTGTCTGGGTAATAGTTTTATTCTAGCACAAAACTAGAAGTGGTTTTAGTTTTTCTTTATTCTGATCTGCTTTGGGTTCAGCAGCTGGCAAGATGGTTTTTCAGAACTGGTCTCGTTTGAGGAAGGAGTCGCCAGAGGAGTGTTGCCCAGAGCAGCTTTGGCTGCCCCATCCCTGGAAATGTCCAAGGCCAGGTTGGACAGGGCTTGGAGCAACTTGGGCTGGTAGAAGGTGTCCCTGCCCCTGGCAGGAGGTTGGAAGGGGTTGAGCTTTAAGGTCCCTTCCAACGCAAACCATTCTGTGATTGTATGATAAGGAGGCAGCAGTTCCAACTAGCTTTAAAATGCTTGGTGGGCTCTGGATGCTGCTGGATAGACTGAGCTTCTTGGAACTTTTATTTAGAACACCTCGGTGTCTTCTCACCATTAATCCAGTTCCTCAGCCATGAGCAGTAAATGGGTGGTTCTGGTTTGAATATCTTCACTTGCAGTTCTTCTCATTGTCTTGTGCTTTCTTGGAGACTTCTGGGCACAAGCGGCTTTTATCTGCTTTGTGAAGCAACACAAAGGTGGAGAGAGGATGAAGAGCTCTGCCACTCTCCCTTCCCAGCTGGCAGGAGCACAACACTCGCTGGAAGGAAGCTCGGCAGGACTCTGATTTTGAGGAATGATGTATTTGCCTGTCAGAGGGCTGAGTTTCGAGCAGTGTTCACAAGCTCTGTCTCTGTGTTGTGCCGGGGGAAGAGGAGGGATTGCTGGATCCCAGGTGAGCTGGGAGCAGGAGCATCCCCCTCACAAAGCAATCCATGCAGTGCAGCTGATTGCAGAGGTGTGGAAAAACCTCTGGGTAGTCGAGCATACTGAGGATGGGTTTTGTTCCATAAGTGCTGGCAACAAATCGTAGAATCTTGGAATGGTGTGAGTTGGAAGAGATCTTAAAGCTCAAATAGTGCCACCCCCTGCCATGGGCAGGGACACCTTCCCCTATCCCTGGCTGCTCCAAGCCCCATCCAGCCTGGCCTTGGACACTTGAGGGATCCAGGGGCAGCCACAGCTTCTCTGGGCACCCTGTGCCAGGGCCTCAGCACCCTCACAGGGAAGAATTTATTCCTAATATCCCATCTAACCCTGCTCTCAGTCAGGGTGGAGCCATCCCCCCTTGTCCAGGTCCTTGTTCAAAGCCCCTCTCCAGCTTTCCTGTGGGCCCCTTCAGCTACTGGAAGGGGCAGTTAGGTCACTTCGAAGCTTCTCCAGGCTGAACAGTCCCACTTCTCTTAGATCCCTTTCCCTCAGTCTCACCCAGTCTTTTCCTAACTTTAGAGCAGCTATGGCATGAACCAAGTCACACCTATGGCACCCAGTTTTTAGGAGATATTCCAACTCACTTGAGCACGACCCACCCCCCAGGATGTGTAGTGCCAGGCTAGGTCAGGCTCCTGCCTGTGGCAACCTGAGGAGAATAAGGTGCCTGATGCTGGGTTTAAGGCAAACCATGGCTGTTTATTTTGGGATTTTCACCTCTGCCAGAGGCTCAGTCTCTCAGTAAGGGCAGTAGAAAATAGGATCAAAGTTTCAAGAAAACCACTGGTGCATATAGCCTGGGAAGAGTTGTTCTCCCCAGGGCATGTCCTGCAGGATACCTGCTCTGCCTCTGCCAAATCCTGCTCTCCCTGACCCTTTTTTAAAAATTATAGTCCTGTTCCAAACTCCAGTGGTTGCATGTGGTCAGTTTAGCCTCTTGTGCAAGAATTCTGATTTTGGAGGAAATTCTTTGATCCTCCTAATTCCCCGAGCCTGATTTTCTGATAAGAAAAAGGTGGTCATATATAAATGTTTGTTCCCCACTGAGTTCTCCCATTGGGGCACCAGCCATGGCATATATTCTGTTTAACAGGGTGTAGGGACTCAGTCACCCCAAAACACATTGCCAAGAGCATGATATCTAGGAAATCACTGTGCAAACCCCAGCGGCTTTCAATTCCTGAATTTCCCTTAGTTAATGCATATATAAGTAAGGCAATTAAAACAGATCGGGCTTATTTCAAATAGATAATCTAATTATCAGCTTGATTAAACCATATCAAATGAACAGTTCTTGTAATTCGGGAGCTTTGTTCTAATCACTGCCAAAGCAGTAGGAGCTTTAATTAAAAACCTCAAAAGTGGCAGACCAGTGTCAATTGAAGGGAGTTCCAGCCCGAATCCTGATTGCAGGGAAGAGCAAACCCCTCCTAGGTTTTTGCGAGGAACCCCTCTGATACAAACATCAGCCCTTTGCTGCCAATAAATGGAATTTGACTATTTTGTAATACAATTAAATGCAAGTAATTGTCCTTTGCTGCTGTTTCTGATGCTCAGAGACAGACCTAATTAAATCTATTCCACTATCACTCATTTACACTGACATTTTTAATGTCTGTAGGTTGGTAGCACCCGGCCGTATCCTGTCTCAGCCTCGGACCTACAACTTCTTACACAAGTGTGTGCTCCTTCCGACTGCAAAATTCCTTAGTTAACAATTGGGTGCTGGATAACTTAGGAAGCCCAGATTTCTTTTTCCTCCCATGAATGTATCTTTAGGGCCTCTCTGCCCATTGTGATTTGGTGTTCAATGCCCACAACTTTTATAAGACACAAGTACAGGGAACGACAAGAGCTGCTGGCAGCCAGGTTCCAACCTGCACAGGGATTTGCATGTACTTAATTTATTAATGTTGGCAGGTCTCTGCTTAATAGCCCAAGTTTTCTTTTCACCTGAGTAGGTGGACTTTTTGTTTTTCTTTTGCCTAATTGTCTCGGAAAATGACACTGGAACAGCCTGCCTGTATCAACATGCAGGCAGTCACAGGCTGGGGGTTATTTCTGCTCCGTGCCCCGAACCAGCCTTCAGATTTTGGAGATTTGGTGGGAATGTGTAAGGTGTTAGGAACAGCATTGGGGTAAGAGGGAGCTGGGTGAACAGCTCTCTGTCCGGACCCAGCTTTCCGCAGCTGCCGTGGCATTTGCCATCACCACCTTGCTTTTAATTACTGTCGTGTTCCATGGCTTAATATTAAACCACATCTAATTGCATCCTGTCTCTTAATTGGCTTAACTGGCTATCACCCAAACAGACTCTGCTGTATAGAAACAAGCTTCCCCAAATATTTCCTAATTGGCAGTTGGTGCTTTGTGAGGAGATGGGATCCTCTCAGCGATATTAATAGATGTTTTCTCCCGTTCGTTCCCAGGATTGGACATTGATCCTATGACGCATGCCCGGAAAAAACAGCTTTTCCTTCTGAAACATCCAGCTGGTTCTGCTGGCCAGGCCTCGTCGCCAACAGGCAGCAGGAGGATGGACAGGGCCAACGCAGAGCAGCGGGACGGAGATGCCTCGGAGGCTCCGAACTGTCCCAGTGGGTGTGTAGGGAATAACAAAAGCAAGGGTTTGCGTGAAGTGCGAAAGACGTACCCGCTGCGGAGGCGGCTGCTCCCCTCAGTGAGCAAAAAGACCTGCAAGGTGCTCCTCACCAGGCTGGAGGATGTGGCTGGCTCTCTGTCCAAACAGACCCCGAGCTGTAAAAAAAAGCACCTTCCCAGCTGGGTGGAGGATTTGGGATCTGCTTTGTTGTCAGAACAAGTTCAGCCTGTGGGAGCGGGCAAGAGTGAGTCATCCGGGGAGAAGTGCTCAGTAACTCACCCCGGGCCGGAGCAGGACCTTGACCCTGCTCCCTCGGAGCCCAGGAAGCGCCGGTTGGCCTCGCTGAACGCGGAGGCGGTGAACAACCTGCTGTTCGAGCGGGACGATGGCTTGTTATCCGCCAGGCGCTTCCGCAGGGACTCCGGCAAGGCTGCTGGGGACTGCACCCTCAAGGGCTTGCAGTGCAAAGCTGGTGACAACTGCTCTGCCCTGGAAAAACCAGCTGTGAAAACAGGGAAAGGAAAGAACCGGCACGAGCCCAGTCAGAAATGCAACAGCTGTGAGCATTCGCTGGACGAGGTCTTTCATGATGGGGCAAAGAGGGAGGATGGTGCCATCTCCTACCATCCCACCCCAAAGAGACTGGCCAGCCTGAACGCCGTGGCCTTCCTGAAGCTGACCCACGAGAAAGAGCAGCCCCTGAAGCAGAGGAGTAAATCGGACGGAGAGGGCAAGTCCGAGAACCACTGTTCGAAATCTACGCTCAAATGGGCCAAAGCCGGTCGGAAGAACTGTGTCAAATCCAAGAAGGAAGGGGCTAGCTTAAGAATGGATGGGCAGCACGGCTGGCAGGGCCAGACCCTGCGCACGTTTGGGAAAGGGGAGCAGCGGGACTCTTCCAGGCTCTACAGGACGACAGAGCCCGTCCCCTACGAGTCGCTGTCGGGCTCCTACGCCAGCACGGAGGGCTTCTACCACAGACTGCCTTTGCTCATGGGAGGACAAGCTTCCATGAAGCCGGAGTACGGGAGACCCGGAGAGAAATCCCCAACCCCCAAACAGGAATTTCATCAGCCTTCCTTTCCCGTGCAGCAGTTCCCTCCCTTGCCTGTGCCCGGGAATCACACGGATTGTGGATGTCTCTATGAGTCCTCAGATCTGACTCCGTTGAACGGGTTTTATGTTTATTATGGCCAAAGTGGATACAGTGGCTACTCCCCCTGCTCCATTTATCCCAAGGACGAGCTGTCGCAGGCTGCCACCTGCGAGGGGCTCCTGGTATCTCCCGGTTCGGTGCCGTCGGGCGCTCATTTCCAGCCCCTGCACTGGTGCAGCACCCCGTACTGCTGCGGAGAGGGAGCGGCCGTGAGCAGCTACAGCGTGTGCGGCGTGCTGCGCGTCCCGGAGGGCAGGGTCGGCAGCGTGCACGCCGGACGCAACAGCTACCCCTACAAAATGCCTTTTGCAGCAGGTAAGGTGCAAAGTGCACGCAAACGCCGGCCGGTGTTCCCGGGAGAAGAGGGCGGCTCGGCGCGGTGCCGGCTTGCCGGGAGGCAGGTTCGCTCTGCGAGCAGTTCTCAGCGCCACAGCCGAGCTGCGGCTTGGAAGGAATCCGCCTCCCACCCCCCGCTTCCCCCGTTTCTAGCCCGGAGGGTTTTTCCCACTGAAAGGTCTTGTTGGTGTGGAAAGCAGAGAATCGGTGAAAGGGTTTGGGCAGCGAGAAGGTGACTCACGGCTTGTCGTGCTGGAGCGAAGGCTGAGCTTTGATCTGTGTCAAACGAGCAGGGTTCAGTTCCTGCACGCCATCGCGCTCCGAGCGGAGGGTCGGGAGCACACCGGGATCACTTACTCCTTTCATCCCAAAACCTCGCTCCGGAGGCTGAGGCGTCCTCACAGAGCCTGTGGAGAAGCAGGCGTTGCCTCTGCTGTTAGGCTCTCATGGTGGCAGCTGGAGGGTGCAGGCTTTTTGGCTTCCTTGGATCAGAGCTGGCAGGGCTGCACGGAGAGTTTCGCTGTGGTGGTCTAAGTGCCAGGAACACTGTTAGTTTGGGAATTCTTGGTCCCATCTTTGCTCTCCGTGTCTGACAATGAAGCACTGGAATGAGGAGGGGTGAGGGGTATGGAGCCTGCCGGACTCTCCTCTGTCCCCGCCTGCTTTTCAGACTTCCTGCTTTATCTTGGAGCTTTGTCTCTGCCATTGAAAATTACCTCTTTAAATATTTACGAGTAGAGTGTTGTGTGGGGGTTATCAGACACCAGCACGGTGTGGAAAGCCTTCAGGCTGGGCAGTGCTGCGAGCAGTCGGTCTGTAGAGGAGGCTGCTCTCCAGCTGCCGGGAGTGCCGGCATGGGATCTTTCCTCTAACCACGTGTCCCAGCCAAGAGCTGGCATGACTTACCCACTGAAAACAGATTTTCAGGTAGGTGGATGGAGTTTTGGTTCAAGCGAGGCTTTGTCATCTTCCCTTGTAGGAAGCTGCTGAAACTCGGGAGCGTTTGGTTGAAGTGTAATTTCTGTTTTCCCGAAATATCCCTGCTGTCATGGTGCTGCTTCCTATGGCAGCAGCCAGACAGGGCTCGCTGGTGGCTTCTTGGAAGTGGAATGCTCACAAGACAACCAGCTCAGCAGTGTGTTCTTGCCTGACAGTTCCTGTGTAGTGCCCCGAGGTCATACCAGTCTACTTTGTTCCTCAGCTTTTGCATGCTGGTGCCTCTGATTTTGTGCAGCCAGAAGGATGCAGGCAGTGCAGACGGAGTATTTTCCAGAGCTCAGCCCTCCCTGTGGATTCAGCGGTTCCTCCTGGTGTGGCGAGGGCAGCAGCAGTTCCAGGAGTGGGTATTTGCTAGTGTGTCACCGCGCTTCTGAGCTCTCCCTTGCTGTGATTTCCTTCCTGGGAGCAACTTGGATTTAAAAACCCATAACACCAGAATCATTGAGGTTTTGGTTTGTGGACTGAAGCGTGTAAGGAGGTCTCAGAGAATGTTAAAAGGGCCTCAGGCTTAGGGATTGATTTTTATGTAATTATGCACCTCTGAAATATTTTCCTTCCCTAGAATGGGGCATTTTAGTGAACTCAAGGAGCACTTTGGCTGCAAGCAGCAGGCTCCCGTCAGAGAGGGATGCAGCTTGACATGCTGAATGCTGTGTGTTACGTCTGTCTGATTGGGTGTCTTCCCGGTGTTCGTAGGGGAATATCAGTGTCTGTGTGGTACAAACCCAGGGACTGGGCTGTGGCCTTGGGCGATGGCTGTGGGCAGTGTGGAAGCAGAGTGGTGGGAAGGAGCTGGGACAGGCTGTGAGAGCTGTGTTAGTTCCAGTGCCATCGGAGAGGCTGCAAGTGTGTGCGACCAAGGAAGGAGTCCTGGGGGTGCCAGCTAGAGCAACTCTGCACCAGGGCCCTGATGTTCAGTAGAGATTTTGGTGAAGCTTCATCCTGCTGTAGCTCAAGCTTAAAAGCTGCTTTTGTAAGCAAAATACCTGAGAGGTGATTCCTTGCTCCATGTGTCCTGTGCCTGCCAGTGCCTGCATCCTTATGTCTGGGCGCTCCGGGGGGTTCCTGTGGCATTTGCTACTCAGGGTTGATTTGACTGATTGATTGATTGATGATGATGATGATGGTCTGTGGCATCCCTTGCAGTCACAGCTCCACAGTGGCTTGGTTGCAGCCCCTTAGGGAGGGTAAGGTGGGAGGCAGGAGTGATTAACTTCCCATCTCTGCAAGGGGTCCCAGCCGTTCTTTGGCTGGAGCTGGGTAGCTTCAGATGGAGTTTTCCCTTCAGATTTGTAAGCTGTGGTCTGAGGCATCTCCTGGATCCTGACTGGAGCTGCCCTGTGATCACCTGAAAAAGCACAGTTTCAGGTTTTATGGAACAGGGATGCATCACATATTGGTCCAGGAGCTCTTTTCCTGCTGATAGGGGTTAATTACAACTGCTTCTTCCATTGGCCTGGATTGAGGCTTGTTTGTGATTCCTGAGCAGAGCGAGGTGTTTCTGGGATGCTCTGAGAGGCAGCGTCAGCCAAATTCCAACCTGCTGAGGTTCCTGTGTGTGCTGCAGGGACACAGTTTTGCTGAGGGTGCAGCATCTTGTAGTTATGTTCCACCTTATTTCATCTTTCTGGACTTAATTTGGAGAATCTTCTCAATTTTCCCTGATTAGTAGAATTTGGCTTTTTGAAAGAAGCTGGCTGGTTTTGGCAGTGTGATTTAATCCTTCCCATTGTTTCGGTAAGCCTTTTATTTCTTTTATACATATTGACAGGCTGGAACTGCTTTGGACACTGGCCAGCCTTGTGTGTATTCCTGGCTGGCGTTGCTTGGGATTCAGATGGGTTTGTTGTGGTGCAGTGTCATCGACGGAGCACTGGAACACGCAGGCTCGGAAATGGCTTTGCTTTTACAATCCAGTGACAGTGCAAAATGAAATTACAGCCTGGAGAGTCCTTGCAGCTGTAATGCAATAAAGGGGATTTCGGGGAGAAGCGGCCGTGGTGTGGGACAGTCCTGGCTGTGTAGTTGCTTTATGTTCCAGATGAGATCGGTGACTCTTTGCTTCCCTTCCCTTAGAAGGCTGCAAGTCTCTGGACCAGCTGAACCTCACAATCCCGGTGGCAGGACACCCCGCATCGCCTGCCCACCCGCTCTCAGGATGTCCTGTGCCCAGCGTGCCGCCGGCTGCAGAGCCCGTTCCTCACCTGCAGACCCCCAACTCTGACCCTCAGACCATGGCCCGAGAATGTCCCCAGAGCTCCAAGCCCCCCAGCGGCTCCAAGTCGGGGCTGCGGAACACTCCGGGCTGCCTGCACGCCTCCAACAGCAAAGCAGCGGGGGGCCACTCCCACCCCAAGCAGCAGCGGATCAGCCGGCGCCGAGCCACCAACGGCTGGATGCCCGTGGGCACGGCCTGCGAGAAGGCCGTCTACGTCGTGGTAGGTGTCCGAGTGGTGCTGGGGCTGGGCGGGGACAGCTGCCTCTGCGCCTCCAGGCGTGAAGGCTCGGCGGCTGTGGGGCTGGCTACCAGCTGGAGGTGGTCACTGGGTGCGGTCTAGAACCTCTCAGTGAATTGCAGAGGCGCCGCTGGCTCTGTTCCGTATGTGCCCTGGTGTTGCCTTGCGCGGCGTGGTTTGGGAGGGGAGGAGAACCTGCTGCTCCTGTGCTGGCCTCAGCTGAAAGGTCACGGATCCTCCCGGCTCTGGCATGTGCGAGGGTGGCACCTGAGCCACGTGGCAGTCCATCCTACAGGGATCGTCCTCCAGCTGCTTTCTCCTGGGTAGGGCAAACCTGTCTGAGAAGGTGAGGCTTGTTGTAGCCTCAGTGATAAGGGGCAGGTCTAGGGGCAGCTCTCGTAAGGTGGCTCTCACTGACGGTGTCTGTAGCCCCACAGGGACCTTCCAGAGTACAGAGGACTGAGACAGTATGCTGGCTCCCAGATGGAATTTTTCTAGCACCCAAAACCCCCTTTCTTGTAACTTAGGTGGTGGCACAGCCAGTCACTCCTCCAGGGACTTCCTATCTGTACTTTCCCATTTGTTGCACTCAGGGGCAGAGACTGGTTCCTGTAAGATGGGAGATTTCCTGCAAGGGAATTCAATTAGCTCCAGTCAAGTCCACTTCAATTGCAGAAGAAGGCAATATCCTTCATCTTATTAAAGCATAAGAGCTTGAAATGGGCCCCACGTGGTGTCTGGGAAGATGGGACAAGGCATTGATGTGCAGGAAATGTCAGCAGGAAGGAGAGCCATGGTCTGGGCAGGATCTGTGCTGCTGCTTGGTGTGGTGGCACAACCTCGGGCTGCTGAGAGCAGCAGCCAGGGCAGATTTTGGAGCTTTAGCCTTTGGGACTGTGTCCAGGTGCCAAGGGCTGTGCCAGAACAAAGCCTGTCAAGGCCAGGGACTGGCCTTGTGCATCCATCCCTCAGGCTGTCACACCCCAAAGGAGCAGTGAGGCGTTAATCTCCTTAAGGTGCTTCCAGTCCTGCCTGGGAGATCTGGCAGGAGGTTAAACCATCCTGCTCAGGCGTTCTGAAATGAGATTCAGAGCAAAAGCAAACTAAAACCCCTAGTCCCTTGGTCATAGTCCCAAAAGCGATCGTTTTGTACTGTCAGTGGGTACAAAGGAATCATTGGCAGTCCCGCTAAGGAAGGCTTTGTGCCACGGCCTGCCTGCCATTTCCTGCCCTGTTCATGTCAAATATTTCATGTTTTATTGGTTTTCTCGTCATGTTTGTATCAGAGGAACACACAGCATTCAAAACACACCTAGTTTTTGGTGCCTTTGAATGGGAAGGAAGAGCAGGCCTCCAGGTAGGCAGGTGGAAAGGTGATTTTCCTGAAGATTGTGGTTTTGCATGCAGAACGGAAGGAGCAAGTGTGTTTTAATTAGAAATAAGAGTATTAATTCCAGCAATTAGGGCTTTTGTGAGATGTGCTGTCCCCTGGGTGAGCTGCTCCGCACTGCCAGCACTATGGAGGGGAGCCGTGCAGTCACCCTCTGCCTGTTCACTGGGTTGTTTCGGTTCCTGTGCGTGCAGAACGAGCCGGAGCCGGCCGTGCGCAAGAGCTACCAGGCCGTGGAGAGGGACGGGGAGATCATCCGGGTGCGGGACACCGTGCTGCTCAAATCGGGGCCCCGCAAGAAGTCCATGCCCTACGTCGCCAAGATCTCCGCTCTCTGGGAGGACCCCAAGACAGGTACTGTGCCAGCAGAGTGTGTGTGTGCTCCACACGGTGAGCTGGAAGCAGGGAAGAGGTGGATCTCGGGAGAGCTGCAGGCTGCTTAGGGTACCAGGGTGATGGAGAGGAGATTAGCACTGTGGCTTCCATTTGGATTGTTCCGGGAGCTGAAATGCTCCTTAATCACTCGTCTGGGGCTGATAATGGAAATCTTACTGGATGTGAAAGCACATAATATTTGCCAAGGGCCTGTCTTAGCAGCCTTCTCCCGTATTATTTCATTGCTCAAACATTGTGGGAGCTGCTGTTTGCTCCAATCCAACATCTGGGCTGGGAACTGGTGGGAACAGGGCTCTTCTGCAGCAGCTCTGATGGACCCCAGTAGAGCTGGGGATGGGAGTTGTGGGGGCTGTGGTGAGGTCTGGTGTCTGACTGGCAGTCCCTGAGCCAAGGAGGCTGAGCCAGATGCTTTAAAGTAGAGGTTATGCTTAAAAAGGGGAAAAGTGACCCCAAAAAATTCTGTGTAAAAGACATAAATCAAGGTGTGGTGCGGCCCATTGTGGTTGTGTCAGTGCAGCAATAATTCTGCCCTGAACCTGGGAGTCAATGCTGCACGTTCCCACCTTTGTACAAGCATCTTTTCCAGCTTGTGTGCTGAATGCATTCTTTTTTCAGGTGGAAACATTTGGGTTTTGAATCTTTGGGGAGTTTTTTGTGCCTGACTTCCTCGGGATGTTGTAACCCGAGCAGAAGGAGGCAAAGGTGCAGTGGAAAAGCAACATGACCGACTCCGTGCAGCTCCTTGCTGTAACAAAGGGACACCTAGTTCAGCATGAAATATTTATCAGCCACAGCTGCCTCTCTGTGAGTGCCGTGGCAATGAAGGGGATGGAGCAGCAGGAGGAAGCTGGGGATGAGTGGGAAAGCGCTCCGAGAAAGCTGAGGCTTGACTCGTTTGCATCGGTGTTGTTGCAGGGGAGCTGATGATGAGCCTCCTGTGGTATTACAGACCGGAGCACACTCAGGGAGGCCGCAACCCCAGCATGCACCAGGTGAGTCCAAATCCAGGCCAGGGCTTCCCTGCAGGAGCAGGGGACTGCCCCAAGCATCTCCCTCTGTTTCTGGGTGGCCTCAAGCTGAGCACAGCGGAGCGCTCTTGGCTGTGATGCAGCTGTTGCCAGATGTGTTGAGTGGTGGTGTCCTATAGATGGGCTTTCCCCCCAGATTTATTGTCCCGTGGAGAAACTCTGGGCTCTTACAAAAGGTGCTGAGTTTCTTACATGGAGGCTCTGACAGAAACTGCTGAGTGTTGATGTTTCTCCCTTTAATCTGAGAAAACTCCATGTATTAAGTAAAAAGTAATTTTGACTGTTACCTTAAGAATAAGGAAGGATAAGTTTATACTGAATCAAGGTCAGACACCTTTCTAAAAGAATATCCTGATTTCTGCAGGACTGCAGAGCCTGATGCAAAAGCTCCTGCTGCCATTTTTCAGGAAACTGGAGTGACTGTGTCATGTGCTGCCTTTTCATAAATCCCTTAATCTGCTTCTTAAACTCCAAAAACGTGTTAGTTTTGTGCAGAAACATGGATGCATCATCCTTGCCTGGCATGGATTTATGATGAGAACTAAAGTCTGACTTGAGGATCCTGTGCCAGGATAATGGAGTTGCTTTTTAAAGGAAAAATGTGTGAATCACTGTGACTTCACACCTTGCTCTGCTTTGCATGGGCTTGTGTTGGGTGACAGAACAAGCTGGTTTTAACTGGGAATGAAGAATTCTCTGCTGTGTTCAACCCAGTTTTAAACACTTGGTTTCTTCATTCTTCTAACTCTTTTTTAACAAAAAGGGAGGGAAGGGTTGAGAGCAGGACTTGGGAGCAGCCAGGGAATTGTGCCTGCCTGGCTTGCACAGCACAGGTGAGTTTCTAAACCAAAATGTGGCACTTTATAAATGAAAGGTGAGTGTACCCAGTTGCATTTCAGGGCAGGAAGAATGCCAGGAGGAATTAAGCCAGGTTTTTGCAAACCCACTTAATTACACAGGTCTTCAAAGAAGAGCTTGGGCTGAAGGCTGGGCCGGGCTTGCCAGGGTGACTCAGGTAGTTTTGGCTCAAGGAGTAAACCAGAACCCCAAGGTGCAGCAGGCAGGTGTGGCATTCCCAGTGTCCCTGATCAACCCTGTCCCCAAATGTTCACCCTTTTGTGAGGCTTCCCTTCCAGCCAGGCAGAAATGGAGCCTGCAGGGAATGCTTCCAGACCTGTGCAGGGCATCCATGTTCCCAGAGATCATCTCTGTTGATCCAGCCGTACCTGAAATTCTTCTCAGTGGCTCCATCAGGGTTACCCTGTGTCTAACCAACCCGGCCTGCTGCAGAGCCAAATTCCCTGAATTACTCTGGGAAAAACTGAAGAGAAGTTTGCCAAGTGAGGCTGTGGCTACTCCTCCTTGGATGTGTTCAAGGCCAGGTCGAATGGGGCTTGGAGCAACCTGGTCTAGTGGAAGGTGTCCCAGCCCATGGCAAGGGCTTAAATGAGATAATCCTTAAGGTGCCTTCCAACCCAAACCATTCCAGGATTCCATTCCGTGATTCTGAAAAAGGCTGTTGTTACTTCTCTCACTAAGCCAGCCTTTTTGATTGAATTGGGATGAGGAAGTGATTGGATGAGAAAAGTTTCCTTGAGTTTTGATATAAAGATGGATTAGAGAATCCAGGAAGAAGGGGGAGACCAGGGGGTGCAGCCAGTCGCGGCCTTGCTGCTGAAGAACTTTGTGACATTGGAAATTTGTGTGAGATTTGGGCAGGGTCAAATGGGTGGGGGAATCAGTGCTTTGCTCACGTGTTGCTGGATAAAATTGTGGTGCACAGAGCATGCAGCAGGTGCCTGGCTTGTGTGGGACACTGGCTCTGAAGAGTATTCACTGTGGGCGGGCTTGGGCGACTCCACGTTGAGGTGATGGGTGAAGGTGCAGAGCTGGCCCTTCCCTCTCCGGGTGGCTGAGGTGTGGAGCTGGCCCTGCCAGTGGGGTGACCTGTCCCCTCCCCTCCTGGCACAGAATGAGATCTTCGCGTCGCGGCACCAGGACGAGAACAGCGTCGCCTGCATCGAGGAGAAGTGCTACGTGCTGACCTTCGCAGAGTACTGCAGGTAGGTGGAGCTCTGAACCTGCTGCGCTTCCCAGACCTCCCCGTGCCTCCAGCCTCTCTCACTCTGCCCGTTTCCAGCCATCCCAGCTGTCCCAGCCCTGCGGGCTGTGGTCTGCCTGGAGCTGGGCCAGTGACACTCCCTCTGCTGCAGGCTGGGGGCGTCTCCCACTCCAGATCCATTACATGTCTAGTTTGTGTAGAGTCACGGAATTGTTTGGGTTGGAGAAGACCCTTGAGGTCATCGAGTGCAGCTGTTCCCCCAGAATATGCCACTGACCCATGTCCCCAAGTGCCACATCCACACAGCTTTTAAATCCCTCCAGGGATGGCGACTCCACCACTGCCCTGGCCAGCCTGTTCCAAGGCCTGACTACCCTTTCCCTGAAGAAATTTTCCTAATATCCAACTTAAACCTCCCCTGGTGCAACTTGAGGCTGTTTCCTCTCAGCCTGTCCCTTGTTCCCTGGGAGCAGAGCCCAACACCTTCTGGCTGCACCCTCCTGTCAGTTGTGTAGTTGCAGAGAGCGAGAAGGTCCCCCCTGAGCCTCCTTTTCTCCAAGGTGAGCCTCCCCAGCTCCCTCAACTGCTCCTGGTTCTCCAAACCCTTCTCCAGCCTCTTGTGCTCCTCTCAGGGGACTCCAAAATACTGATGCTTGTGTGACCTTGGTACCACTGCACGTGGTTTCAAGGAGGACAGGAACAGGTGTGCAGGAAAAGGGGGGACTTGGAGCTAAAAACTAAGTGAGGTAGGAAGAGAGGTAGGAAGAGATCCTACATATCCATCCTTTGTGGGACACAGGAGCCAGACTACCCAAAAACCTGCTGATACACATGCCAGTGTTTGTGCTGGACACCACATCCTGGGATTTTGGCAGCAGCATCCCGTGGAGCAGTGACTCAGGCTGTTATGGTTGAGCTCTTGCTGATTGAATTGCAGCTTTGTCAGTAAGGACTTCCCAGCATAAATATTCCAGCCTGCCGTGCTGTGATGGATGCGCAGGGCTGGAGGAAAATAAGGATTGAATGGACACAACCCCGTAATGCAAACCAGTGCTTTAATCTCTGCAGTTCTGCTGGGTGCATCTCGTGGTCTGTGCAGCCCTGCCACGGAGGGGATGCCTGAGGCCTCCTCCTCAGCCTGCTCCTGGCCCAGGGCTCTGCTCTTGGAATTTCTAGAAACAAACTGGTGTACAAACTCTTTAGAAGCTGAATTTTAATCTTTCTTTTGAGAACACTTATAACAAAAACCACAAACAAACAAAAAAATACCAACCTAATCCCAACAACAACAAACCAAGCAAAGCCAACCAAACAAAACCCCCCATCCCCAAGCTTTGGATCAAAGCAGTTCCGTTCCTTTCTAACACCCCAGTTCTCTGGGACAGCTGCTGGCAGGAATTTTTTCATGCTCTTGTGGGTCAGGTCACCTTTGAGAGATGTTCCCTGAAGGCATCTTTGTTTTCCTAAACATTGGTGCATAAGCATTTATTAGGGGCTAATTAACAAAACTGAGGCCAAAGCAGTAAAAACAAGGTGGTTAATTGCTGTCATCTTTGGTGCTATATGATATCCACCAGCATGAAAATATAAACTTGTGTTGCTTCCTGCAGGACTTCTCTTTGAACAAAGCTTTGTCCACATTCCTCCCCTTCCCCTTGTCCTCCAGCAGCTGCAGTTGTGGCTCCCAGCAGGACACAGGCAGCAGGAGAGGGAATGAGTTCATGGTGCCCAGCACAGGAAGGACGTGGACCTGTTGTAGAGAGTCCAGAGGAGGCCATCAGGTTGATCAGAGGGATGGAGCAGCTCTCCTGTGAGGAAATGCTGAGTGAATAGGGATTGTTCATCCTGAAAAAGTGAAGGCTTCGGAGTGACCCAGTTGCCCCTTTCAGTACCTCAAGGGAGCCTACAGGAAAAGTGGAGAAAAACTATTTACACGGGCTTGGAGTGCCAGGACAAGGGGGAGTGGCTTCACACTGCCAAAGGGCAGGGATAGATGGGATATTGGGAATACGTTCTTCCCTGTGAGGGTGCTGAGGCCCTGGCACAGGGTGCCCAGAGAAGCTGTGGCTGCCCCATCCCTGGAAGTGTCCAAGGCCAGGTTGAACCGGGCTTGGAGCAATCTGGGCTAGTGGAAGGTGGAACCTAGTGAAAGGTGTCGCTGCCCATGGCAGGGTGTGAGACTGGATGAGCTTTAATGTCCCTTGCAACCCAAACCATTCCAGGATTCTCTGGTAACTCTTCTGATGTGATTGCCCTGCAGATTTTGTGCCTTGGCAAAGCGTCGAGTCGAAGGGATCCCGGGCAGGAAAACCATCATGGTTCCTCCCTCGGAGGAGTATTCCACCCCTCTGCACCGCAAGGTGCCCGAGGACACAGACCCCGAGCTGGTTTTCCTCTGTCGTCACGTCTACGACTTCAGGCACGGGCGCATCCTGAAGAACCCGCAGTAGCACAGCGCTGCCGCCGGAGCACGGCCTGGGACGCCCGTGCACTCTCAGCCACCTCGTGCTGCTGCAGGTGGGAGCGCCCAGCGCTCCGTCCTGGGACTGGGGAGCCTGCGAGGAGCGGAGCCCCTGGAGGGAGGCAGCAGTTGAAAGCACAGCACTTCGTTAAAAGCATAAATGAAAATATATACGTGAAAAAATAAATATATGTATATAGATATAGGGATTTGCAGAAGTAAATCTATATCTATATATGTATGTAGAGCTGCATCTATTGGGAGGGTTTGCAGGGGATAAAAGCCAGGAAGCAATGCAGAGCCATGGCTGGGGGAATGGTGGGAAGGTGCAGGAGGGATGTGTCGGTGTAGTGTTGGTTCAGTCTGGCTGGGACAGTCGGTGGTTTTCAGGCCCTGAACTGAGCCCAGTTCTTTGGCAGAGCACAGGAGAGTCTCCTTGGTCCCGCAGGACAGACCCTGAGGATTCCCAGGGTGAGAGCTTCTTCAAAATACAGCTTTGGGAGCTGTCTGGGTGCAGAGTGGCCTTGTGTGGTGCTTGGATAGGTGTTGTTCCATCAGGGGAAGAGGTGACCCCGGTTCTCCCACATCTTTTCCTTCCCCTCGCTGCTCCATGACACACCACCTAGACTGGGGCTTGGAGCCTGCTCCACGGTGGAGCAGGGGGAGCTGGCAAGGTGGCAGGTGTTACACCCTGGTGTAGGGTTGGAGCTGGGGCTGTCCCAGGTCTCCTGACCGCGCCCACAGGATCTCGTGCCCCATTCCCAAGGCCCAGCGCTCTCCGGCACGCCTCGCTTGGAAGCTTGGAGCTCACAAAGTGGGCTCTGCTGGAGAGAACCACGTTTCCTCTTCTCTTCTGAGCGTTGCTCCACCTCTGATGGCTCAGGGGGCCCTGGATTTTCTCTTTCTTCCCAGTTGGTTTCCTGTAATGTCATTTACAGTCCCTGCTTATCCCTGTGTGTCTGCAGTGGGAAGGAGCCAGAAGGGGAAGTGGCAAACCCTTTTCTTGTGTGTTTTTGGCTTTTTAAAATTCCTTCCCCATGTGACTGTCCTGATCCTGGGAGTGCTGTTGAAGGCATCAGCAGCCTCTCCCCCTCCAAACTCATCCTGGTGTCCGAGCAAGCTCACCAAAGTGGCTTTGTGGCTCCTGAAAGGACCTGAGCATCGGGAAAGGTTCGCATGGACCACGCGAGCCCCGCAGGTCCTGCCTCTTGCCTTACCTGTACAGATCCCAGACAGACCTTAGCTTATCTCAACGCTAACTTGGAGTTAATCCCAAAGCAAACCAAAGGACAGCATCACATCCCGGGGAGTCACTGCACCGAGCTGGGAGCCCAGCCTGAGATTGCACTAACGTACAGCAGAACTGACCCCGTGCCACCCACGTTCCTGCTGGCTGGAGCCGCTCCCTGAATCGAGGGATCCGCGTTTTCCCGGTCTTTTGGGGCTTCTGAACTTGTGTTCTGTGATGCAAGTGTCCATTCTGCTTTAATGTCCTATCAGTGGGAGCAGCATTCCCTGTTCTCCCTGGGGATGCAGGGCTTGTCACCTTGCTCCGCACACCTGCCCAGCCTGGAGAGAAAACCCACGGCATGCAGTTCCTTACCTGGAATAGCTCAGCACGCAGGAGGTTCTCCAGAGATTTGCTCTACATACCAAAGAGGGGAACGTGTCTGGAGGCGATGGCTTGAGGGGATGACAAGGTCTGGCACCCGCCACAGCTGGTGGATGATTCCTGCTGGAAAATTCCTGTTTGTTCCCGCCTGCATAGCCCAGGGAGAACACCCAGCTCCAAGAAGGGGGATCCCAAGTGTGCAAGCAAGAATTGTCAGGTGAAGCATCTTCTCTCACTTATACCTCAAGATACTGTTGGTGTCAAAGGGATTGCCCAGATCTCTCCTGAACAATTCACTTGGCACTGGGGGTCTCTTGGAATGACGTGGTGGGGCTGCGTTGGGGTGGGAAGTGGTGGCACTTTGGGGACACTCGGATGAAGGGGTGCAAGGAGGCGTTGGAGAACGTGGTCTCTGATGCTTCCGGCGGAGGATGTGGTTTTCCCCCGTGGCAGGGAGGGAGGACGCTGGACAAGTGGAGCTCCTGCCCGTGACACGGAGGGAATGGCGACTGCCCAGTCGGGGAGGGAGCAGCCACACCCCGCAGTGGGTGGAAGGTGATGGGAAGCCCTAAATCCACGTGTTTGGCTCCATGGGGGCTCCTTTGCCCCTGAATCTGAAGCAGGAGAGCTGCTGTGGCCTCTTTCCCCTGGCAGTGCCATCGGACATGGAATGCTGCGAGACCCAGCGGCCGGGTGAGCCTGAGCACTGCTGCAGCTGGGGCCAGGTGTGAGACCCAGCCCTGGAACCACAGTAACTCACTGGAATTCCTCCTTCTGCCCCCTCTCCCCCTGCTCTCACCTTGTCCTGGCTCCTCTCCAGGTAGCAGGGGAGTTATCCTTGCCCTGGGTCCATAACGGGCTCCGGCCCAGCTCCGGAGAGGACAAACCTGACTCTTGTCATGTTGCATCTGCTTCAGGCCATGAACATTGAGGTTCACGTGGTTGCTGATGCTGTTGTGCAAACAGCATGTAAATGAACTGAAATGTCTTATCCCTAATGAAAAGATTTCCTGCTTTTTTAATCTATTAGATATGGAAATATTTTTTGAAACTGAAAAATGCAGTCAGTAGAATTTAAATCGAAGCGTAATACATGTAAAATATATTTTAGTTGATAATTTTGTAAAATGCACTTTTTTGTGTCTCTTCCCTGGTTTCCCAGATCTGTATTTCATTGTTTACAGATGGAATGAGAACATTCCCTATTCCCTCCTTCTGTGAGAAAGATATATTAGAAGTAATTCTTAAAAAATAAATTTGAAAAATCGTATTGATCTAGAAAACAAACCAGTGCTGTACTGTTCTTCCCTTGCCTGCCTGAACTTCCCACCTGGATCTGGTGGTTGCAGGAGTTAGGAGTGCTCGGGAGCAGATGTGGGTGCTCAGGGTTGTGGAGTGAGCGACCTGTTGGGTTTTCCATGGAAGTAGAGCAAGTGGCAATAGGATAGGCTTTTTTCCAATCTGCTCTTGACAGCCGCTGTCAGTGGAATATTTGAGTCTCTGCTGTTCAGGCAGGGCAGGTGGTGGTGGCAGATCATGTCTCAGCTAGGCTTTAGGAACCCTGAAGGAAGCATTTGGGAATGTTGCTTTGGAAAAGTGCCTTGCTGGGAGTGCTGTCTGCACCAGCTTCTGCCATCGGAGTGTCCCAGCCCTGTGGCACCGAGTGCCACACGCACCCTGAGGACAGGTCCAACAGCTGAGCCGTCTGCACAGACATCCCAAGTGGCCTGGAGGATTCCAAGTGGGAGAACAGCAGACAGGAGTCAAATAACCTGCTGCAGGAGCAGCGAGGAGCAGGATAATGGGATCAGGAGTACCTGATGGGAATGTCTGCAGCCACGTGCAGGTGAGAGCAGTCCAGGGGCGCTCCCAGCTGGTGACGGGTGGCCTTGGGGTGCGAGGCCGAAGGCACAGGCACGTGCAGGGGCATTGCAGGGGCTCCTGCACACTCATCCTTGGGGAGCAGCTCTCACCACCCTGGGTGGTGGCACAGCCGTTCCCACACAGTCCTGAGCCGTGGCTCCTCCTCGGCTTTCATGATTTCCACTCCCTGTTGAGATGTTCTGCTGCTCCCTGGGGCTGTGGCCCTTGCACACCTGGGGAGGGAGGAGATGAGTTCTGGGAACAAAATGGGCAGAAGGAAAGAGTAATGTCTGACATGGAATTAGCTCCTAATTACAGAGAAGGGAGCGAGGGGCACGTGTGGTTTGTGGGCTGAATGCAGATGGGGTGGGCATGGTGGCAGTGCACAACCTGCCTTGGATCACGGCTGCATCCGAGATCTGCAGCATCTTTCACTCCCAGGTCTCCTTGAGCAGGAGATTCTGAGATGGTCCCATTGGAGGAGCTGGGGCTGCTCAATCCCTGTCCCTTTGCAGCCCTGCTGGCATCACAGCTGTTCTTAAATTCCTGACTGGATATCTTCCTGGGATTAGGGATTTTGCTAGAGGATCCTTGCCTTTTGCCTCCTGCTCCCAGCCTTGTCAGCACAGCTCCTCACAGGGAGCTGCTGGAGGCCCAGACCTGGAGAAGCAGATCCAACAGAGAATTTCTGAAAAAGGAAACCACAGTGGTGAAGTGAATGCAACTGGGAATTTTCCTCCCAGGGAGAGGAAGGAGCTCATCCAGGGACATGTACATTTATGAGCTGTTGTGGGGTTACTGAGCACGATATTCCCAACCCCATGGCCTGGGATTTCTACTGAAGAACCAATTTGAGATTTTCCAGTTGGATTTAATGCGACTTGGTGACCGGGAGCTGTCTGTGATGTGGGTACCAGAAATGCAACAGAAGCCTGCCCCCTGTTCATCACCCACGGCCAGCTCCGGTGCTTATCCGGGTGTGGATGCTCCCTCAGAGAAGTCCCTTGGAAACACAACCAAGAAGAAGCTTTTCCATCCCCTCTTTTCCTGCGTGGCGAGCTGTCACCAAAAGGATAATCTGTGGCGGGCTGGAAAGTTGGGATTAATGTCAAACAGAATTGGATTTACTGTTGAAATCTGCTACCCGAGGGAGGCGCACGGAGCCGTATCCGCCTCTCCTGGATCTGACATTCGGCAAACTGCTCTTGTATCATGACTGATGCTGCCAGGAATCTTCTGCTGCCACCCTGGCAGAGTCCTGTTGGCCACAGGTTGTCCTTGGAGTCCCCCATGTGTCAGGAAGGTGTGGGCTCACCGGCTGGGAAGCGTGAGGTGTGTGGCCATTGGAATCCTGCCTGGCTTTGGCCAGCTGGGCATCCCCTGGCAGGTTTCGATGGCCAGCAGTGGTTCAGGTACCTGGCAGAGCCAACCTGCTGTGTCCCATTTCCCTCATTTCCATGTGTGGTGTCTGAAGGTGGTGGAGCCTTGTGGCAATTGCAGGGAGAAGGAGGCACTTTGGGTACTGGGAAGAAGCTATCGGGGCTGTGGGCACTTCCAAGGGCTTTGGATAAGATTTGGGCAACAGGACGAGCGTGCTCAGAGGTTGGGAGGTGTTCAGAAGTGCATCCTGACCTTTGGGAATGAATCCTTTGAGGGGCACAGCAGTGTCCTGCAGACTCAGGGATGCCGGTGTGGCTCTTTGTTCCGCTTCGGAGCAGCTCTTTTTTCCAGGGACAGTGCCAGCTGGTCCCCTGGTGCTGCTGTGGGAGCCTTCCTGGGGCTTCCCCACCTCACTCCCCACACGTCCCAGCCAAGCAGATCCAGAGCAGCATCCAGGACTGGCTGAAGTGTCTTCCCACCTGGAGCGAAAGCCACGAACTCCTGCTTGCATTTAACTGCCGCTTTAGTGCTGCTAATGATGATTGGCTGTAATTGTGGCAGAATCCCTGCGAGCCAGGAGACGGGAGCAGTTGGGACTGTCACATGAACGTGACAGAGCGCTCCGGCACCGCCCGGCTCCGTCCCTGCCGCTGGAGGAGCCGTGCAGGGGCCGGGGGTGGGGTTTGTCCCATCGCCGGTGGCAGCACCAGCCCTGGCAGAGTCGGTGCCACACAGGGAGCAGGGATACACATCCCCTTAACCTGGTGGCTCTCAAGGGACCTGAGCGTGGGCAATTCCCTGTTTTACTGTGCCCTTCTCACCATCCATATGGGATAAACGCTTGGCTCAGTGAGCTGGGGGCTTGAGGGGAGATAATGGATAACTGCTCGCTAATCCCTGAGTGCCAGCGTTGGCTCTGCTGCTCCGTGCTGTTCCAAATGCTGCAGTGGCAGCACAGGGAGCCTCCAGCTCCACTGGCTCAGGCTCCATCCATGGGAAAGCAGCCGCAGCCTCGCAGAGCCACTCTTGGAATGGCTCCTGCACTGCCTGTGTCACTTGAAGCTGAATAAAATAGAGGTTGAACTTTTCATGTTCTTCTCCAGCTGCGGCTCATGCCATGGCTGCACCCCTGTGCCCAAAACCTCAGGGTCCTGGAGCAGCAGTGCATGGAGCCATTTTTCCAGAAACATCAAGCTGGACGTTCCTGGATGCTCTTTCCTGTGATAAAGCCCTCAGCAGAAAGGTAATTCCCATCTGGCCCTTGGAAGGGAGCTGTGCTGAGGGACCACATGGGGACTAGCCAGGACTGTGCTGCTCCAGCCTCCTGCAAAACCCCAAAATCCAGCTAAATCACCCCTTTATACACGAATTTTCCTTAAATTCCAAATGCCAGCCTGGAACACGTTGAGAGCTCTGCAGGGCCAGTGGGAGACTGAGGCCAAAAGCAGGAAAAAAAGGAAAACAACAAGCCCAAAAATCAGGGGAACAGAGGAGGAATCAGGTGAGCGCTGCCAGGTGTGCTGGGAAAGGCATCCGGCCTCTATCCTTGCATTCCATATGGGATGGGACTCACCGGGGCGGGGTGAAGTTGCGGCACGGTGTTCAGTGCTGGCCTCGGGGTTGTAATTAATAGTGGAAGATGGTTAATTAATAATTGGAGATGGTATAAAGGGGATAGCTGACCTGGGAGGAAGCCAAGGGGCTGGCACGGAGCGAGGGGTCTCTGGGAGCGCGGCGTTGCCATAGGGATCCGACGGCTTCTCTGTCAGAGCCTCTGGTGAGAGCAGTTAATCCATTTTTAAGAGGAAAGGATATTTAATAAAGGGAACCATTTAAACTGGATTTACAAGGCACACTGAATGGAGGCCCCATTTATTCCATGACTTCATATTTAATTTTAATATCTCTATAAACCTCTCCGGAGTGTTCTGCACAAACAAGCCGGAGCCGGAGCGGTTCGACCGCCCAGTGATTCTTAAAAGCAATGCCATTTAACAGGGCTAGAAAAAACCTGCCTCTCCAGGAATATTCTTCCGCTCTCGGAAGGAGCACCGGAATAGTCGTATTAGAAGACAACAAACAAGCTGTTCTGATGGAGAGGGATTTTTGAAAGGATGTGGAGCAAAGCAGGGTTGGGAGCCTCCGCAGCGAGCCAGGTTGTTGGGAATTTGCTTCGTCGCTCTGTTTTCTCTGCACTCATAAATAATGTAATTAATAATAATGTAACTTCATCAGTAATCCAGCTGCTTCTGTAGCCATGCTCGCTGCTGTTCCCGTGCTGCTGCCTGAGCAGAGACGCGGTGACTGTACCAAGTCCGTGAGAAAGCCAGGATAGGGACGATGGCACCTGGCAGCATTTAGCACTCTGTAAACGAGAAAAACACAGCAAGGCAGCCAGATTTCCCATGAGGAAGCAGTTTGTGACTGTTCCCAGAGTGTTTCTGCTTCCCACACTGGGATTGTCATGATTTTGGAAGATCAAGTTCTCCGGGAAGAGCTGGTGAGAAAACTCCCTTCTTCCTCTGCAGCAGGTGAACTCTCCTGCTCCTCAGGGCACAGAGCAAATTGCCTGGGTTTCCTTTGTCCCTGGAACATCTCGTTTGTGTTTCTTTTTAATATGTAGAGATTGTGCCGCACAAAGCTGGCTCCAGTTTCTCCTCCATCTTTTGGGTGGTCCCTGAACCCGGATTTAAGGAGCAGAGCAGGTGCCCCTGGCCATCACATCCCAGTCAGCCCATGCAGTGGTGTGTGCTCTGAGATCACAGAATGTTCCCTCACCTCCACTTAATCCCTTTTTCCCTTCTTTTTCCTTCTACACAAATGACCCCCCTAGCAGGAAACAGCATCCTCTGCTGTCCTGAGCCACAGAGATGGATTTCTCGAGGAGGGGGCTCTGGACTGCTCAGAATGAGAGTGATTTAGCAATTAGATATCTTCCCCTGTCCCAGGCTGGGGGATGTTTCTCCCTATCACAGCCCAAGATCCAGGAGTGGGATAGGATTTGTAGCACATCAGATAATGAGTCTTTAAAAAGGGAATTATATGGCATGTTAACGAGCACGGTTGTGTTTTGTTCTCACCTCCCCACGAGATGAAAGCTGGGACTCCCTGTAGGAATTGATTTCCCCGTGGGATCTCCCTGTCTGAGGAACGCGATGTCCCAAAAGCAGCCCTGTGGATACGTGTGGGTCTGGAAACTGGGATCCAGGCAGGCAGCAGCCCCCCATTTCCAGGGGCAGATCCCTTGCTCCTAACCCATTTTTTTTCCTAATATTTGAGCAAATTTTCTTGTAGTTTAACTTTCCTAATTAGTTTTCTCCTACAATCTGGAAATAATGCAGGTTGGGTTTTTTTTATGGATAGAGACGGGGGAAAAAACCCTTTCCATCCCTCTTTAGCAGAAAGCCTCAGTCTTCCATGGTCCAGAGCAAGTGGAGGCACAAACAAACTCATTTATTTCATTCTTCCTGATGTTTATTTTAGATTAATCCTGTTGGGACAGATGTCAGGACAGAATTCTTGCTGGAGTCACTTCTGTTCTTTGATCTAATTAACAATGGCCTGTGTTTTATAATAATGCATTTTTCTAATAATTAACTTTTCATGAGGGATGGGATTCCCTTACTGTTGGCCTTTCCCTAGATCCTGAGTTTCCTCCTTCATTTTTCTTCCCTTCAGTGCTCGTTTTTCAAACCACCTTGATGCTGGTACATTTCAGGCTTGAAAACATTGGAAATAACTTTCCAAATGTGCTGGATTTAGAGAAAATTTCAGGTTAATTTTTCATGTGTATTCATTAAAAGCACCTGTAGGATCATTCTGTGCACACACAGGGAATTTAACATGGAAAAACAAGTGGGAGTGTGTACATCAGTAATAATAAAATAGGAATGGTGCTGCCATGATGCATTGACCCAGAATTTCCAGCTGGAATTTACACTGGGCTTGATGATAAACCGTCAGACTTGGCTTGGGAAGTGCCTCTGGAATACTCAGGAAAATGCTTTTAGTGAATACAGAGCAGTTTAAATAACATGTTGCCTCAGATGGCCTGAAGGCACAAAACTTCCCATTCCTATAAAACCCAGGTTGTGAATGGAAAACCATATTGAGAAGAACAAGAGAAAAACAAGAATATTGAGAAGTTTTCCCCAGTACAACAACTGAAGATTGGACCTGATGATCTTGGAGGCCTTTTCCAAACTAAATGGTTCTGGGGTTCTGTGAGTCAGCCAGCCTGGACTCCACACAGGTGGCACTGTTCCTCCCATGTGTGACTGTCCTCTCCAGGATAAATTTGTCCATGTTTCCAGCCAGATCCCCTCTCATTCAGCTTACCCCCAAAACTTCCCAGCACCCATCCACTGCCAGGCTCCAATATTCCCCTCAAATACTTCTCCAGGGACACAGCATGTCCTTCCCAGGCCATTATCACTCCTGGCACAGGGAAGGATGTTACAGACCTGAACAGGGCTCGGTCAAATGGGTCCCTATTGGTCCCTTTCCAGTTTTTTTTGCCTTGGGGACAATGATTTCTGGTGTCAGGGATGAGATGCTGCAGGTTTTGGAGGTGTTGAGCAGATTCAGTCCTCGTCTGCTGCCTGTGAAACCACAAAAACAATAATTGCCTACAAATTCCAGCAGGAACTTCGCACACACAGTCACGACTTCATTACAGCCCCTCAGGAGCCGCCTGGGAGCCTCGGGAAACTCCGTGTAAAGAGCAGCAGATAGACCTGGAATGAGTTAAGAGACTTGGAGATTCTCCTGCGACAGGTTTGGGAGCTGTGTTGGATTTAATGTGTGTTTGTACTGAGTGCTGGTGGTAAAACCCCGGCTGGCTGCGACTCCGAGGATGTCTGCGTGTGCATCCAGCAGCCCCGGGCTCAGAGGGATCAGAGATGGGTCAGCGGGAGGATAAAGGGTGCAACAAGGGAGTTGTGGTTGTTACTGACTTGAAATTGGATACGCTCAGCCTGGCAATGGGCTTTGCATGTCAACCTGATTTTGGGGGGGAAGATCTGGGAGCAGGAGAGTCACTGGGAGAGCTCTGCCTGAGCGCTGTCCCCGTTGCGCTGGCGCCTGTGGAATTCCTGACCTGGCTCCGACCTCCGGCCCAGCTGGAGCGTGTGGAGTGTGTGACAGCTCTGCTCTGCTGGGGAGCTGCAGCCCGGGGGGATGTGGATCCATCGCTGTGTCCAGTGTGTGCCAGCCCCGCTGGCTCGCTGTCCGTGCCATCCCCGGGGACCGGGATGTGCTCCGGCTCGCTCCCTGCATCTCCACCCCAAATCCAAGGGGGAAGAGCTGTCACGGCCTCTGCTGAGCCAGCAGTGCCTGGTGGTTCTCCTGGCGTGAAGGAGCTGAACCTCCCAGGATGGCTCCATCCAGGAGTGATTCCTCCGCAGCCGCGCCCAGCAGAGCAGAGACAGCGGAACAGAGCTCAGCGTGAGGAACTGGGGACGGAGCAGAGCTCGGAGTTAAGGCACTGAGCTCAGAGCAAGGTCTTTGCAAGCCCAGCCAACTGCATATCAATGCCTTTATAACCAGATCCTTCAGCACAAAGTCTTCCTTGAAAACAGGGACTTCTGTGTTTGACCAGCTCCTCGGAATGGCTCAGCATATTCATCCAGAGTGTTTGACTTTGTTTAAAAAGCCTTTTTTCCCCAGAGATAGGAAACTCCGCCTCAGTAGTGAGCTGATCGTGGAGCGGCTTCTGTGCTTATCCCCTTGGATAAGAGGCTTTATTATACCAAATTACGGGATAATCTCTGGACACGCAGCCACAGCATCACATCTCTCCTCCTTTGCTTGTTTTACTTTTTGATCCACAGCTGCTCAAACCAATCCAGGGGGTCTCCTCTGACAGAAATCACTGTCCTGTTTCCTGTCTGAGAAGCTGGCATCAGCCCAAACTGATGTTTTTTCAAAAAACCTTCTTTCTCTTGCTCAGCTTTTCCAGAGGCCTCACCCGTTTGTCCCTTTTGCAATTCTTCAGACCAAAATAAATATCTGATCTCACCCCAAAGGGCAGCAGAGCCTTGGCAGGGTGTTTGTGATGACATCAGTGTCCAGCCTCACTCCGAGCTGGAAGGACAGGAGCGTCCCTCTGTCTTTCTCTCCATCCCCTCTGGGAACTGGCGTTTTCCTTCTCACACTGATACACATTCCTGATTTCTGACAGCCAAGGTGAGTTCTACAGCCGTCCTTAAACCTGTGTGTGCATAAATGCTGCTGGGAGACTGGCTCAGTGCGATGTGGTTGATAGTTATAATGTAATATTATAACAACAGTGTATCTTAATGTTGTTTTTCTGCTGGTGTGAGTAAACAGTGAGGAAAAGGCCCAGAGATTTACTGCTCCTGTTATCCAGGGTGGAAGCTGTGATGCTCTTAAGGTGAGTATTGGGGTTTGGAGACATCTTGAAGAGGGCTGGGAGTTAGAAAAATCTTCTTATACCTCTAAGTGGGAATTTGAGGGGTGAGGCTGCTGCTCCAGCCCCTGGTAGTGGCTCACACTGAGGCCTGGCAGAGAATTTCCCCAGGAAGGGCTGTGTGGGTTTCCCTTCTCCCACAGAAGGGAGAACCAAACCCTTCCATGGTTGCAGTGTGTTGTATAAACCTGTAGCAAACCACAAGCAGTCTGAAGTTGGATTTCCTCGGTGACATTTTATTTGCTAAGTGTGCTTTTTTTGAAGGGATGGATCTGTCTGGGAAATATATTTCCATAGTTTTGCACATTCTGAATGTCAGACAGCTTTTAACTGCTTTTGGAAATCAAATTACTGCTCACTCTGGGTGTTAATTAGGCACACTGAGTGCAACCACAATTAATTTTCCTCAGTGACACAGGATTTAGCCCTGCAAACCAGCCCCTGAACCCTGTATTTGCTTGGCTGTGTTCTTCCTATAGAAGCTATCCTACCCTATACCTGTGCTCTTCAGGCCAGTCCTTAAATCCAAGTTCCCTTTGGAAAAGAGACCCACTGACCTCGTGGGCAGTCTCCTGTCTCTCTGTATTTCCAGAACCACTGGACTATCCTGTATAACTGCTCCTAGAGATATTAGTGGGGAATAGGAACAAAAAGGGATGAGCAGCGCCAGACTAATGTGCCTTCAAAGAAAGGAAAATTCCCCGTGGCTGTTTTGGAGTTTGCTGCTTTTTCTCCAGGAGGAGGGATTGATTTTTGTCTCGGTGACACGGATTATGTGTTGGCACAGCTTCAGTTTGGGCTGGTGTTGAGATCAGATCAGGACCTGCCCTCTGAAACGAGAGCAGGAATCTGATAACACCTCGTGCGTGCAGCGTTGCTGGTGGCAGGGTCGGATATCGGTCTCTTCCTAGAGCTAATGCTGTATTTACATCCAAATAAAACCGGGAAATGTGCAATAATCTAGCTGCAGGCTCTCGTGCTGCTCTCTAAGTGCTTTGTCTGCCTTGGCTGACAAAACGCTCTTGGCTCCTGATCAAAGGAAAGTAAGTGGAAGCTGGTTTTCTCTTGATGTTAAGAAAGCCTCTGACAGAGAGTCCCTGCAAGGCTGGTTAAGAGCCCAGGCCCCGTGGTAGGCTAGGAAAACTCATTGAAGGAAAATGCGGAGAACAATGGCAGTGTGGAATGAATTCGGCAAGGGCTGTGTGAGGAAATGGCATCCTGATGGCTGGGGTAGTGCCGCAGGCATCCGGGGCATGGCCTGAAGCAGCAGGTGAGGGCTGGGATCCTTCACAGAGGTGGTTTGGGGGAAACGCCTGCAAAGTGTTGGAAAAGCCCCCCAGTGCTCTGGCTCTTGGTGGTGGCACAGCCTCCTCTGCTCAGCAGGTAACCGGTGTCTGCTCCCCCTCCAGGTGCTAAACCTCTGCAGAAATTGTAGAATTACAGAATTATATCAAGTGCCTAATCATGGGTGGTTTGGCCTGGTATTGCAAAACCCATCCGATATCGCCGCACGAGGCTGCGGAAGCGCTGGGATGTGAACTGTGCTGCTGGAACCTCGGAGCAAACCTGGTGGGCTTTCTATTTCATATTTCAAATATTTATATTTGAAATCACATGTAACTGTATTTTGGGATGAGGGCAGTGTGAGGTGTTGCTCGGGCCTATGCCTGACGGACATCCCGACGTTCCAGGGTGCTGGTGGGGATCATGGAAAGCTCTGGACTCATTCCAGAGGGATGATCAGTGGGAGTAAGTCCTGTGAGGAGTGGCTGAGGGAGCTGGGGGGCTCGGCCTGGAGAAAAGGAGGCTGAGGGGGACATTCTTGCTCTCCACAACTCCCTGACAGGAGGGTGCACCCAGGTAGGGGTCGGGCTCTGCTCCTGGGAAACAAGGGACAGGAGAGGAAATGACCTCAAGTTGCACCAGGGGAGGGTCAGGTTGGATAGCAAGAGCAATTTTTTCGTGTAAAGGGTTGTCATTCATTGGAAGGGGCTGCCCAGGGAGGTTTGGAGTCCCCATCCCTGCAGGTGTCCAAGGAAGGGCTGGACATGGCACTCAGTGCTCTGGGCCGGGGTGAGAAGGTGGGCATTGGTCACAGGTTGGACTCAGTGGTCTGGGGGCTTTTCCAACCTGAATGATTCTGTGATTAGAGGGCTGAAGCAACTTTGCTCTGGAGACAGGCTGGGAGAGCAGGGGGGGTTCAGCCTGGAGAAAACTTCAGGGTGACCTTAGAGCCCTTTCCAGTGCCTAAAAGGGCTCC
>VZTJ01000083.1:278929-305306 GCA_013397795.1 Orthonyx spaldingii
GTCCCGCCGGGCCGCGGCCGGGCGCGCTCCCGGGGCGCGGCGGGCGCGGCGCTGCTGCCCTCCATGCTGATGTTCGGCGTCATCCTGGCCTCCAGCGGGCTGCTGCTGATGATCGAGCGCGGCATCCTCGCCCAGGTCGGGCCGCCGCCGCCGCAGCCGCCCGCGGGGCCGTGGCGGCGGGACGGGCGGCACTCGCCGGCGGAGCTGGAGCTGGAGGTGCTGCGGGACACGCGGAACCGCACCATCCGCGCCCTGTGCGGGCAGCGCTCCATGCCCCGCAGCGTCTGGGAGCTGCCGCCCGGGCAGCGCCGCACGGTGCTCCGGCACCTCCTGGTCAGCGACAAGTACCGCTTCCTCTACTGCTACGTGCCCAAGGTGGCCTGCTCCAACTGGAAGCGCATCCTGAAGGTGCTGGACGGGGCGCTGGAGAGCGTGGACGTGAAGGGGAAGATGGACCACCAGAGCGACCTGGTGTTCCTGGGCGACATGAAGCCGGAGGAGATCAGCTACCGCCTGAAGCACTACTACAAGTTCCTCTTCGTGCGCAACCCCATGGAGAGGCTGCTCTCGGCCTACCGCAATAAGTTCGGGGAGATCAAGGAGTACCAGCAGAGGTACGGCGTGGAGATCGTCCGGCGGTACAGGAAGAACGCGGGGAACTCGGCGGGCGACGACGTGACCTTCTCCGAGTTCCTGCAGTACCTGCTGGACGAGGATGTGGAGCGCATGAACGAGCACTGGATGCCCATCTACAACCTGTGCCAGCCCTGCGCCGTCAGGTACGACTTCATCGGCTCCTACGAGCGGCTGCACGCCGACGCCAGCCACGTCCTGGAGCACATCCAGTCGCCGTCCTTCGTGCGCTTCCCCGAGCGCCAGGCCTGGTACAAGCCCGTCACGGCCGAGACGCTGCACTACTACCTGTGCAACACCCAGCGCCGGCTGATCAAAGAGCTCCTCCCCAAATACATCCTGGACTTCTCCCTCTTCGCCTACCCCCTGCCCAACATCACCAGCGAGTTCTGCAGGCAGTGAGCTCTTGCCGTCGGGAGCCGCTGGGAATCCTGCCTTGGCTGCAAGGATTTGCTCGCACAGCCCTTGCTGCTGCGTGAAACACGCTCCTCTATGCATCATTTCCTAATTTTATACTTTGCAAACACTGTTTATATAAAATACTCTCTACTGCCTTTGCTACGTAGGATCCTTTTTGTACTGCTCTGACTTTCCCGTGTCCATACGCCGCTGGCTCGAGCGCCGTAGCTTTTGTATCTCTATTTTGCTCTAAATCCCTTTTTTATGGCACGACATGGAAAAGGAATCTGAGAAATTTATATATTTGAAGTATTTTTCTTCCTTTTTGGGGTTTTGTACTAAACGTTGGTTGAGTTGATATCATAACGTGGCAGTTGATGCACTAAAAATTAGTGCTGTTAAATGGGTCCTGGGTGGGTTTTGGGTATAAGTAGAAAAAAAAAGGTTTTTGTAAACCAGGCCCCATTTGTCCTTTATTATCTCATTGTAGACAGTGCTTAAATGAGGCTGGTCACGTTTTTCTGTGTCAGTAGTACCTCTGGTTTTTATTATTATTATTAATTATTGTTATTATTATTATTTACTATTGACATATAACCAGGGATAGGATAATACCCCTTTTTTGGGTGATTTTGAAAGTACAACTGTTTACCCAACGTCATGTATCAGATGCAATATCAAGCCATCACATTCTGCTCTTTTCTCTGAATTGAAGCAATACAGACTTGGGATAGGATCAAAGCCCATCCTGGTCCTTAGGATGGAAAACAAATCCCATGGGCCACGTGCCAGCTCGCAGCCTCCTGGGTCTCTGCGTGGAAACCACTGTGGAAAACCCTTTCTCCAGCCATGTTTGAAACAATGGCAATTTGGGGATTAATTCTCCCTTCTTTCATAGCTGTGCACACCGTTTCTGTAGCTCTTGTATTTAATTATGGCTCTGAAATTGTAAAAGTTTGGGAGATGACACAGGATGTTGTTCCTGGGAGGCTGTGTTCTCGTTTCCAATAAAGTTTTTGTATTAATTAGCCTGTTAGTGCTTTTCCTTGGGATTGTTTCCGTCCTTGGAGAGGCCTCAGCCCCTCATGCTGAGCCACAACATGAAGGTGGGATGAATTGGTTGTTCCTGTTGTGATTAATTAATGTTTTAATTGCAAGAGCAACAGTGGCATGTGGAGACGGGACACATCAGAGCCGAACGTGTAACAGGACACAGGGAAATGGGATGAAAAGCAGCAAAATGGGCTCCTAATTGCTGTGGAGTTGATACAAAGGGGTAGGGATGGATTATGGAGCTGGTGGCTTCCTGGGATTCCTGTCTTAATTTTCCTTCCCCCTTTTTAAGGTGTTTTTTTCCAGGATTTTAACATTTTCTGAAAGAAGGCATGGAGCCGCATCCAAGCCCACTGTTGGGGTAAGTGGCCCAGGGCAGTTTGGGCTGGGGGATTTTTTACCTTTGCCAAGGGGGGTCATGGCTGGGTATGAGGGCAATGACTGGAACATTCATGGATTTGAGCTCCTGGCTGTGTCCTGAATCTGCGGGCACCAATTGCAGGCCAAAAATGGGTCAGAAATTGGCTTTGCTGTCCTGGTGCCCACTCTGAAATCGGCAGCATTGCTGTCAGTCCCCGGGGGTTTTGGTGCCCCGTGCTGGAAGAGCTGGAGATCCATCTTGTCCTCCAGCCAAAGGCACCAGAATCTGATTTCATTTTGTAAAACAGATGCTGCTTGGTGGGGGTGGCCTGAACTGTAATTAAACCTGACCTCCAGGTCTTCCTAACTAGGAATAAGTTGGTGAGACTTTGCTGTCTTTGCTTCTGGGGACATTTCCTGCTTGTTTGGTGATTTAGTTTTTAATTAAATGTTTATTTTTCAGTAGTTTTGAAGGTTTATGCTGCTTGTTTGTTTATCTGCTGCAGTTTCTGTTCTCTATATGAAATTTCTGTCACTTGTCCCCTTAATCTAATTTACTGTGCACAGGATTTTGCTTCTTTCTGACTCTCTCACTGCTTTTCTGGGCATCACTGATCACCCTTTCCTCTTTAAATAAAGCAAACAGGCTGCCACCTTCTTGTATCTTCCCATGAGGAAGATTTTAATTCAGCTAGAGCCTTGTAGCTTGAGAAGAAGTTTATCTGCAGGTCAGCAAAAATGAGAAATGCATCAGGTTTTCATTATTTGGGTTTGATTTCATCTGTGTCCAATGGTACAATTCTCCATGGCAGCTTTGGACGAGTAGAACGAAAAAAAAGTCAGTTCTGTCTGCAGCTGTATCATTTCTTTCCTTTGTCAGGTGTTTCTCCAGGGTGGAATAAATCAGGAGGAGATTCCAGAGCTGACAGCAGGCACTGGAGGTGAGGGGTGCAGACCAGGATCCAGCCATCCCCTGGAGCACAGGGAAAGGAGTGACGGCTGCAGGAGCTGAGGAAGGGAGCTGAGGTACAAACGAGGAGGAAAACATGAAGTTATGAACTGGTTTGGATTTGTTCCCGTCTGGCAGCTCCTTTTCCCACCTTTCCGTCCCTACACGTGCAGTTATCCCACAGAATCAAAAGGAAATCTTTCCTCTTTGGAATTCTCTTTTGTTAATCCTCAGTTCTGGACTGAATGCCCCAAACTTCCCCGAGTGTGCAACCCGAGGTTTTGGCATTGGGGTTTGTTCCTGCTTTTCCCTCCCTTGCTTGTTCCAATTTTGTGCTGCTAAATCCCATCCCTGACCCCGCTGCTCTCGTTTTCTCCCTGCAGAACCCTCTCCAGGGATGTGGAGACACCCCAACACTTTAATTCTACCTCGTGACACAGAAACCTTCTGATTCCTTCTAAAGCACCACAATGTTACTGTATTTTAATTTGTCATTAGTCACTTCCTCTCCTGCTCAGTTTTTGAAATTTGGAGCTGGTTTGGTATTCACTTTGGGAGCAAGACAGGTTAGGAACCTTTGCTGTTTCAAAAATCTCACTTCATGTGTCATATTCTTTACTGATTCCAGCACTGCACCTGCAGAGCCTCGCTCCAGCCTTTCCAAACCCCAAGCTGTTGGCTTTTGGCAGCGTGACTCTGGGAAGGGGTTTGGAACATGTTGCCTCTAGTCCCCAGGCTCAGCTCAGGGTCTATGTCAGGTTTCTCCTCCTTCCTGTGGGTCTTCCCCTGCGGGTTTTGCAGGAATAGCCGACTTCCTGGCCAGGCACTGGGGCTGAAATAAACGCATTAAGGCTGCCAGTTGCCATGCTGGCCGGTGGCCACGACCCCGGATCTAGCAGGAATAAAGCTTTGGGAAAGGCAGCAGGAGCAGGCAGTGCCAGGGCCGGCTGCTCGGACGCCTGCAGACGGCATCACACCAGCCTGGCTTCTGCTCCTCTTGGCTCCCAGCCTCCCTCCCGATGGACCAGAGTCACCGCGGGCTGCGGATCTTGCTTTGAGCACGAACATCCTTGGGATGTTCCCTCCCTGGCAGGCAGGATTTTGAAAGAGCCGAAAGAAAGCGTCGCCAATGGGTCCATTGTGTGTAGAGATGTTTTGGTATTCACAGAATCCCGGAATGGTTTGGGTTGGAAGGGACCTTAAAGATCGTCAAGTTCCAAGCCCCTGCCATGGGTGGGATTGAGAGGGTGTCGGGTGCATCCCTGGCTGAGGCTCCTTGCCGCTGTAAACCAAGGAGATGAGGAAGGCTGGGATGAAAAGCGCCGTGCCCAAGCGCTGCCCCCGCCCCGCACCCCTCGGCTTTTATCGCAGCTGTTTTGCATGTGAATGAGAACTTTCCCACTTCCTTCTGGGGCTTGAATTGGCAAACGGGGAGTTGTTAAAAAATCTCCAGTCTTCAGCCCCGACAAAGGATGGTTGCCATGGAAATAATGGAAGTTGCATCGTGAGCAAAATATGTCCAGGCCCGGCGCCAGCGGGAGGGAGGAGGGAACACCTTGTGGGTCACGCACCTCCTGCCAGGGCCCATGTGCCTCCACGTGGTTTTCCTTATCCTTGGCAGTTTGTCCTTTGGGTTAAAAGAGGAGGAATCAGAAGTGTCGTGATGGGGTGGGCAGGGTTTGTGGGGCTTCACCTGCTCCTTCTGTAGTGCTGGTGCCACCCAATTCAGCAGAGCTGCCCCACGTGTAGGATCCCAAAGGATGTCGGTAGCGGGGTTGGGAACCAAAGCTGGAATCCCATCTCAGGCAACAGGCAGGAGTCTCCTGTCTCAGTTATATCCAACCTCTTCTTCGGGTCAGGGAATCTTCCAGGTCTGTTTTCCACTTGCCTATAAAGACAGGTACAGTGGCTTCCTTTTCTTATGGGGAAAAAAAACCCACCAAAACACGTTTGGATTTTAAACTCTCCAAAAGTCTTTTCCTTTGCAGACCCACAGTTATAAACTGCATCTTCTGCTGCTTTCAGCAAATCTCAACGTGATTTCAAGCCAAGGAACTTGAGGAGTTTGCTTTATACCTCTCCAAAGTGCTAATGGGAGCCACAGAATCCTTGCTGAGCTACAAGAGGGACTAAAATAAATCTCCATCAGGGTTTATCCATGAGCTGCAGAGCTCTTCGGCGAGGCCCGGGATCAGTGTGGGAACTGCACCTTTCAGTGGCTCTGGTGAGTGGTGTTTGCTGGTGGGAGCTTGGGATGGGGAACAACAGGGCACTTTGGGGCCTAAACACATCCTTCTGCTCTCCTGAAAGCACCAGGGGCTTGGGAAGAAGCTCAAAGCAACCAGCGAAATCCTGTTTCCTGCTGTTGGGAAGCATCAGGTGAGGAGGAAAATAGGGAGGTGGGAACCAGCGGCAACACGCAGGTACCTGAGGAAACCCCTGTTGAAGCTGCCACTGTCTGAAGGAATTTTAAGGTACCAGAGTGAGGAGTAAAGGATGGAGAGCGTGGCTGGGTGTAGACTCATCTCTTGCCAGCAGCGGAGCAGAAACGAGGAGGCTGAGGCTCCACTCTAACCTGGGAAAGGGCCAGTGGAAAGGAGGAAAGCAGCAAAGGCTTGAGAGATTTAAAATCATGGTAAATGCATATAAATATCTGGATCCCCATGCTGCTTGCTCATTCCACACCTGCATCCCACTTCCTGATCATTAGCAAGTCCAAGTGGATGTCAAATTGCTGAGAGCCCAGTGAGCCTGACCTTTGAGGACCATCCCAGAATGATTTTGATGGGAACAGACCTTAAAAATCACCTAGTGCTGTGGGCAGGGACACTTTCCACTACACCAGGTTGCTTCAAGCCCCATCCAGAATCAAGTTGTTCTGAGGGATTGTGGGGGCCAGGAGGCTTTCTGGGGCTGGGGACTTTGAAGGAAGCAGCTGCTGGGGATGAGGAGCTGGGGACACTCGGGGCGGCCACGAAAACATGTGGTTTGTGGCAGAGCCCTGACAGCAGGGCAGGGCTGGGGGGTCTGTCCTGCTGAGTGCTCACAAAGAGCTCCCTGGAGCCAGGACTGGCTCCAACAGCAAATTGTTGGTGCTGGCAGGACGAGGCTGCAGAGGCACAAAGTCTGTGTGAGCACCGCGGCCGCCGGAGCCTTCCCTGGAGCAGCTCTGCAGGAATCCACCCTCTGCTCGCTGGCTCCAGACAATTCCTTATAAAAAATCCCTTTAACCAAGCCTTGCAATAGCAAGGGTGAGCCTGCAGCGTTTCAGTGGAACTTTGAAGGCTTGTGAGTGGTAAGTGTCCTCCGGAGTGGGCTGGGGCAGCTGCCTTGCTGGGGACCCTGCACAGCCGTGGGGCCCCATCCCGGCCTGTCACATCCCTCCCTTCCCTGCTCCAGGCTGGGATGCTCCTGCACATCCCAGCCCTGCCACCCCTCTGATCTTCCAGGGCTCAAATCTCCCTGTTCGTGCTGTGTTTAACACACCCCCATCCCCTCCCCGTGGCTCCCAATTCCAAACCCGCTCTGTCAGAGCATTGTTTTTCCGGGGGGAGCTCTGCCAGCTGCTCTCTCCCATCCACACACGGCCCCGGAGGGCTCGGCAGAATTCCCCATCCCACAGGGACTGCTGGCAGGAAGCAATCTGGCAGACAACATGTTTAGAGGAGACTAATGTCTCGGAGCCACCGAACCATTTAATTGCCAATAAACACAGCCCACATGTAAATAATTATGGAGACCCAGGAACTGTGTCGTCTTCCGTGGAAAGAAGGAGCTGGCAGCCTGGAAACGGCCCGTGGCAAGGGGAGAAATTGAGATTTCTTGTTAATACAGGAGGGATGAGCTTCAGTAAACCTGCCTGGGTATTTCCAGGCATTGCTTCGGGCTCAGGGTGGCCCAGGAGGTGACGGTTCCTGATGGAGTGAGAAGGACCAGGCTGTGCCTTGGGGTGAGTTTGAGGGTAAGTCTTGAAAATTCATCCATTTGCTTCATCAGGCTCTTGTTGCAATCCGGTGGGATTATTGCAATATCTTTTTTTGCCACATTTTTGGGATAAAGAGCTGCAAGGATCCTGGCCCAGAACTTTGGAGCGTTATCAGCATCATGCACATTCTCAGCAATGCAGACTTTCCCTTCAGAGCCCTGGTAAAATCTGCAGGGACACCCTTTGTCTGCCTGCCAGGACATCCCATCCCATTCCAGCCCCTGCCATAGGCAGGGACATCTTCCACTATCCCAGGCTGCTCCAAGCCCCGTCCAGCCTGGCCTTGGACATTTCCAGAGATCCAGGGGCAGCCACAGCTTCTCTGGGCACCCTGTGCCAGGGCCTCCCCACCCTCACAGGGAAGGGATTTTTCCCAATCTCCCATCCTGCCCTCTGGCAGTGGGAAACTATTCCCCCTTGTCATTCCAGGCCCATGTCCAAAGTCCCTCTGCAGCTCTCTCGGAGCCGCTTGAGGCACAGGAAGGGGCTCCAAAGCCTCCCTGGAGATGCCTTAGGCATCCCCACCTCCATCTTTCACCTCCCGAGGTTGTCCTGGTTCCATTCCTGGAGCAGGAGGATGTCACCATGCGGAGCCCCCCACTGTCACCGCTGGAGGAGCCGCCTCCATCCAGTAATTTGGCTTTTCCCAGGGGTTGATGGGTTCCTATGGCAACCAAGAGCCGCTCCACAGCCTTCTCTGTGTGGCAATCAGCGCTCGCCTGAGTTACAGAATTAGCGCCCGTCACCCGCACGCTGCGCGTGGCCCCGGCCTCGTTCCGCTCATCACAGCCAGGAGAGGGGCTGGAGCATCCCGGGGTAGCAACCACCCCCTGCATGAGGAGATCTGGCTGGAGCATCACCCCGAGTTCTCTGCTGCCAGGGGCTGTGGGGTGACTCCATCCCTGCTGCAGGGAATGTCTGCAGGGTGTCCCACGTTACTCCCAGAACTGGATATTAACGTGCAGCAAACACAATGCTTTGAGTTTGGGATTTTTGGGTGTCTCCCAGCCCTGCTCCGTCCTTGGCATGCTGGAGAATCCCAGGCAGTGGCACCAAGCCAGGGATGTGTCTGTAGGTTTTTGGAGACTGGTACAAGGCTCCCCATCCTTCATCATCACCCTGGGGAACAATGTTGAATTAAGTCTGGTAAATGCCGGATTTGTCCCCGAGCGAGGGCGCGGTGACCATGGCGTGTGACTAAGGAGCCTCTTGGCACCTGCTGCGGGAGCAGGGTGACGGATAAAACACATGAATGAGGAGTAAAGTGGGGGTTAGGAAATCGTGGTTAATTTGGTGCAGCGAGAGCTTGCTACGCTCACAGAAATTAAAGTGTGAGCGCTCCAAAGCGTCTCGCAGCGACAGAGGAGGAGGAGGAGGCGGCACCGGGGGAATACGGGATGAGTCGGAAGTGGGTACATCCATAAATCAGCTGTGGTGCTTTCAACAATGCAACTGTGCTGGAAGATCCAGCGGTTCACAGAGAGGTGATGTCCATGGGGAGGTGCTCAGTCTGCCTGATCCAACGGGTTCCAGCCCCCAAGTGCCAAGGCCAGGTTGGATGGGTTTTGGAGCAACCTGGGCTGCTGGAAGGTGTCCCTGCCCATGGCAGGGGGTGGAACTGGATGGGCTTTAAGGTCCCTTCTATCCCAAACTGGGTCTAATTCCGGGTCATTACTGTGGGCCTGAGCTGTACTAACTGTGCTTTTAGCCAAAAGAAGTGAAAATAAGCCTGATTTACTCATGTATATGTCACAAACCTGCCTCTTCAGCCAGAGCCAAGATCTGGGAACAGAGAGTTGGCCACAATTTGTGGAATCTGCTCATGGAGAAATGCATGGAATCTGCTCAGAGAAATGCAAAAGGTATTTTGCAAGACCTCTCAAGGAAATCAGAATCAGTGGCTTGAGTCAGAATGTTATTCACAATAAACCAGGAAACAATAATAATAACATAAAATGAACCAACATTTTCTAAGCCTTTTCCAGCTCCACAAACAAAATTTGCCCAATGATCCTGGCTCGGTGGAGGAGCTTCTCTGTTCTGGCTGTTTTGTCATCACTGGTGACATCCAGACAGAACAAACACAGCGAGTGGGGGGCTAAAGTCAGCGGAAAATTACCAGGCTAATTTTGTTTGCTGTGCCTGATTGGGAGACAAAGGAGGAAATTTCTAGGAGTACACATGGAAAGAGTGTTGATCCTTCGTGCACATTTAGACCTGGTGCTCATCTCAATTCATTCTGCAGTGCAGGACAAAGGGCCTCATCATCTGCAGCCATGGGAGGAACCTGGATGGAGATCAAATAATGGGAATAATACCTGGCTTGTAGGTAAGCTCTTTCAAATCATCATCTCTCAAGTGCTTTCGAACAAACAGCACTGTAATAAATTATATTATCTGCCCCTTAGAGCTGTAAACACCTAAACAGGCTGACCAGTATTTTCCCTTCCTGGCTGTGTCCTGGCAGATGGGAGAGCTACAGGCACCAAGTCCCGGTAGAGAAGAGGGTCACAGGATCACAGAATTGTTTAGGTTGGAAAAGATCTCTAAGATCATTGAGTCCGACCATTACCAACGATATTTCAACCAACAAGAGACTTTGTGAGGAAGAAACGACCTCAGGGAGAATACTGGGCAAAACTCTTAATAATTGAGGCTGATTTAACCAAAATATCCCCTTTATACCCACTGGTTCCTGGGAGAAAAGCTTCCAGCCGCTTGCTGAGGAAAGCTCTGCAGAATCAGCCTTCAGACATGTTTTCCTCCCTCATTTATCCAATTAATTTACTTTCATTAAGGAAACAAACCACGCTCTGCTTTATATATCCAGTTTCTGTGAATCACAGACTGCAGCTCCGGGATTTCTGTGCTTATTCTCAGAAGCCACCCAGCTTTTAGCTCACCCTCCCAAAACAGCATTTCCCCCTTTCCTGCAGGTAATTTGGGGAATGAGCAAAACATCTCAACAGGGAGACCTGAGGGTGGGGATTTTCTCTCCTCCTGCTCAATAACTGCAAGTCTGGTAACTTGTCTAGTCTGGTAACATGGAAGAGGAAACCATATCCTCTTTGTGGATCAGTTCTCCAGGATATATATATGGATTTTTAAATGGTCCTGCCAATAAATGCAGTGATGGAGTGGGTGGTGGAGTTGGGGGGAGAAAAAGGGCAAGAAGAGTAATTTAGGGAAATTTGGGGGTTTTGATTAAGAGTGAAGTAATAGAGGTTGTGATGGGATAAAATGAAGAGAGAAGGAATCAACACTGGCAGAGACAGGACAAGGGAAAATGGCTTCAGTCAGACAGAGGGCAGGGTTAAATGGGATACTGGGAAGAAATTCTTGGCTCTGAGGATGGTGAGGCCCTGGCACAGGTTTCCCAGAGAAGCTGTGGCTGCCCCATCCCTGGAAGTGTCCAAGGCCAGGTTGAATGGGGCTTGGAGCAACCTGGTCCAGCCCTAATCCCAGCCTGACCTCCAAGGATCTGCCACTGCTCAGAACTGGGGCAGAACTAACCACATCCAAGCTGGCATCTTCCTGGGGTGTGACTGAGCTGCAGTCAGGGGTGTCTGGGTTTTGTGGGATTCACATCAACACACACACACAGCCCAAGCTCTCAAAGCCTTTATTACAGGAAGGACAAACAGGGACCTTCTGCCTTGCTTGGCTCCTCCAGGATGAGCAGCCCAGGCCCAGGGAAGCTGCAGGAAGCCGAGGAGGGAGCTGCTCTGTGGGAAGGTGACAGAGGCCACCGGCACTGTGTTGGATGGGTCCCTGTCTCTGCTGGTCACCCCACAGAAGATCACAACTCCCTCTAGGGCCACTGTGAGGGCCTCAGCAGGAAGGTGAGTGAGCTTGTGGATGGGCATAAGGGGAGTGGATTAGGGATCCTGTTGGGCTGTGGCTGCACTGGGTGCTCCCGAGCTGCTGGTGGAAGCGGGAATGCTGCCCAGTGCCAGCGAGGGTGCTGGTGGCCTTGGGCTGTTCCCAAGAGTTTCTCCTGGGAAATCAAGAGGTTAAAACCTAAATGGGAATTGGGTGTAAGGAGACGCTGCCTTCTGCTGCTTGCACAGAGCAGCCTGAGGGGCCACAGAGGCACCTCAGACACTGAGGAGCACTGACAAGCAAACCCACCCTACATCCAGCAGCTTCTGGGACAGACCAGCTTGGCACTGGGATTCCCACCTCCACAGCAGGACCCTGAGCATGGGCGTACACCAACCTAAACTTCCCTGGGGGCAGAATTTGAGACATGATTCCCAGCAAACCCATCACTTGAGATCTTTTGAGTCCTGCTTGGCTGTGAAGAGCAGCAATGGCTCCATGGCTGTGCCCAGCTGGGTCTGCGCGTTTGGCTGCAGAAACTGGGATGCCCTGTCTGGTTACAGGGGCGGCTCCTCCCGCAGGCCAAGCAGGTTATGGAATTCGCTCCCATTCCAAACCAGCCACCTGCTGTCAGCAGCCACGCACCCCCACCTGCACCTGCAGAATGCACATTTCTGAGCCTACATTGTGCCTTCACCAATAAGCCACAATTTTAAAGGATAAATGCGCAGCAATTTCACGGCTCCCTGTGCAAATCGACCTCTTCCCGTGGCGCAAAGTGCTGCCTGTTGCTTAGGAACAATCTATATCCTACAAAATGAAGATGTACGCTCTCCAAAGAGTTTTTTATACAGTGGGTGTTTGCCTTGCTCAGACACCGACCCACCTCCTGCATAAACCAGAGGGTGAAGTCTTTGTGCTCCTCATGTAGCACTGGACACCGACTGCACCCAGCCATGATTTGGGATATAGGGATATGTCCCAGCCACGGTTTGGGATAGAGGGCTGTGCAAACCCAATCCCTCCAAGCCCTCCAGCTAAGGTAACCTGGATTGCAAGGCTATCTTGTCCGAGGCCCCGGTGGGAGCATCGGCCAGGGTGGAGCAGGTGTTGAAGCGGGAAGCCTTGCAGGACAGGGTCCTGGAGCTCTGCTTCTTGCGGTAGAAGCAGCTGCTGAGGTGGAACCAGAACTTGTCGTGGAGGGAGGCGTAGATGAAGGGGTTGTAGCAGGCAGAGCTCATGGCGATCAGGTGGCACGAGACCTGGATGACGTTGACGTACCTCTTGTCCAGGATGGTGAACTCCTCGTCGATGTCCCGGATGAAGTTGACCACCTGCAGAGGCAGCCAGCAGACGGCGAAGCAGACCACGGAGACGGTGAGCACCCGGAAGGTCTTGTGCTTGGTCCTGGTCCACTTGTCCTGGCGGCGATGGGCGGCGCCCGGCACGTTCCTCCTGCGCAGGTGGTAGGTGATGGCACAGAAGGAGACGGACACGGCCAGCAGCGGGAGCAGGTAGGACAGCAGCAGCATCAGGCACGAGTACAGCAGCCGCTCTCTCTCCTCCTGCTTCCAGAACTCCTCGCAGATGATCATGTCGTGGCCGATGGCGTTGAGGTCCAGGTAGTGGGTGTGCAGCGAGGTGGGCACGGAGGCCACGACGGAGAGCAGCCAAATGCCGGCCACGAGGCCGACGCAGGCCCTGCGGCTGATCCGCCTGCGGATCGGGTACGCCACCACCACGTAGCGGTCGATGGCGATGGCCGTGAGGGACAGCACCGACACGAAGACGGTGGCAGCCTGCAGCAGGGTGACAAAGTGGCACATGAACGTGCCGAAGAGCCAGCCCCGCTCCTCGAAGGCGTAGGACACGGTGAGGGGGACGCAGGCCAGGCACATGATGAAGTCGGCTGCCGCCAGGTTCCCGATCAGGAAGTTGGTGGTGCAGTGCAGCTTCTTGGTGAGGGCGATGAGGAGGATGAGGAAGAGGTTCCCGACGCACGCCACCGCCACCAGCGTGGCGTAGAGTGGGATGAAGAGCGGCTTCAGCTCCAGGAGCAGGTCCAGGCCGGTGAAGAGCGGGGCTGAGCCGTTGTGCCAGGAGTCATTGGGCAGCTGAGCCATGGGAGCCCCTGTGGCCGATGTGGCTTCTCCACAACTCAAAGACAGACAAGCCTGTGAGCTCTGGAGGAGACAGAAACATGCTTTGGTTGAAGTTCTGGGCAGAAGGACCTGTCCCCAGAGTCCAGGCCTTTTGCACAGCCCTGTGCTGAGGCACTGGCTGGTGTAAGTGACTCGTTTGAGAGTGGAGGTGCCCTGTGGCAGACACAGAGGAGCTGCTGTATGGAGCAGAGTTGGGAAGCTGGCTGTGAAATGGTTAAGCAGCCAGCACAAATCTGTGGGGAGCTGCCAGCTTGGGGCAGCAGGGCCCAGAAATCAGCTCGAGAAGCCTCGTGGAGGGCGACCTCAAAGCTGCGCTGACGTAAGGCAGGAAAAAGGGGACACTTCTGCATTTCTTGTGTTTTGCTTTTCCCAGTTAATTCCACCTGACCTGCCAACTCCATGCCACCTGGCTGGGAAGGAGCATCCTTTCCACCCCCTGCACGCCTTGTCTCTCCCTGCCAGGCCACCCCACCCCATCCCACTGGGTACTTTTATCCCCTTGGTTATATCTGCACCACCCATGGAACTTCGGCTTCTCCTGTCTTTCCCTGTGGTGGCTGTGATGGGAGGGAGGGAAGGAGGGAGTGCCTGGCTCCCTGGGCACCTTCACAAACCCACTCACAGCAGCACAGGGGAATGAGGTAAAACATATTCCAGCAGAAAGTGTATGGAAATTAAGAGTTCTCCTCTGGGACCCTCCTTTCAATCCCCACGCTCTCAAAATTATGGTTTGATCCCCCTTACCAGGGTCTGCACAGTCTTTCCCCCCCAGTGGAGAGTCAAATCAGCATTAATTAAGAAACCCTTGTAATTAACCGAGGGATATTGTGGTTTCCTACATCCCAGCTGCACTCACAGGGTGCACGCTGTGATACCGCAGCTCCAGGTCCCCGTGCCCTGCCTGGGGCAGGAACACAAAATCCATCAGGAAACTTGCAGCCGAGAAGCCAAAATGCTCATTAACTTATGGAATGAAAATCCTGAAGCTCAATTAAATTCTTTAATTCTGCTTCGTGTACCCACGAGAGTCAAACCAGCCCTTCCGTGCATCGCCAGGGTCCTGCTCCGTCTCCGGTAATCGCTGAACCCCGCGGCTCTGGCAGGGGTTTGGGGGGTCCAGGGTGTGGCAGCGGGACCCCCTGTCCCGGTCCCGGAGCGCCCTTACCTGCCGAGGGGTCCGGGATGCTCGGGGCTGGGAGCCGCCCGCTGCCCGCCGGTGTTCCCGTGAGGATGAGGAGGAGCGTTCCCTTCGCAGGGGGTTGTTCACCGGGAGGCTCCGGCACAGCCCTTCTCAGCCGGGTTTTTATGGTGTTGGGGGTTTTTTTTGTCTTGCTTTGTCTTTCTTTTTTTTTTTTTTTTTTCCTTCCCCGCTGCCTGAGCCTTTCAGTCCCGGAGGAACAGGACGTTCCCACCCACGGCGCTCGGTGCTCCAGGGACCCGGGGGGACGCGCACATCCCAGCGCCCCGCACCGCGGGTGGAGCACCGGGGGGCTGCGGGGAGCCCCTCCCTCGCCCTCGGGGCCGGATCCGGGAACATTCGCCCGGCAGGGAAGGAGGGGAAGGCGCGGGGGACACGGACGGGGCGGGCGGGCGCAGGGACCGGCCCGGGGGCGAGGGAAGAGGGGGGTGAGGGTGGCCCAGCCGCTGGGTGATGGGCACCCAAGCCCGGGGTGCTGGTAGCCCAGCCGGGGGGCAAGTGTAGGATGGGATGAGAGTGGTCCAGCCGTTGGGAATTGTCCCAAATGAGAAAGGGTGCCAGGGTCAGCCTGACTTAAATAAGGCAAAACGATAAATAATGATCATCCGCTGGAATTTCTGGGGGATAAGAGGAACGGGAATTGTCAGGGCAGTCACAGAAGTTCTGCAGAATGGAGATGTTTGGTGCAAGGCAGTGATTAATTCATGCCGATCTGATGGAGCTGGGCTGGTTATTAAAGCTGGCTGAGCCGACCCAGAGGAGAGCGCTCACCCCTGCCAAACAATCAGCAGGAGGAAAATCATCTTTGTCTCCATATCAATGCCTGACGAGAGCTGCTGTTAATTTTAAAGAGCAGAACAATCAGACAAGGAGAGCCAGAGGCTGGTTGGAGAGCAGAGCTGGGCTGTGGGATGACGAGTCCACCCCAAGGCAGCCACTGGCTCCATCTGCGGATGTGCCGTGGCCAGGGTGACCTGGCTGCAGCATTGGGAGCTCTTCCCTCTGCACGGGCTTATCCTGGAAAAACCTTCTTTGGCATCATCTTTGCTGCTGCCAGAGCCTGCAGGATAAATCACTCTTATTCCCAAAAACATATTTCCCTGCCCCAGGTCCTGGCTCAGGGGTGCAAGGGTGGGTTTGGAAGCTGCAGCCCACCCTGATGGGTCCTGATGGGAACGCTGGAGGTGTTGGAGGCACCTGCTGTGGCAATCCTGGTGTCCCTCCCATCCCATATGATGGACAGGAATCAACTTTGCTGTGGTTTTTGTTCTTTCCCATGTCACCAGGGTGGGTTTTAGAAAGAACTGCAGATCCTTCAGATCCTGCCAGTTCCAAAGGAGGATGGAATATTTAATAGCCATAAACTGAAGGAGGGAAGGTTTAGAGTGGCTATTGGGAAAAATCCCTTCCCTGGGAGGGTGGGCAGGCCCGGGCACAGGGTGCCCAGAGAAGCTGTGGCTGCCCCTGGATCCCTGGAAGTGTTCAAGGCCAGGCTGGACGGGGCTTGGAGCAACCTGGGGCAGTGGGAGGTGTCCCTGCCTATGGCAGGGGGTGGCACTGGATGAGCTTTGATGTCCCTTCCAACCCAAACTATCCTGGAATTCCGTGATTCTCAGCATCACCACATGGTGCTGCTGGCTCCTACTTCTGTGGGATTGATTCCTTTGGTCCAAGCTTGTGGAGAACCACATTTTTCCACTGTTTGGGTGGGTGGGAGCCTTTCCTTGCTGCCCAAAGTGCTCTGTCAGCCCCGCCCTCCCCTTGCTCTGACAAGGCAGTAGGTGAATTGTGGTAGGTACAACTTGACGCTGCCCCATTTTGAAAGCAAACCCGGGCCCGACCGGGGCTGTGTCACCACATGGGGTCTCCACTGGCTTCCAGGCGTACAGAAATGCTGTTTCATGCAGAGAAGAAGGTAAAATATTGTCTTTAAAAGGTAGAAAGGGGAGGGGGGCTGCTGTTTCCTTTGTGATTACTCATTTATCCTGCATGAAAGCCATTCCCTGTATCTGCTGGCAGGTCTGCACCTGATGTCTCCAGGCACCGCGGCTGCAGATCTGCCTGTGACCACTGAGGGTGGGTCCATTCCCTGTCCTTGGGCTGTCGCTGATGTCCCCTTTGGGTTCAGTTGTTAAAAACAGGCTGCCCAGGGCAGGGGTGGAGTCCCCAGCCCCGGAGGGAGTTAAAAGCCGTGTGGCTGTGGCACTTGGGAACACGGGAGAGTGGTGGGCTCAGCTGTGCTGGGCTTGGACTTGCTGATCCCAGAGGGTTTTTCCAGCCTCAGCAGTTCTCCCTCTGTGGGAGTCTAACACGTAGTTAGACTGGTGTTGGTGTAGAAGCAAAAACCAGCGCTAGTGAGGCTGCTGCTCAACAAACCAGCAAGAGTTTGTTTGCAGGAGAGGAGCTCAGCAGCCTGTTTTTCCTAAAATAAACCCCAGTATTGGGAGGTGAAGTCCTTGCTACTCAAACCAGGTGGAATGACACTGCTCACACACATCACACTCCTATTCACAGTCTCAGTGGTTTCGTAAAGAAGTTTTAAAGGGTTTTTTTACGGTGATTTAAGTACAGGCCCACCCCAAGTCTATACTTTATGTTATAACTTAATTATATATAATTATATTTATATAACTATATTTATTATATATGGGAGGGGGAAAAAAGTTAACTCTACATAATGGATTAATTTAAGGAAATTATTGCTCAGTCTTTGCAATGATCAGCTGGATTTTCTTTTGCCCTACGTGTTTCCACAGAGCAAGTCAGAGAAACTTGGAATGGTTATCATTTTTAAAGATGAAATGGCAAGTGCTGCTCCCTCAGGTCCCTTCTCCAAAGGAAATGTTTGGTGATGTGGAATTACTTCAGTACAGCTCTTTTGGATATGTTTCTTCCTCAGGTATGTTTAAGAACAGATAAAATCATGTAAAGCATCCTCACAGTGCTTGCTACCCATAAGGAGAATTTTATTGACTGGGAAATAGGCTGGGACAGAGAAATTGCTGCTTTCTCTCTCTGCAACAAACAATTTCTAGGAACAGCTCAGAGTTCTACATCTTTTTCACAGCTTTGTTACATCAGGTGAGAGAGACTGACACAAGAACATAGACAAAATAATAAAGGACATTTTAAGGATAAATTAAAAGGGACATTTAATGACCAAACCAGCAAGGCACAAGGCTTGCGAGTTGTGCATCACTGGCACTCAGGTGATTCACCCCATTTCTCAAGGTTTAAAAAACAAGGGATTGGCTTAATGGAGAATTCTGAGCGTGACTTTTTTGGGAGGTGAGCCTGGGGTGGGAGTTACACCAGGAAAGCTGATGGTGGGCACAGCCTCCCAGGTGTGACGCAGTGACCGAGAGCAGCGCCTCGATTTGCGTGCAGAGACAGGGAACTGGGAGGCTCCAGCAAGGATTTACTCCTAAAAAAGTATTTCCACACAGATACATAAATGAACCCGGTGTGAATCCGGTGTGGGTTAACTCCTAGGACCACAATTTCTCCTAAGGAGCTCTGACAGACTGTGCTGCTTCCCTCTACCGACCTCCAGTGTTGGTGCCGAGGCAGAACACACAGATCGATGAAAAATCAGCACAAAATCAGAGTCTTGGATTAGTAAAGGGAAACAACCCTCTGCAAAGTTAAGCAGGGTGAACAAACCAGTTAAATACTAAATAAATTTCAAGTCAGAGAATTCTATGCAATTCTGTGATGAACACAAGTGGTTTCTAGTCTCCCTGGCTACCACTCTTGGTTTCCCAATACAGAATCTCATCTGATCTTCTTCTGGAGAGGCTGAAGGGATAAAGAACAGGTATGAAATGACCAACAAGAGGAAAAATACTCCCCCTCGAGTCTATAATAGAGAGTTTGGGCAATAAAGTGCAATATTAGGGGGTACATTACAGAGAGGAATGTGAAACAGCTACAACGTCAATGACACCATCAATTTATTGACTGCAGTGAGAGCATCCTTCAGGGTCCCAGATTCACAGAGGTGAGAAGTATCCATCTTCTTCCTGGCACAGCTCAGATCTGGAGAAAACACCCAAGTGGACTTGGCAGGAGAGGAAAAAATGCCCAGCTGAGTAATGAAAAGGTAAAAGACAGGAAGAAAATTATTCAGTGGTCTCTCTGCTCTATTCTAGACCGTGATGTTTTCATGTTTTCTGGTGCTTTCCAACAATTGCTTTTTGTTGTTGTTGTTGTTTAATGTGCCTCCTGATGGACTCCAAACAATCCCCATCCAGGCTGGAGCGATGAGATGGCTGCAGGCTGGAGAAGATCAGTGTGAGGTTTTGGTTCAGCCGTGTCACAGGCGTTCCCCTCATCCCTACCAGTGCCCGTCGCCGTCTGCGCAGCTCCAGAGCTGGAATTTGGTGTGGTGGGGGCTCTTCCTTTTAAAAATTACTTTTTCAACGACTGATCATTTGCTCCGTGCTCCCCTCCCTGCTATTCCTATGGCTGGGTACATCTTCCTGGGGGCGGGGACAAGAGGCCGCCCCGGGCACGGCTGGGGGCTCTCACTGCTCGGCAGCCGGGGGCTCCTCCTCGGCCTCCGCCCTCTCCGGCTGTGACTCCGGCGGGATGAGGCACTGCACCTCCTCGGAGCTGATGGCCACTTTGTCCGGCTGCAGCCAGCGCTTCAGGTGCTCCAGCGTGCTGGGGACAGCAAAGGGACACCGTGAGAGACCAGGGAGCAGCAGAGCCACACCGGGACGCACAAGAGAAGCATCAGGAAAAGTCTCCACAGGCATTTCCTGCCCCTCTGCTCCCACAGGTGAGGGCTGGTGTGGCAGAGGGACAAGCAGAATCTGGCATTCCACAAAGCCATTCCCTGCAGGTGGGCCTTTTAAACTGTGGTTAGAACACGTTTTCTGCTCTGGTTTCTCTCAGTGTAAAGGACCTGCACAGGATCCCTTTCAGTCTTTACACACCTGAAGTTCTCCTCTGTCTCTGTAGCCAAAGACTCCAACTCAAGCAGACAGGGTTAGATGGGATATTGGGAAGGAATCCTTCCCTGTGAGGGTGGGGAGGCCCTGGCACAGGGTGCCCAGAAAAGCTGTGGCTGCCCTTGGATCCCTGGAAATGTCCAAGGCCGGGTTGGATGGGGCTTGGAGCAGCCTGGGACAGTGGAAGATGTCCCTGCCCATGGCAGGGGGTGGCACTGGATGGACTTTAAGGTCCCTTCCAACCCAAGCCAGTCTGTGATTCCAAGAGTTTCCAGCTTTCTGGGCTGGAAGTAAAAAACCTGTTGTTCAAACAAACCAAGCCCCTGACTGCCTCTTTGTGATGAAGATCAGGAAATATGGGGGGAAGGGAACAAAACCAAAGCAGGAGGAGCATCTCAAAATGTGTGAGCATTAACAGCACTGGAAGGTTAAAGAACCTATATAACCCTAACAGCCCAACATCATAATTCTGTGCACTTAAAAGTTAAGGCTTATTTGATTACATTGGTGGGTGAGACTCACAACTTCAGCACCATTCAGGAGTGACCTCTAACTTCACAGTCAAATTCTAGGGACTGAAATGCTTTCATGGATAACATTCTCACCCTTTAAAAACGGTAGAAAGAGCACATAAAACTTGGTTTTAAATATAAATCGCATTGAAGTTAACTGAAGACCAAAAAACCATCTGAAACCTTCTTATAAACAGGGATTACTTTTCATAGCTCTGGCTTAAGTAGATTTTCTTGAAGGGAGAGAAATAATCTTCTTGTCAGCCAGAAGCAATCATGGAAAATGTCAGCTCAGAAATGAGCAATGTGGAGAGCGTTCCATGTGATTGGGAATGGGAGATTGCTGAGGAAAAGGGTTCCCATCTCACTTCTGACATCAGCTGTGAGAGGGCAATGGGGGAGAGAGCAGAAGCATTGTAAGAGAGGCAGGGAAAGGAAATCTCATCCCAGGACTGGCACCAACCCCAAATCCCCATCTGAGACACACTGGACATTCCCTCCTCTGCTCCATTCCTTCCCTACCCCAAGTGTGAGGAGGGAAATCATGGAGCAGATCCCAGCTGCTTCCAGCAGTCTGAGGGGTGCAGAGCTCAGGGAAGAGCACTGGAAGCTCAGACCCTACGTGCTCCATGTTCCCTCTAGCACAACCCCAATGGGCATTCCTAAACTGCTTCAGGAATCCCGTGGCAGCCTCTTGGAGCTGCAGGGAGAGGGTATTTCTGTGCAATGTCCTGACAAAACCTTTTTCTAGTTTTTAAGAGGTAAGTGGTGACCCCTTTCCACTGACTTGCTCGTTACCTCTCATCAGCATCGTGGCCCTCAACGTAACATTCCGCCTCAAACTTCTCCTGCAGGAACCTGTCCCAGCATTCCTTCTTGGCCTGGGACAGCGTGCGCAGCATGTCCTTGGAGGTCACCTCCTGGGACAGGCCTTTGATCCTCATCAGTCTTCTCTCTGGGAGGAGAACAGGGGGTTTTGTTATCTTGGTTATGGTTTTTTCTGAAAGGAGGGAAGAGAAGGATCTGGACTTCTATAGCAAAAGGTAAGTTAAATTAACTTTTCAAGACTAATTTCTGTTTTAAAAGTTGTTTCCTGCCTGTATTTCAAGCCTGCATGGCTCTCTCTCTTATATATATACACAAGATTATATTTTCCAGGTGATGCTTCTGAAGGAAACAAGGTTTGTGCAATCACCAACTCTGCCCGTTTTGGGTTTTAATAACTTTCACACTTACTGCTCAGTTTCCATGAAATCACACAAGAGGGCACAGATCTCGCAGGCACCGAGTTCCCACAATTTCCATGCAAATTGGAATATAAATCACTCTCATTGCACTACTTAAGTGTGCTGTGAAACAGCAAGATGAAAGTTCTGGTAGAAATAAAAGCTTTAAAAGCCACTTCTGCCACCTGCTCTGTTACTGTGTGCAGCCTCCCACTTATTGCAGAGGGTAGAAAACTTTTTTCAGCTGTTACTTGATCAAAAGTTCCTTTCTGTGGCAGAGCTGAAGAAGCCCTGACTGAGCTTCATATCTCCACCGCTGCACTTGAAGAAAACGAGTCAGATTCTGTGCTAAACTAGTTGGGAGACTTTGTGACCACAGCACTGCCACCACGTAAACAGAGCTGTCACTGGGCACCTGGGCAGCGGCAGACACTCACCCAAGGATGCCAAGTACACCTCTGAGTCGCTCAGGGGTGCCCAGGGCTTCAGGACGGGCTGGGCAGAGCCCCCCGATCCGCCGCCCTCGGCGCAGGAATCCAGGAAGGAGTCTGTGAAAGCATCGCCGGCGTCCTTGTGCTCGGGGTGCGGCAGACAGGAGCAGATCTCGGCCCAGAGGTCCTCGCTGGACCTGGTCACCACGGAGTCCACGCTCTCGATCATCCTCATCGTGCGATCCTGGGATGGGGAGGAATAAACGGTGAGCACCGAGCAGATCCGCCCGCCCAGGCCTCCGCCACCTCCCTCCCTCCGTCCCTCCCTCTGCCCGAGTCACGCCAGCGGCCACTCCAGGGAATCCTCATCCCACCAGGACGCGCGGCCGCCCTCCCGGGAGCGATGTCCCCGGCGCTGAGCGCCGCCCGCGCCGCGGAGGGGCCGCTCCGCTCCCGCACCCACCGCCCGCGCTCCGGGCACCGCGGCAGCTCCGCCCGCGCCCCGCCGGCCCCGCGCCCGGCCAATCACCGCCGGCCTCTGCCTCGGCTCGGCCAATCACTGCGCGCCGCCGGAGGAGCGAGCGCACCCATTGGTCCACAGCGCGGGGGCCGCTGACGCCGCCACGCCGCCATGTTGGGGCAGGGCGGAAGTTGTCCCAGCGGCGCGGTGGGTGCGGGGTGACATCCCGGAGCCTCTGTCACACTTCCCGGGATTTAGAGACAGCGGGATGTGTCTCAGCAGCACACAGGGAGCTCCGGCGTGGCTCTGAACCCCCTCTCTCCGCAGGCCGCCGCCGTGCCCGTGGGATGAGCCAGCTGCCGCCCGGCGCCGTGGTGGCACTCATGGGGCTGCTCTTCGCCAGGACCATGGCCTGGACATCCAGCGGGAAAACGCACTCGGAGCTGGTCAACAACCTCTACAGTGAGTCCCGGCAGCACCCGTTGGAATGTCGGTGTACGGATATTTAACGTCCGTGTGTGGATATTTAGTGTCACACCGTGTGATACTGCTCGCCCTGGAGGGTTGGGGTTAATATTCCTGAATTTCGGCATTTGCCCCAGCCTGAACTCGTTCTGTTTATAGCTGGAAACGAGGTGTTATGCCGCAAGGGGCAGGAAAGCCTCTCCACACCTTCCTTCCCTGCCTCTGGAAGCGTGTGCTCCCTTTAAAGTGCTGCAGCTCGGTGTTGCGAGCCCGGGGGTGCAGCCGGGTGTCCCGGACATCCAGGCCGTGCCTCCAGCGCTGCCCGGGGCTGGAATGGTGCCCGGTGCTCCCCGACAGCGAGCTGGAACGCACATAAAAATAGCTGTGAACTTCCCCAGACTTCCCGCAGAAGGGGGTGAGGGGATGTGGGATGTCTCTGCAGTCACGGCCCTGGGGTTCACTGCTGAAACCCGAGCCGGAGTCTCCGCTTCCCGGAGAAACGTGACTCCACCTCACTCCCGTTACACTTGGCAGTGCCAGAGGTGTTGTGGATGCAGGTGGCCACCCCCTGGAGCTGGGCCGGTGGCCGGGCCCCTAGCGGGAATGGGAAAGGATGTCCCTCCATCAGCGTTTTGTTTGCTGTCTCTCTCAGATCCCTCCTTAACTCCCCCAGATCCATGAACTCCCTGAAGCGTGCTTTCCCTTTCAAATCTCCTCTTGCTGGAATGCCAAGGATTTCAGTCCTGCCTGTCTCTTTTTTCCTTCTTTCCCAGAAAAAGGGATCATTAAGTCTCAGCGAGTCTTCAATGTGCTGTTGGCTACGGACAGAGGTCACTACATCAAATATTTCCCGTACATGGATTCTCCTCAGTCCATAGGTGAGTCACTTTGGGCAAAGCATCTGCTGCCAGCTGGGCACAAGGTGCCTTGGCAGGTGCTCCATGGTCTAGTTGTGGAATCTCCTGGATCCCTGGAAGTGTCCAAGGCGGGGTTGGATGGGACTTGGAGCAGCGTGGGACAGTGGAAGGTGTCCCTGCCCATGGCAGGGGGTGGCACTGGATGGGCTCTGAGGTCCCTTCCAGCCCAAACCAGTCTGGGATTCTGTGAAAGGAGACAAGTGTTTTCCTGTTTTGAGGGGAAGGTGGGGGAGAATTAAGAACTGTTCCCATTGGGAATTTTATTCCTTATCAAATAATTTGTTTCACCCATTTCCATTTAGGCTACAAGGCTACGATCAGCGCCCCGCACATGGTAAGATGAAAACTGCTCACTTGTAACAGAAATGGAGGAAATTGTTTATTCCTATTTTTATATTTTAATTTTTTTCAAGTAGAAAAGTGAAGCATCCCATTAACATGATTATCCTGCTTGTTTCTTTAGGGATTTTTCTTTTTAAGAGGGATTTCCCCTATATTCTTTCAGTTGCTTTAAAAGTGTGCTTAGATGGGAATTCCATGTCCCTTTTTCTGCATGAGACCTTTTTTCCTGCTGTTTCACGTCTAATTCCTGAGCCTCTGCCTAAATGACATTCTGCAAAAGATCTCCCAGGTCTGACACTTGAGTTTTGCTCTGGAAGTGTCAGGCACGAGGCCAGGTGTGCTGTGATTAAATCAGAGAACAAGGAAAAGTGTTGGGAGAGGAGACTAACCCGGGGTGTTTCCCACCTCCTTGTCCTGGCTGTCCCTGCAGCACGCCCACGCACTGGAGCTGCTCAAGGACCAGCTGGTGGAAGGTGCCAAGGCCCTGGATGTGGGATCTGGGAGCGGATACCTCACCGCGTGCTTCGCCAGGATGGTGAGCTGACAGCACCCTATTCCCAGCTTGGAAAGCACATCCCTTAATTAGCTGATAGAACTGGGACTACTCAGCCTTAAAACCAAGGAGGGGGCGCAGTGCTTGCACCTCCTGTTCAGGACCTCTGCTCTGGAGTTTGCTCCTGGAAATTCCCCAATTCCCACTGAAACCTGCCCTGTAGAACCCATCTCTTCCATACGGGAGGCATCAGGTGTTTGACTGATGTTCTTTCCAGATTGGTCCGACGGGAAAAGCTGTGGGTGTGGAGCATATCAAGGAGCTGGTGCACGAGTCCATCCGGAATGTCCAAGAGGATGATCCGACACTGCTCAGCTCTGGCCGCGTGAAGCTTGTTGGTGAGCTCCCTGCAATCCCGGGGTTTTTCCCTTGGCTCTGCTCCTCCAAGTCCTTCCAGTTTGTGGTGATGCTTTGAGTTGTTGTGACACCCAAAGTCTTTCCTGGTGTTTTCCCTCTGTAGTTGGAGACGGCAGGCAGGGATACCCCGAGGAGGCTCCTTACGATGCGATCCATGTGGGAGCGGCCGCAGCCACCGTCCCCAAGGAGGTAAGGCAGCCGTGCTGGGTGTCCCTAGAAAAACAAGGGAACCGCTGGCAGCTTCCTTTCTGTCACGGCCTTCACAGCACGGCTCGTTCCCCTTGCCTGTTTGGGGATTTTTGCCCTCTGCTGATTGGGATTTCTCCGTGCTGCAGCTGCTGAAGGAGCTGAAGCCGGGCGGGCGGCTGATCGTGCCCGTGGGGCCCGAGGGAGCGAACCAGGTGCTGATGCAGTATGACAAGACCAGCGACGGGCACATCGTCGAGACCCAGCTCATGGGCGTCATCTACGTCCCTCTCACAGACAAGGAGAAGCAGTGGCCTCGGTAAAACCTGCTCTTCCCTGAGGAACACTCCTTCCTCTCCCTCTGAGCTTGCTCTCCTTGGCTTTGCTGACCGAGTCCTGGATCCCTGGCAGATGCTGTTTGTGGAAAAAAGAGGAGAGAACAGCTTGGCAAAGCAGGGGGTGTTTTCTGTTGGATAGGGCTTGCAGACTTCTATTTCCTCTTTTTATGGAGCCTGTGTGTGTTTTTAAATTCCATGTGGTGCTGGCACGGAACTGAGGAAGTAGTAACTGTTGGTTTTCCTTTGCCTCAGGGATGACCTCTGACACACGGATGGATATCCCTAAAGGCACTTCAGAAAGCTCATGAGTGGGACTTAGGCCTGTAGATGGTCGGTATGGTTTTGCTTTTTAATGGAAATTTCATCAATGGATAAAGGGAAGTTCTGCTTCCGGAGGAATGGAGAACAGGGGCAAGACTAGGGGAGGATCTTAGAGGCCGTGGCAGCTTCCAGTGAGCGGATCCAGACTACTCCAGCTATCCTCTCTGATAAACTCTAGGTAACATCAGTTCACAGAGAATTCTGAAGGCAGACAGGGATACTTAAAGCTTCACTAAAAACACTTTAATATCGACTACTCTGCCTAATGCTTGGCAAAAATAAGCTGCAATTAGTGTCTCGGAGCAGCAACGTACCCTGATTTGTCAATGTTTTTAAACATAGGAGTGTGTTCTCTTCCTGCCTGCACCGACTAATTTAATCATGGGCAGCAACACTGGATTTTGAGGTTATGAAACACGCTCGTTTCTTGGAGGTTTTTTTTTCTGTTTGTGGCTACGAAAAATACTCATTTCTGGACTTTGCCCTCCTTGGGGGTATGAAAAACGCTCAATTCTTGGCTTTTCCCACTGGGGTTATAAAAAAACGCTCACGTTTTGGCTTTTCCCTGACGTGTCCCTCCGGCAGGCGGTGACTGAGGAGGCTCACGAGGGGCAGGCGGGCTGCGGCGAGGCTCGAGGGTCATTTGTGGAGCAATTCTGAGTGGGGAACGTGCTCCGAGGTAAACGAATAAAGGCGCTCTCACTCCCTCTTCGCCTCCGCCTCCTGCTGCGCCCTCACGACACGGCGGGGGGG
>VZTJ01000083.1:305617-334378 GCA_013397795.1 Orthonyx spaldingii
AGCGGTACGTGCCGCCGCCGCGGAAGCTGAAGTCCGGCGTGAGCTTCGGCGCCGAGCACTTCGCCGAGACCTCGTACTACTTCGAGGGCGGCCTGCGCAAGGTGCGCCCCTACTACTTCGACTTCCGCACCTACTGCAAGGGGCGCTGGGTGGGCCGCAGCCTGCTGCACGTCTTCGGCACCGAGTTCCGAGCGCAGCCCCTCGCCTTTTACCGCGCCGCCGCCCGCGCCGGCCGCCTGCGCCTCAACGAGGAGCCCGTGCGCGACCTGGACATCGTGCTCAAGGTGGGCGTGCGCTCTGCTGGGGATCGTGGGCTGCTGGGAGAGCCCGGCTCGCCCCGAGCCGTGAGCTCCGTGGTCAGATAACACAGGACCGGGAGTTGGACTCGATAATCCTGGTGGGTCCCGTCCAACTCGACATGTTCTGCGAAGCCTGCGGAGAGACTGAAGGGGAAATCGGGGCTCCCGGGGAGTCCCTGCCCCGCCGGAGTGGAGAATGTGTGGATCCTGCAGCGTGCTCCACAGCGTCCCGTTTGGCTCTTGGGAACGGGAATACGCTGTGGGCAGCTTGTCGGATTCGCCTGGTGACACACACAGTTATTATCCTAAATCCAGGATCCCGGGAGAAAGGGGCTTTCATTCTTCTCCAGCAGTATCAAGCCCCCGTTGTTTGTGGCCGGGTGGGTGGTTGCACAAACTGCATTCAGGCTGATTGTCCGTGTCTCTTCCAGAACAACGACTTCCTCAGGAACACGGTGCACCGGCACGAGCCGCCGGTCACTGCGCAGCCCATCCGCATCCTGGCCGAGGACGAGGAGGTGGTGGTGGTGGACAAGCCCTCGTCCCTGCCCGTCCACCCCTGCGGCCGGTTCCGGCACAACACGGTCATCTTCATCCTGGGCAAGGAGCACGGGCTGCGGGAGCTGCACACCCTGCACCGCCTGGACCGCATGACCTCGGGCGTGCTCATGTTCGCCAAGACCGCCGCCGTGTCCAAGCGCATCGACCAGCAGGTCCGGCAGAGGCAGGTGAGGCCTTGGAGCCGCTGCTGCTCTGCTCTCCTGGAGCGGGCGTGCTCCAAAGTCAGCCAGGTTTGGGCTCAAAGCCAGCACAGGTTCCCCAGACAACTCATGGTTGTGTTGCTGTTCTTATCTGTTGGTGCTGCTCATCCTTGGTAGGCTAAAGACAGAGTGAAAATTGAGTTTGGCAATACTGGTTTGGAAGGGAGCTCCTAAAAAGTTTAATTGAATTTGGTAATAGTAGATTGATGATATTAGATTGAAAACCCTAAAAATTTAACTGCTTTTGCTGATACTGGATTGGAAGGGGTCTCCTAAAAATTTAGTTCAATGTGGTAATTTAATGCAATTTGGTAATATTGGACTGAAAAGGATCTCCTACACATTTCATTTGATTTGGTAATAATAAATTGAAAAGGGTCTCCTAAAACTTTAATTGATTTTGGTAATTTTAAGTTGAAAGTGATGTCCTAAAATGTTAAATTATTTCAGTAATATTGGGTTGGAGGGGATCTTTTTCCCTAAGGGATTGTCCCACAGGACTGTGCAAATTGACTGGGATCATTCAGACCAGTTAGAAAGCAGATTTATTTCTGAGTAAATACATGTCAATCATCCACTACTTTTGAAATTTTAAAATCCCCATTTTTCCAGAGTTTGTTGATCCAAACAGAACTTTTTCCAGGATTGTCTTCCAGGCTCTGTAAACCAAAGGCTGAGGAGAGATGGCTCCTGAATTTAACATGAGGAAAATAGGCCAGGCCTTTCTGTTCTCAATTTCCCAACTAGCTGGGGAAAATGTGAGGGGGAATTTGGGTTTAAGAGGCTGATTTGATTTTTTTCCCTTTGCTGTTGTAATAAAATGTCGCCTTTATTGAGGGGAGAGGGAGGAGGAGCAAGGATGAGCTTGGGTGTGTTTTCCACTGTGTTTCCTGAGCCTTCCCCTTGTGTCTCCTGGCAGCTAGAGAAGGAATACGTCTGCCGGGTGGTGGGGGAGTTCCCAGAGCACGAGGTGGTGTGCGAAGAGCCCATCCTGGTGGTTTCCTACAAGGTGGGCGTGTGCCGCGTGGATCCCAAGGGGAAGCCCTGCCAAACGCTCTTCCAGAGGCTGAGCTACAACGGCAGCAGCAGCGTGGTGAGGTGTGTGCCGCGCACGGGCCGCACGCACCAGATCCGCGTGCACCTGCAGTTCCTGGGACACCCCATCGTCAATGATCCCATCTACAACATGGAGGCCTGGGGCCCCCACAGGGGCAAGGGAGGCAACATTGGCAAGACGGACGAGGAGCTCCTGAAGGCACTGGTGGAGGAGCATCGCTCCAAACAGAGCCTGGAGGTCTTGGGTATTGGGGAGGAGGACTTGAACTCCAGTGGTGAAAGTAAAGACTGGGGGAATTCAGGTGACTGCACAGAGTCTGCGGAGGCTGATCCTGTAAAGGGGAATTCCTGCCCTGCTGAGGACGAGAAGGGTCCCGAGAGGGATGTGAAGGATGCCGAGAGGAATCACATAGCAGCTTGTCCACTGAACTCTGATATCCACCTTGAAACGCCTGATCAGGACAAAGAGCTCGGTTTGTGTGGGAGTCAGGATGGACAGACGGGGGAGAAGGGTTGGGAAGAGAAGGACCCTTTGTGTGTGGAGTGCAGGACGAGCAGGCGGGACCCGTCTCCCAGGGAGCTGGTGATGTTCCTGCACGCCCTGCGCTACAAGGGAGCGGACTTTGAGTACTGCTCCAGCATGCCCGAGTGGGCCTTGGAGAACTGGCAGGAATGAGCAGGACACCCGGCACCTGCCCACACTGCTGGCCAGGAGAGCCTGCAAAGACCAAAGATTGACTTTTCCTTGTGGTTGAGGTGAACAAAGTCTGCCTTGAGCTGGGGTGGGGCTGGAGAACTATCCCGGCTTCCCACAGGTGCTGCAAAAAATGAGCAGGGAAACGAGGCTCAAAAGGGAGTTCTGTGTTGCCCTTCAGTGAAATGGCACTTGAGGGCACCAAGGACCAAACTCCGCTCGGCAGGGGCAGCTTTGCCTTCACCTCAGTGGATTTTGGATCAATTATCCCCATGGATAATGAAATGCATGCACTAAAAGTCAATAACTGGTTTTTCTTCCAGCCTGCTGTGTTCCTGTGTCTTGCAGTAAGAGCTGCTGGCTGTCATGTCATAAAAAATCTATTTTTACTGTATTTTATGGTCAGATTGATTTCAAAACTCCAAGATTATCCCTGAGAACACTGTGAGGTAAAACCAGAAGATTGTGGTCTGTTTTGTGCCTGCTGTTTGTCAGCAAGATCCACTTGCCTTTGAAATTACCAATATTCTTTCAAATAATTACTTAAGTTAGTAGTTCTGGGTGCAGATATTGGGCCTGGTTTTGGAGGTACTAGTCCCCAGATTTTGTCTTGAAGAGATTTTTTAATACCAGTTCAGTGTGACAATCAGCTTCTAAGAAAAACAAAAGCTGTTTTATGAAGCAGAAGACTTTTTAAAAAATAATTTTATATCAATATGTTTCCAGAACGATAAATATCACCAAAGTTCTTATTTTCATCAGTGTTTACACAGTTGATTCTTGGCTTCTGGGAGGGTTTTTATATTAATTTTGGAGACCTCAGGTTGGTCAGCCCACAGGAATTAATACTTTCCTCCTAAATTCACTTGATGATGTCACCAGGGTCAGGACATGGCTACCAAACCACAATAAACCAGTGCTTGCTTCCAGTAGCTCAGAGGAGCCAAGTGATGTCTTTCGCTGCTGGATCATCCAGCTGATGTTGAATATTTCCATAAAAATTCACTCAGGATTGAGCTTTGCTCTTCCACATCCTTCCAAGGGTTTTGTGATTCTAGGTTAATTCCAGATATTTAGAGAGATAATGCTAAAAAACAACGTTATCCAAATTTTTCGTGCATTGGAATATACCTTTCATGGAAACAAATGGAACCTGGGCACTTCCAGTGTATAAAGAAGGGTGACTGGAGCTCTTACTGGATTTGGATGCAGGGGAGAGTGGGTAGATTTAGGAATGACAGTTAACTTAGACTCTGACGTTTCCCAGGTTGTGTTGTGAGGTTTTTTTGGTGAGAAATACCCGTTACAAAAAAAAGCCTCTGGCAGGGATTTTCCTGATTGAGATTGGGCCCAAAGGGCCTGACAAGGAACTGGAGCTCAGCACTGCTTTTCCCCCTTTTCCTGGAATAATGGGAACTGCGGTTGACAGCTTTTAATTTCCTGTTCAAGAAACCCCTGTGCTTCTGTTTTCAAGATTCCTTGAACAATGAAAATTTAGGATTTATTTCACAAGGATCCTACCTCTAATTGCATTTTATTTAATTTTATTTTATTTGAAGTCAAAACAGTGTTTGATGTTTTGTTAGCTGGGAAGATGTTGCTCTTGGAGATGCCCTGTGATAAATTCCGATCTGAGACTGGGTCTGAGGTAAGTACTGGGTCCTGGTTGTGGGCATAAAGTTTTCCATACAAAGTATAGGTCCTGCAAGAATTTGTTTCTTCAGTACAGCCTTTTTTAGATATGTCTTGACAGTGCTAGGTTAGGGTTCAGACTTGAAGGTCTTTTCCATGCTAGACAGTTGTATAATTCTGTCTCTATCAGGAGAATGTGTCTCTCATTGTGCTAAAGCACTTTTCCATGGTAATAAACCCTCCTGGCAAACTTCCCTGTGCCTTGACCTCTCCGTGTGCAGGGCTGACTGGAGTTAGCCCCGAACACTCACCTTCCACACAGTAGCAATTGTCCCTGTGTGTTTTAAGCGGTGCGCTGTGGTTGGGAGCTTTTTGTGAGGCTGCACAGTTGTGCTCTGGCCGCTCTCTGCACAGGATTTGGTATGCTCTAATTTCCAGAAGGATTTAAGTCTAGTGAAATCCATGTCAGTGTGTGCAGGGAGGGCTCAGAGCTGTCACAGCAGAGGTGTGAGATGTCCCTTCCCCTGGAAACTCTGTGCTTCATTAACTTCCACTTCCAGGCCTCTAATTCCAGACTTTTTTTTTTTTTTTTTTNTTTTTTTTTTTTTTTTTTTTTTTGTTGAGTGAACCATGGATGGCTTAGGCAGAGAGGAAGTTTTCCTACATCTTCTCAATACACTCATTTATTCTTTTTTAATTGCTGTAATTTGATGGAAGACAGAGCCAAGTGCAGTAATTACTTATCTGAATAGAATCTTGATGCAATTTTCAGTGAGGGGCTGGGACCTCAAAGCCCATCCATCCCAGCCGCTGCTATGGGCAGGGACACCTTCCACTGTCCCAGGGTGCTCCAAGCCCCGTCCAGCCTGGCACTGGACACTTCCAGGGATCCAGGGGCAGCCACAGCTTCTCTGGGCACCCTGTGCCAGGGCCTCCCCACCCTCACAGGGAAGAATTTCTTCCCAATATCCCATCTAAGTCTCCCGTTTTCCAACTGGGGCCCATTCCCCCTTGTCCAGAGTCCAGCTCTCTTGGAGTCTCTTTAATTACTGGAATGAGCTCTAAGGGCTCCCTGGAGCCTTCTCTTTTCCAGGCTGAACAATCCCAGATGTCTCAGCCTTTCCTCAGAGAAGAGATGTTCCATCCCTCTAATTCTTACGCAGAGCTTTCACGAAGGATCCGGGGACAGCCCTAATAGGATGTTTGGTTGGGATGCCAGAGGAGGTTGAGAGTAAAAGGGTTTTGTTCCCAGCATTGTCGCAGCTGGAAGCTCCGCAGCAGAGCTGGGTTCTCAGGAAAAGGAGGTAAGCCAGGCTACCCCACGGAGAGGCACCACGGGAAGCTGGATATTGGCTGAGACCCCTCAGTCCCTCGGGACACTCTGTCCTGGCTGTGACCCCTAAATTCTTTGGAAGCTGTCCTGGGTGACCCCCAGATCCCTCATGACACCCTGTCCTGGCTGCAATGCCTAGAACCTTCGGGACACTGTCCTGTCCCGTGACCCTGAATCCCTCAGGGCACTGTATTCTGTCTGTCCCGGGCGCCACCTCCGCTACTTCTCCCCATAAGGGCCGAAGGGAGGAGAGGTCCCCCTGGAAGTGGGTGGCGAAAAAAAAATTATTTTTAGATGTTAGAGAGAAAAAGTGTTGCTTCCCGACGAGGATGGGATTCGAACCCACGCGTGCAGAGCACAATGGATTAGCAGTCCATCGCCTTAACCACTCGGCCACCTCGTCACAGCGACTGCTGCCTCGCCGGGCCTATAAGGAAGGACTCCCACCGCCCCCGCCATCTCCTCCCGCCCGCCGCACCCCTGCGTGGTGGCGCCGGTTACGCGGCCCTGCACGGTCACTGTGCGGAGCGAAGCCACCGCGCCGCGACCGAGCACCCCGCGGAGCGCGTGCAGTACCGCGCCGTCCCCATCGCCGCTGCTGCGGGGATAGCGCGGGCCGCGGCAGAGAACGACATGGCAGTGGCGCGGCGATCGGCGGAGGCCGCCATGTTGTACTGCACAGGGGGCCGCCATGTTGTACGGAACCGGGGGCGGCCATCCCGCACGGCGCCAATGTGTCGTCACGGGCGCGGGGCGGGCGGTTGGATTTGAACGGGGCGACGGCGAGCGGGGAGCGGGAACCGGGACCCGATGGGGACCCGGGGTTCGGGAGCGGAGGGCCCCGAGCGGGGGAGGTGAGAGCGCCCTCGGGGCCTGGCGAGCGCGGGAGGCGGCGGCCGTTGGCAGCCCCGGGGCGGGTGCTGCGGGGAGGGAGCGCGGGAGAAGGCGGGGGGAGGAGGTCGGCGCTGCCCGGGAGCGGCCTCGGCGCCGGCTGGGGGAAAGGAGCGCTGAGGCCGTGCCACCTGCGGCCGGCTCGGAGCGTGTGGGGAGCCCCCCGGTGAGAGCGGTGCAGGTCCGTCCGAGGCCGCTGATGTCTGGGGAACGCGTTAACGCGGTGTAATTAATGACAGAGGTGATTAATGCGGGGTTTGTGGTGGATGAGTGATTGGCGCCTGGGCGGCAAAGCGAGGGCGCGGGGACAAAAAGAGAGGGAAAATCGGCTCGTCCTAATGGGGAAAAGGCCGAGGAGAGGCGGGGTGGGCGGCAGGGATGGACTGGAGGGTTATGGAGCGATTCTCGTGTTCGCAGAGTCAAACGGGGGAGTAAAAAAAGTTTTCATTGGTAAAGCCACTCAGCTGTCCCTCAAGGATTGTAGAGGAATTCCAAGCAGGATTATAGAAGAGCAGTTGAGGAAGGTCGTTGGGAAGTCAGTTTCGGATTAATGTCCCCAATAGCAGAGTGATCAGGCCTTTTATAGCTCCGGGCTTATATCCGCCAGCGATCTTCCCTGTTCCTCCCTTCTTTGTCTGTTCCGTCTGACTGAGAGTGGTTTTAGATGGGATATTGGGAACCAATTGCTCCCTCTGTTAGGAAAGTTAATTCACGACGCCAGAGGTTTATGTTCAGAAAGGAGACGGAGAAGTCCCGTAGATTTATTCGTGAATAAAGGGAGAGGCCATGGGGCATTTTCCTTGGGGTCTCAAATTGCTGGAGGACCCAGCCTCCTTTTTATCCTAATGTCCCTCTCCCCATTGGCTGGGGCACTTGAGACTTCCTGAATCGCCTAATACGGACCCTCTTCTAATGTGCACCCCCCTGTCCCCTCTTTTTATTTGTATCTCTGTTCTTTTTCTCTAAGTCCAGGAATTAGCAGGGCCTTGGATAAACAACAGTTTATGTTAGTAAGTAACATGCTCCTCTTGCTTGTTTCACCTGTCAGTCTCTGGCTTAGGCAGACTCCCAGGGTTTTACGAAAATTGAGCCAGGCTCTTCTGGTTGTAGCTAGAGAAAGAACAAGAAGCAACAGGCACAAGCTGAAATACCAGAGATTCAATTTAGAGCGAGAGGAAAAATATCTTGTATGTGTCAGAGCCAACATTGTCTTGGATAAGGTGTGATCTCATTTATCTTCCAGCGTTTACCAGAATCTTAACTTTAAGTAACAGGTCAGTTAACCAGTAATACTGGAACTGTTAGCACAGCTGTTTTCTAATATGGTGTACAACAGGAAATATGTGTCTAACGTGACTGTAACAGGAGAAGGTGGCCTTGAGAGGCCTGTTGTACTTCAGAGCATTTCGGTGACTAGAGAAGGATGGAGAGGAAAAACCACAACATCAAATGCTAATAGCCAGTTCTGGGTTTATGCAGTTTTCACACTTAGGTTCGTTAATGGTTTTGAATTTTGGTGCTGTATTTTGTAGGAGAAGCACATCCTTCAGCCATGGACAAGGTTTACACAGACCCTAACATGGAAAAGTGAGTTGAAACCCTCTGAGAATTTTACTGTGGTATAAATATTGCCCTTCAGAGGCAAAACTTTTCTTAATGCACTTCAGCATCCCTTGAATTAAATGTGTTTTGCATTGTGAAGAAGACTGGGGAGTTTCTTTGGTGTTTGGTGAGGGGATTTAATAGTAATGGACTGTCAGAAGATGTACTGACCATGGGATTGGGAGGGGCAATCTGCTGAGTTTTCCAAAGCTTGTTCTGGGAACCAGTGCTGAAATGATCAAGCTGTTCCAAACACGTTGTTTATTTAATTTCACACTTTTAAAAATAACAGAGAAATCTATTTTATTAACCTCAAAACCGTGGGAGGACCGTTCAGGAAATTGCACCATTTTTGGTGCAATTTTGTGCCCTCATACTGATGCCTGGTAATAAAACACAAACTTTTTCAGGCAATATAATGATAATTTAAATCAAACCTGTCCTTGGAAGCCTTCAGGTGCACAATATGGTGAACAACAGGGCCCAGAATTAGACCCTTAGAATTGATAAGATGGGGCAATTAGAATATCTGGCCAATATTGTCTAATTAGAGGAGCAGTTGGTTGGGTAATCTCCACCTTGGGTTCTGCCCTCCTACCCTATCTTTATTATACCTGTAGTTATACGGTGCAAAACAACATGTCCTTGGAGAAACAACAGGCAAGACTGAAAAAGGAAGATTAGGAATGTGTCAATAAGCACCTGTTCACTGTGGGAAGGAAAGCTGGACAAATTCTGGAAGTTACACTGAGGCATTTAACAGTCTGCAAAGCTACAAATGCATGAAGAATATGTACAAGCTAAAACCTTCAGGCATCAATACCTGTTTCCCTTTTTCCCTTGCAGCGATAACACGGAGCACATCAGAAGGAAGCGACTGTCCTCCGTGAGTAGCTTACAGCATTCCTTGAAATAGAACTGTGTGAGGGGGAAAAGGAGCCAAGGGAAGCTGAAAGAGGAACTTGCTTTCTCTTGGAAGTTGAGGAAAAGCATTCCAAAAGAGTCTGTTACACTGAGAGGACTGACTGGGGCACTGCTGGCTCATAGAAACACTCTCCAGCCAGAAACCAGCTCTTGGAGCTGCAGCTGATCACTCAACTGTTGTATTTTCTTTCAGATTTTAAAGGCTCCGCGAAATCCTCTGGATGATTTGGGAAATGGGAATGAAATGACCCAGGTAGGTCTAGCAAGACCTTTCCTACCAAACCTCCTCAGTGTTTCACTGATTGAGCTGTGTCACTGGAATGAGGCAGGTGGTTTTAATGAACCATTTTTGATAATAACATTAGCACACCACTTTTGTTTGGGTTTGTGGTTTTTGGACGGCTGTGCCTGTCATGGGGAGCAACCTGTTGTGTTCTTCATTGGCAGGACATCCACGTGGAGAGGCGCAGGAGGAGCTCGCGCAGGGTCAGCTTCGCCAACACCATCAAGTGAGGGAGCTGAAGGCTGCACACCCATATCCCTTCCTCAGCCATAAAACACAGTGAATAATCCTTCTCCCCAAAATTGGCCTCACTGAGCAATCACTGCAAGCAGCAGGAACATTTTTATATTGAGTTGGGTTGAACCCTGAGAGCCATTATTTATTTCCTCTTCCCAGCTGGAAAAAAAAACCCAGTTCAGTAAAATTAATATACTTGGGAATTTTTGTTTTCCATTCAATTTCCATTCATGCATCTAAAGTGTCATAATGGCATCTTCTTCCTGAAAAATACAGCTGTGATCAGTACACTTCTGACTTTTGATACCTTGTTTCAGAACATGTGGAAAAGACTGAAATTAGCGCTGTTTTTAAAAAAACATTTGCTTTCAGAGATGGTTTTGTGTTTTCAAAAACTGATGTGTTTGTTCTTAGCTGTAGAGTCTTCCAGCGAGATCTTAAGAACAGCACATCAGAGACAGAAAATACAGGTAAAACTCCTTTTGCTTTTCCTGATAGGATTCCCAGCCTATTAGCAACAAGATTTTAGTTTGAATTTAAGAAATCAGAACTTCTGAATTTGGGGAAGGAACAACATGGTCAGCTCTTTATCCTGTGCTGACTGAAAACCCCTTAGTCACAGTTTTTGCCACGAGAAGACTCACCAATAAGGAGAACTTCAGAACATTCTTTTCTGAGCAGTTCACTCTTGTCTCATTGTTTTATTGAATCAGAATTGTGTGGGTTGGGCAAAACCTTTAAGATAATCAAGTACAAATGTGATTGTGCTCCTCACATTGTCATTTTCTTACTTGTAGAGTGTTCACCAGATGAGAAGGATGATACCTTGACTAATCAGTAAGTATCTGTCTGATACATATTTTTTATTAGTCAATACTTATTACCAAACTTTTGCCTCAGGAAAAGATAAAGCATTAGTCTGGCCTCAGAGTTCTTGTAGATAAAACACAGTGATGGGATCTGTAAAATGAAAATGATTGGTGCTGAAATAACTGGTAAGACACTTTCTGTGTGAAAAGGGGAATTCCATAGAACCATAGATTCTATGAAAAACAAAGAATTAATCTTTTCTTGTCACTGAAGAAATAAAATGCTCCTGTATGTCGAACTTGCACCTGTTTGTGGCATAATAGATAATTTCGTGGGCAAAATAAGTTTGTGACTCAAATTAACATATATTGAAGACCAATAGGCAGTGTCTGTCAATCTGCTGCCCAGACCCACACTAGCACTGCCACAGAATTCTGTGCAACACAGATCTCTGCCTCTTCATTTTATTGATCAAGGCTTCTCTTTGAAACCTTTTAACAAACTGTTTCTCATGCTCTCTTTTTGTAGGAGTGAAGACCCTGGGGCTGTTTCATGTGAGATCACTGGTGAGTTTGGAAGCAGATTTGATAACAAAATGACTCTGTTTATTTAAAGCTGCGGACAGTGTTTGAGTGATTTTAACATGCCTAGAGCAATCCCCCTGCCTTGGGAGAGCTCTCTCTGAATTGGCTTTGTCCCAGGAAGTTGTTTACGAGGATCCTGTTGTGGAAGTCTGGGTGGCCCTTTCAGCTGCTGAAGGGAGTGATGGAAATATTTTTGAGAGTGTATTTGGGTTTATTTGTACTTATTTATTCAGTGCATTGATCTTCAGCTCAGTGGATAAAATAATAAACAAATAGCCCCCAAACTGGAGTATTCCCTTTCTTTCCACAGGGATGAGCACTTTGCTTCACGCCCCCATCCAGGTCTTGGGGCAGCAGACTGAGGTATGTGAAGGCTTTTGGTTTTTTGGTGCTGAAAATACCAGTGTCTGAAATAGATCACAAGAATGTGTGTGGCAAAGATTAAAAATGTTAACTGTCTAAAAAATAAACCTTTGTATTCATGTAAAATTCCTTTGAAAGCTAGTATTCTGTATTTTGAAGTGTTTCCTAATCTGATAGGCATTAGACTGCAACATAAATAACTCTTGCTTCTGAAATTCCTCTGTAATTTCTCAATAATGAACTAATTCCTCCATTCCTGTCTTCTTTGCAAGCCTTCATGAACCTCACTTAGTTTTTTTACTAGTATCATGTAAGTTTTTAAGGCAAGTATAATCATCACAATTATTAATATGATCACAATTACACTTTGCAGAAGTGAGGCCAACTAACCTGTCAGACAAAACCCAAATTCTTTAAATATTGTATTTAACTGGTTACTTTCTAATTCTGATCTTAGTTCTCTGCTGGATGCAGCAACTGATTTTTAACTTATCTGATCATCTCACAGTAATAAGTCTCAAGCTAATCTGTTTTGTAAGGTCCCACATGTTATAGAAGGCACGTTCTGTAATTTGCCAAAATCTTGCACTAACTTTAAGACTACATTTTCCTTCCCAGAAATTAAGAATGTAATTTCTATTGTTATTATTATTAACATGTAATTATTTATCATTTTCATCTAGATCTAATAAATAATGTTTCTCTAGAAAGTCATATCCTATACCTAAAACAATAGGATTTATACAAACTCCCATATAAGCTTATAAAAAAACTCTACAGTGTTTTTATACCAGCTCTGTTGGTAACAATGTACCTTTTAAAACTTACAGAAGTTAATTTTAATACTATTATATTAAATTCAGTAAAATTTTGAAGCTTCCCTTGCCTTGTTGGTGTGACATGGGAAAGTTTGTGGCCATCTAGAAAAAGTACCAAAATACTAAAATGTACCAGTCTCCATTCTGCCTGGGCAGTTGTGCAAAATCAGTCTGCCAATAATTACCTGGTGAATTCCTCTGTTTCACTAGCCCTGGAGGCGGCCTTCCTTCCTTGAGATTATTTTGCCAACCAAATTACTTATTTTGCAATAACTGATAACTTTGTGCTAATATAGTCCTTTATAAATTAGACACTATATTATCTATTTCCTAATGTGTTTCTTGATGTTTTTAGTTCTGTTATCTTAGACATTAATTTGGAGGTACAATTACCTGCCCGCATGAGGTTACCGATCACCTGCTGGGATCTTCTGTAGCTTCCAGTGATGGGACTAACTGCCTGTCCTGATTAGTATAATTTGGTTTTTGTTCCCAGACATTCTACTTTTTGCTAGGTCTTAGTGCAAGGATGCCTTTTTCAGCAACTTCTCTTGCTGTTTTGTTTTCAGTTGCTTCCCCAGCTTCCTTTTTCCTGTGAGATCTCAAAACTGGAATGTATTTCTGCTTCTTTGCTTGTTTGTGCCATTTTCTTTGACACCCTGTATCCAGATTGTTTTAAGAAATGTAACAGATTTACAGTAGCAGCGAGGCAATGATTTTCAGTCTTGGTTGCTGGCAGAATACTTTCCAATTTTATGTGCTGTCAAGAGTGTGTACAGACGAGCTACTACTGGATAAATATCAGGTGCTTTACACTGATGGCCCGTAAATCTTGTACGAATCTCTAACTGGTAATATTCTGATTCATATTCTTTCAATAACCCATATTCTAAAAATTTTTTATAAGTTTCTCCAGCTTTTCCTTGCCTCACACTTAATAGGATGTTGGTTTTGCTTTACCAGTCTGGCTTCAGGTTTGAGAGTAATCCTCACCAGCCTGGCCACCTTTGATCATCCAGGTATCTCAACTGCTCATACCAACAGGGTTACAGCATTCTTTGCCTCCTCTGGGATTTCTTCCAACTCTTCTGATTCCTGTAACATAAAAATCTTTGCCTTGATGGATTTTGATTGTGGTGTTTCAATTTGTATTTCCCCATCCTAGAAAGTTATTTGAATAACCAATTTCCTCAATAAATCTCTCCCCAACAAGGGGATTGAGCATTCAGGCGTATACAAATTGGTGTTTCCCCTACTGTTTTATTAATTTAATCAGTAGTAGTTGTAGAAAAGGCATGTTCTCTTTCCTCCCTGTCAGACCCACAAGATGTGGCTAGATATGAAGTGTGAGATGAGACACATTGTTTCTTTAAAAGCCATTTAAATATGATATATTTGAATAATTCAGTCATTGTCCTTTCCTTGAATATGTTACTGCTTATCAGGGAGGCCTGAAATCAACAGGGTTGTTTTTTTTTAAAAAAAGATTTAGGGAGCTAAAATCTTAGGACTTTACATTAGTCAACATTAATTGACTTCTGTTTTATACGGAATAAACCACTGATCATTTGTTTTAAGTGTCAGTCACTGAATTCTCCTCTCTGTGGTTTTTCAGTGGCATGACGTGGACCACACCGCTCCAGGGACAGACAGGCAGGACACCACCTTCCTCTTCTCGGAGGAGAATGAGATGGAGATGACAGCCAGTCACACAGCCATGATCTCACGGGACCTCAGAGCCCACCAGCCCGACAGAACCAACAAAATAGACTTCACCTCCTTCCTGGCTAAGTTAAACTCCAGCCAGGGGAAGGCAGAAAGCAGCAAGGAATTGAGTTTGCTCTCTGACCCCACAAACCATCCGGGTCCATCTTGGGAACAGAAGGAAGAGGCCACTACCGTGAAAAAAATAGATTTCAATGAATTTCTGCTGGGACTGAAGTCAAACAATCCTGCTGAGGGACCTGATAAGGAGAATGTTTGCTGTGTCCCTTCCCAAGGCTGGGGAGACGTGGCACGACCGTCCGGGGAATTTGAGTATTCCCATGAGCCGCCGGACACCTGCAATGTGACAAAAGTGTTTCGAGGCCGAGAAGGTGGGATGGAGATGACAAAATGTGAGGCAGCTGATGTGAAAATTCCATTCCCTGGTGTGGGTGAGGCTCCAGCAGAGCAGTGGGAGTGTGCGGATGTTACCGAGGCGTTTGCGGATGAGGGCATGGACGTGACAACCAGTCACACTGCAAAAGTGTCCTTTGCCCTCTCCACTGTCGGCAAACAAGGCCTCAACTTCCAAAAGAATTTCCCACCAGCAGAGTTAGGGAATTCTGTGTTAAGGAGAGCAGCAAATCAGGACTTAAACGGTGAGCAGGAGCTTTGTGCAGACAGAAAAACAGCAAATGCTGAAGACAGAGGAGACCCCCCAGTGCTGCGAGCTGGGAAACAGGAGGCCAGAGCAGTGTCTGCCATCCAGGGATCCGTTTCATCTGAGGCTGTCTTCCAAGGGGACAAAACTGTTGTGTTTTCTAAGTGTGATGACATGGAAATGACTGGGAATTACAGAGACATCATCTATGAGGTCAGCATCACAGAAAAGGACAGTTCATGGCATAAAACCTGTGAAAAGCCAGTGAGTACCAACCCTCCGCTCGCAGGGAGCAGATCCGCAGCATGTGGGGACATCCCAAGGGGTCTGGCACTTGGACATAATCCTGCTGCTGTACCCTATAAAACCAGTGCACTTGAACTGTCTTCAGCCTCAGGTAAACACATGGAAAATGTGTCCCAGGCTCGTGGTCCTGCTGCAGCCAGCACTGGATTTGGCTCACATACGGATTTGGTGGCTTGCAGTGTCCTGAAGAGCAGGTTTGATCCCTCTGCAAACCCCCAGCTTGGTTTTCCAGGTGAGAAGACAGTAATATTCGCAGAAGAAGACATGGATTTGGCTAAAACCTGTGTTAAGGATGGTGGAGAGAGCGTGGATAATGAACATCCCACTGCTGTGTTCACCTCTGTCACCTGCAAACCTCATTTCCTGAGTAACAGATCCATGTCTTCCAACATAACTGAGCAGGAGGAAATGGAAATAACAAGATGCCACACTGTTGTCTTTGATGGTCACAGCAGTGGGATAACAGCAGAACCGAAACAAATGCCCTCTAAAATCTTTCCAAGAAAGAACCAGAACAAAAATGTCACTGAGAGTGACATATCTGCATATTCTGTAGACATGGACAAAGAAAATGTTGAAGTGAGGAGTATTGATGGGAGTATTAAAAGGAGCCAGACTATGGAAAGGAATGCTCAAGATCTTCAGATGATAATGGTTGATAAGAAGCTTGGAAAAACCAACTTCCAGGCAAGTGCTCTGGGTTCCTGTGGCAAGAGCATGTGTTTGTTACAACAGCAAAACAGAGGAGTCCCCGAGAATGGTGTCACTAACACTGGTGCCTCTCTGTCTTTGCAAAGCCAGGAAGTTGTTGTATCACAGCCTCTAGACAAAAACCTTCCAAGCCTCTCAGATGGCTGCACAAATGACACAACGGGTGTGTTTTCAGGTGACCAAAGCATGGACATAACCAAAGCTCATCCTGCTGCCTTTGAGATTGCTCCTTTTAACATTGAACAAGAATCCAATAATTATAATCAAAACAATGCACTATTCAAGCAGCTGCAAAACCAGCCCTTCCCATTTTCCAGTCGTTGTGACGTGGATGTCGTGAGTCAAACTGCAGCAGTGCAATGTGGGGACCTTAAAATGAACACCAATAAGCAAATTGGTACTGCTTTGGCTTCAAGTGGTTCATTTACTTCCAGTAACAATCCTGCTCCCTCTGAAATGAGAGGAAACAAACAGTTTGGGACAGTGATAGGAATAAAAGCAGATGGCCAAAACTCGGAGAGACAAGGGAAACCTCAGCCTGTGAGGGCAGTGAGCAAAGTATTGCCAACTCGAGCAGACTCTGAGAGACATTTTTCCATGGGTAAAACAGGTTCTTTGAGAGAGGATTTAAAAACTCCCCCCTCGCTGCTCCAGAGGGGTACAAAAGAGCCGGTGCGGGCCAGGACATCTGAGGCACCCAAGGGAAATTCCCAGTTATCTTTGTTTGGAGAAAAGTCTGTTGTGTTTCCCCATGGTGAAAGCATGGACATCACTGGCAGGTGTGTGGTGATGGTTCCAGATTACAGCATCAATGTTGTTGTGCCACAAAGCAAAGCAGCCCCTGGATGTTTTGGTCAAGGTGGAAATGAAACAATGTCCTTAGAAGAAGGGGCCTCGCCGACAACGCCGATGGAGCAGGGTAGGTGGGAGGCAGCTGCAGGCAGCAGAAGAGTCAGTTTTGCTGTGGCTCAGGATATGGAGATCACCACGACCCACACGGCACAGCACAGACAGCCCATCCCAGCCGTTCCTGCTGACAAAACCGTCGTGTTTGCCCACGACCAGGAGGACATGGACATCACTGCGTCCCACACCGTGGCCGTCAGTAAGAACATCCGTGGGTTTGCGGTGCCCCACACAGACACCCAGCAGCCACCAGAGCACGTGCATGGTGGGTTGGTGCCCTGCAGAGGTGACATGGATTCCTCACAATATGCCACAAAACCTAGGGATAAGCCCAGCGTTCCCTCTTCTGTTTCGCCAGCCTCAGCACTTCCTAGTGAGGAAGGAGCTACCCAGGTCCCCAGTGGCACAACACCACATTCCAATTGTCCTGTCTCCCTTCGAGAAGGTGCTGTGGATGTGGGGGCACCACGGGATTGTGGCCTTCCCATAGATAATTCTGTCCCTGTAAGCAGGGAGCAGGATCTCACACCACCAGAAACACAGCAATCAAAGGGAGTGTCTTTCAAGTTCCCAAGTAAGGGCCCTGTGGATCGCAGGGAAGAAAGTGGCACTTTGGGATCCTGTGCTGCCTTTCCCATGCAGGGATCAGATCCTTGGAAGGATCATCCATATGCCCCTAGTACCCAGGAAAACCAGCTCGTGCAAGAGGATTCGTCTCAGTGTGGAGATTCAGATTTGGGCTTGGCTGGAGCAAACCACATTCCAGCTGCTAACAAGGAATCCAAGAAAAATGAGGAGCTGTCAGCTGAAGAGGAGTCGCCTCCAAAAGACTTTCAAGTAAACTCTGAACAAATGAGTCAACCTTTGGTCAGTGACACTCCAGGGGATCAGGCACATCCCACTCTTCCACCAGCATGTTCACGTACTTTAGATATTTGTTCAAAACTGAAAGATCTGACAAGGAAATCTCTTTCTGTTTCCAAAACTACTTCTTCTGACCAGTTGCCCAGTTCCTCTGCTCCGCCAGAGGATACCCTAAGATTGGAAAAAAGCACTGTCAGTGAAGAAAATCACTTCTTTGATACCAAAAAGCAGGAGAACACAAGTCTGGAATCTGGAGTTGGTTCCATAGGAATGACACCTAAAGATAAATATCCAGGAATAAATATCCCTCTGGGTATATTCCAGCCTAAATTACCAAACAAGAGAAGTCGTGTTTCCAGTGTACAAGACATAAATACAAAATCAGACAGAGCAGAAGCCCCAGTTCCAGCAAACACCAGTGAAACCGCAGGTAACAAGTCCAGCAGGCAGAACGTCAGCCCTTTTCAGTTCATAGCAGAAGAATTTCTCCCTGTGTCTCTGGAGGAAATGGATTCCAATGAATCTGTCGGCTCTGAACTTGTGGAAAACGCTTGGGATGATGAAAAGAAAGAACAAATGCCCCACTCTGAAAAGGGTCCATTTGAAGAGACAAAAGCTTGCAGCATGAAAAGAGCTTTAGGACGAACCGAGGAGGATCTTCAAAGCCCGAAGAAGGCCAAGAAGGGTGAAGATGTGGATGCTGGAGCCTCTCGAGACTTGGAGGTGAGCCTGGTCTCTCACTGTAAGGATACAGGGAACACCACCAGGGCTTAAGTTTTGGGAGTTTAAGTGGATCTGTTAGTAGGTTTTCTTGTTTTTCATATCCACCAGTTTGCTGTCATTTTCCTGTGTCATTCCCTGTGGTTTTCATTGTTTTGCCAAGTTAGAAGAATCAGATTCATGTGTGCAACATTGCTGTACCAGGCAAAACGGGCAGAATGAGGGATTTGCCAATTTTAAACCATTCTCTGCATAGTATCCCTTTAATCCTTTCAAGGAACAGCTGCAGTAAACCACTGATCCAGTTAGGTTGTTTCATATAACTATATTAATTTAATTTTTAAAAACATTGTTAATATTAGGTGACTTTTGATGCTGTGCCTGAGGACCAAGCAGAAGTTAATGAAGGTGGAGAACCTCCAGATCTCTCAGCTAAAAGCCCTGTGTGTCCTCACACCAGCACCAGCAACTCCCTGGATTCTGTGAAGGCTGACTCAGAGTTAACAAGTAAGAGACCATTTGTGATAAGAGTCCCAAACCTTGTGTTCTTTGCCCTGTAAGAATGTTAACCCCACCAACACCCACTCCCCGCTTTCTGTTCTGTTTCCCCAGTCCAGCGCAGCAGTCAGTCCCAGCTTCTCACAGACAGCATTTGTGAAGAAAATTTATGGGAGGTATGGACAGGGCTGGAAGACAGCAACTTCTTGTCCTAATGGGAAAAAACTCCTGTGTGTATACACAAGTGAGCATTCTGTCTTGAAAAATGGACTGACCTGTATGCTTTTCCTCAAATGTACAGAAATTTCAGAGTGGTGCTATCACGGTTGGGGAGTTTTTTACCCTTCTTCAAGTCCACGTTGTGATTCAGAAGCCCCGGCACAGCCAGCTTCCAGCCAGTGTGAGTGCAACAATAGAATTCACCTTAAATAATACTCCCTTGTTGTTTTGGGTTTTAATTTTTAGCAACTCAAACATCTTTAAACAAAAACCAGAGCAGATTTCCATCTCCTCACCAAACACCATATATTCAGGATTACTGTTCTTGGATAAATATGCTCATTCTTGCTTTTTTACCTTGCTTTAAGGACAATAAATTTGAAAGTAAGAATTAGAAGCTCAGTCTGGCCTTTTCACTTCACCTTCTCACTGTGTCCATCAGCCACTACTGCCTGCAGCTACTCTGCACTCCTCCTGCCTGTTCTAAAATCTCCTTTAGAAATGCTTCACCATGACTTGGCTACTCTTTTGTTTCCTCTCCTGAAGAAAGGGGAAGAAATGCAAAATGGAAGTCCGACTTCTAAATCCCTTCCATTTTTATATAAAATGCTCTCCCAGCTTAGCTACAGTTTACAAATTTATTCATACTGAGTTCTCTGTAAATATTCATCAGGCCTAGTAATGCTGCTACTGTCCTCTAGTGACTGATTAAAAAAATAGACACCACCCCCACGAAAGCCCCTGAAAACTTTCTCTGAAGGAGTGGAAGTAATTAATGTCAGTTATTTATGAGCTTTACTATACAGGCAGCTTGCTGAAATAACCCCCCTCATATTAATTTGAGGAATAAAGCTCAATAAGGCTTCCCTGAGGCTTGGTAGCTTTGATTCTGAATTATGCATAACTTTGAATTAAGCTTTGTTTTATTGGGGAACACTCTTGTTATCTGCATAAAATATACACGATTTCAAGTTTTCATCTAAGAGGGAGTTAACCTCTTTCAATAATATTTAATTTCATTTTTTTGAGCTCTAATGATGAGGCACGTATCCCAAAAGGAAGCCTGTGCTCTGGCACGAGAAAACACAAGGTGTGAAAGCAGAGTTGAAATGATTGCAAGTTGCTATTTCTGAAAAATACGGATTTTTTTTTTCTTTTTCTTCCTACTTTTCCCTGTGTTTTTTCCCAGTGTGCAGTCAGTGCACCTCCCACTGCAGAAGATCTCATCTACAGCCAGTACATTCACCGGCCCAAGCTGCGGATTTACGAGGAGGATTGCCAGGACCTGTCTCAGAAAATAGTGGAGTGAGTGCTTTTCCAGTCACACAGTCACATCAGTAATTCCATTTTTTCAGCTCTGGGTGCATGGAAATGGCCTGAAGAAAGTTAATACATTACATACAGGAAAAGTAAAAATATAGTTAGTAGTTTATTAAAGATTTAGAAATCAATTGTGTAAATATCAACGTTCTCCTTCGTGTGGTCAATGCAATTGCAACAAGACTTTCAACTTCTTTATTTCCGTATTTCAGGTTAAAACCACATGTGAGTGTCCTGGATCAGCCTCTGGTGAACGTAATCAGGAGTTTGTGGGAAGTAATGAGAACCTGCACTGATGAAGAGGTAACGCTGCATGGAGAGAATGTTTATATGTAATGAAGAAGTGAGGTTAATTTATTTATTCACATCAAATAAGAACCAGAATGGTCACAAAATAACAGCAGGTGAAACAAGACAGAATATTTTCTGAGTGGAAAACTGCTGAGAAGGTCCAGCATGTCAGGAGAATGCAAGGAAATGTGTCCTCTGAAATACGTTGAAGGGGAAAAAATGACCCACAGTGATTGTATATGAAACTCAGACAATTTATAAAAGTATCCCACAAGAATTGAGAAGGTGGATCAAGAGATGTTGTTTTCTGTCATTCTAATGCAAGGAATAAAGATGTATTCATTGAAAATCAAGAGTCAAAATTGATTAGAGACACAGTATTTTTCATAATTCATCGTTAGTTTGGCATAGGATCTCACTGAGGTTCAGTGGAGTCAGGAAGGATTATATTTCCATTCACTTTCTCTTCTGTATTTCCCATTCATCACAGCTGAGGAACTTTGGAGCAGAACTGAACAAGATGAAATCCTGTTTCACCAAGGAGGCTAAAATCTTGTCTCACAGTGAGAAGGAGACATTGTATAGGAAACTGCTGCATAATGCTGAGGTAAGGAGCCACAGGGCTGCAGGGATTTGCCTTTAAAAAGTCACTTCTACCACATTTCTTGTCTTTAAATGTGTAGGATTATTATAAGTGTGTACTTGATTATTATGAGGGTGGGCACTCATGGTAGTTTCTTTCTTATAAATACATTTCCCTTTTATTTACATGCAAATATAATACTGGGATAGTGACTTGCTTGCAGTCACACTGTAGGAACCTCCTGCCTAAGAGTTTTGGTGATGAACAGAGTGAAAAAGGGGAGTATTAAAGGAAATACCACCAAAAATTAGCTCTTTATACTGTAGCAATGCCAGTGTTAGTAAGTAGGTAAGTAGTAGTAGCAAGTGTTTAGGAAGAAATCCTTCCCTGTGAGGGTGGGCAGGCCCTGGCACAGGGTGCCCAGAGAAGCTGTGGCTGCCCCTGGATCCCTGGAAGTGTCCAAGGCCAGGCTGGACTGGGCTTGGAGCACCCTGGGATAGTGGGAGGTGTCCCTGCCCATGGCAGGGGATTGGAACTGGATGATCTTTAAGGTCTTTTCCAACCCAAACCATTCAGGGGTTCTCTGATAAGCCACAAGGAAGTGCACAAATAATGCATTGTGACAGGGATCAAAGGTTTGTATATATCAAAGCTCCAGGAATTTATTTATTTCCATGTCTTATCCCTCATTAGGGAGATTCAGTAAGTATTTAGTAATTTCTCATTATTGGCTACTGCCCCACTGTTTGTCAGTTGCCTCTTCCCTCTAATGACAGATTTCACTAGCTTCTTTAATTAATTAGCAAGCAAAGAGCCCCGTGGTGATCCCAGAAGAAAATTCAGCTTTTGTAATGATATCACTGACTCAAGTACAATTTTCCCATCTTAGGAGCAATACAGAAAGCTCCAGTCAAGAATAGAAAAGGTGGATGACTGGATGAAGGAGGCAGAGAGCTGCATGGTTGCTCTGGAATCAGGTATGTGTTTCCAAAGAGGTGACCAATATTCTCCTTTCTGTTTTTTCTGCAGATCTGCTGTTTAAATGGTTGGTTCAGGATTCTGTGTTTGTGCTTGGTTGATACGAGCTGCAGTCAGAACTTGGCATTGCTGTGTAATGATGCTCTGTAGTTTCAATTCTTTTCCTTCAATGCCTTCAGTAGAAATTAAATTGCACGGTAGCAGCTCTAAAACAGTACAATAAAACGAGTTTTGCTTGTTATTATCACTTTTTGAGGTTCTTGGTAGATACTTTTCCATATTTTTATATATATATTTTTTAGTTAACTTTGAAATGCTGAGATTTCTAGAGCCCACAGACAAACAAAATTAACTCTTAAGTCTTGAGTCTGGGAGTTCTGCACAGACCTGACACTTCTTTCCCACAGATTCTTTTTGGGATGAAGAGGAAGCCAGCTGCAGTGATGGAATGGCAGAAGGGCAGAACATACAGAAAGGTAACTGAACCAGCTGAATGCAGTTTTTGTCTGGTGTTTCAGATCCTGGAGAGGGTGATACTCAACATCCACCCTGATGCATTAACTCTGAGAAGGTTGCAGACGCTGCTGCTGTCTTTCCTGCATTGCACAGAGCTAATTACATAGGTGTTAAAGAATGAAAAGGACTGGGTTTTCCCTGGAAAAAGGGAATTTAGAACTTGGTACCTGAAGAGTGTGTGCTGGCTATCGTGTTCAGCACTTTAATTGTCCAATAGTTACAACCTTTAACTCCATAAGAACAGTGAGTGCACAGCAAATTAGGGCCTCCTGTGTCGCTGTTGGACCGAAAGCAGAGCAAAGAACCGGAGCAAACTTCAGAAGAATGCTAAAGTGCATTTATTTAAGTAATAAACAGATTTATACACATGCAAGAGTACGGTTTTGATTGTTTGAAATCAGACCACCCCCTGGGACTGGTTGGACAGAGCTCTGATTGTCTGTTTTTCAAAGCCTGTTCTTGCAAACATGAAACTTATCTTATATTTATATAACTCTCAGCAGGATTCCCGTGAGACAGGAGTTCTGTGCTGTTACATTCCTGTGCTGCTCTTTTCTCTCATTTTTTCCTTTTCTCTCCTTCTTTCCCTTTGGTTTAGAATTGCAAAGCCTCACAGCCCAAGAAGAGGAACTTCTGAGGTAAGATGTCCAAGAGGATTCAAGAATCAGGTGCACACTCAGTTTTTAGAGGGTTGGTCTCTTTTTAACCACTGTCCCACATCCCATGGGATTGGTTTATCCTTGCAGAGAGCTGTCAGAGATGGATGCTGAGGATGAGCGTGATTTGGCTGAGATGGAGGAGCTTAAGAAGACTGAAAGGGACCGCCTGGAAATCCTGAAGAGATATGAGTAAGGAAAACACCTCCAGGTTTTATTTTGTAATAGCTATTTCTGGGGCCTCATATTTGTACATGAATGTGTTTGGGTTTGGTTTTCCTTGTTATTTGATGTGGGAAATCTTGGGATACCCATCTCCTTCCAGCCTAAGGTAGGCAATAAAGCCTTGGAGAACGTCCATGTGTGAGGCAGTTATTCCATTAGCAGCTTTGCACTGGTACTCTCTGTTCAAGGTTTCTACATCCAACTCTCCTTCTATCCCAAAATGGACGTTTATATAAAATTTAGAGTAATATGCTTCTTGCATTCCCAACAGACTGTTATATTCTGTTGGAATGTAAGACTCTGGCATTGGGAAATTTCATTGGTGCGTGATGTGGTAAGAGCTGCAAGTGCATTTAATACTCTGATGTTTGTCCCTCAGGAGGTTGTTTGGGTTGGTTGGTTGAAACTTGGGGTGATGATGATTTTTTTTCCCCCTTCTCAGCTTCACTGAGTGGGAGTTGACAGAATGGAGTGAGCAGCAAGCTGTCTTTAGCTTTCTTTATGGTTCTGTGACACTCACAGTTGTGTTTGGACCCCCAGTAGGTGAGTCACAAAATGGGTAGGCTTGTGGTTTATGAATTTGAAATGTTAGAGAATAGAAACATAAAGTGTCCATATTTGTAAAGATCTGCTGAAAGGAAGTAGGAAATAGAAAATATACTAGAGTGTGTAAGCTGAGAGAGGTGGCTCTGAAGGTGTTTTTCATATGAAAATTCAGAAATGTGTGTGATGCGTGGCTGTTTCTGAAGATGAAGAGCTGTAACTCCAGAACAAAGCATGGAAGTAACTGGGGTTTTTAACTTTCTGTCTCAGATGGTGAGTTTTTTGCTGCACGTCCTTCCAGAAGCATCATTAGCCTGGACTTTGAATCGTTCCTGGATGGTGAGATTTTTTTGCATAGTGTGAAAGCAGCAGCTCTGCTAATCTGTTGTCGGGGAGACTCTAAATGTGTGCTGTATCTTCTAATGCTTTATGAAACAGCTTTTCAAAGATTTCTGGTTTTCTTTTGTGTTGCAGAGGAACAAGCTCCACCCTCCTCGTGTTTAGTCCACAGACTCATCTTCCAGTTTATTGGAAGTTGGGGAAGCTGGCAGGAAAAGTGCCCCACACTGCGCTACTTGCCCCAGGTAACATTCCAGGGAAACTTAGAAGACTCTGGGAAAAAACCCAGTTATGTTTTCTGCCACAGAGAAAAAAGAGCTGAGCTGAGAACCAAAGCACCTTAATGAAAGCTTCAGGAATGCAAACCAAAATCTGCTTTGGGAATATGCTGAGGTGTGAGGGAAAACACCTGTCTCTGGAGGCAGAAGTCCTAAAAGCTGGAGTTTATTAAGAAAAACCTTTTTATTTCTTGTCCTGCAAAACAAAAAAAAAAAAAAAAAAAAGAGAACTGAGCTGAAGACCATTCTGCCTCCTAAAGAATGTAAGTTTTAATTGCCAAGCCAAACTTTTGTGTTACTGCATGGCTGTGGCCCTGTTGGCAAAGCTGAAAGGGCAAATTTAAGGCAAAAAATGTACATTTGTTATACTTGTACAATTTCATTTTTCTATCCAAATTGAGGTAGCAGTTAAACCAGCTTTATTTTTCGTACTTTCTAGGATGAGCTGTGTGTTCAAGCATCACGTGGTCACCCCCTGAGTGCTGATGTTGCTTTTCTGATTGCCCCCCCAGGCTCTCTTTGACATCTCCTTGGTGGTGAATCGCTGCAAAATCTTGGGAGAGGAGTTGGAATTTCTGGAGAGGTGGGGTGCTAAATTCCATCTCCTGGAGACAGATGTCAGAGACACAGAGTGAGTAAATTCAGATAATCGTGGTGGGATTGTTGGGGTGTCCTGTGCAGGGCCAGGAGCTGGACTTCGATGATCCTTGTGCATCCCTTCTGACTCGGGATGTTCCGTGATTCTTTAAGATGGAGTTCATAGCAGCCTTAAGAGGGAGTTTCTACATAATCAGAAGCAACACACTGAAATACTTTCAATTTGGTTTTCTTAAAAGTGGCATTTTATGCAGCTATTTTTAAGAACAATGTAATTCGTTTTCATACAATTGCACTGTAGTGTCCCAGTGCATGGAAATTGAGCTGTTCATGGATTTATCCATTTTTTGAGTATCAGACAGCCTCTCCTGCCTTGCTGTTTTCCTGCTTGTTTTGCCTTTCTTAAATATTTAGGCCAAATTGTAGCAATGCAAAGGAAACAGAGCCAAGAGTTGACCTGTAGCTTAGGGATTTGTGTCCTTTGATCTTGTGTTTGTCTCAGCCAAGCAGAATCAGTCGTGGAAGGAGGGATGCACTGAAACTGAAGTTTACTTCCTTTGCTTTCCATTTTCCCTTGCTACTTCCCAGCTTTGTGGCGTGTCCCCGTGGGACAATACAAATAGAATTTCACCTCATCCTTCCATTATTGGTGCATGTCTTTAAATAAGAAGTGCCCAGTTATTAACCTGTTCTGCCCACCTTGTTGCTGTGCCAGAGGTTATTCTAATTTTGTGGTTCCCTTTTCAAGAGTGCCAAAAATCCCATGGAAGTGGAGGCAAATCAGTCCTACTTAAAACATTAGAAAACCTTAGCTACCTGGGAATGCTTATGTTAACTAGAAAACATATTTTTAGTCTGTATTCTCCCCTAATTTCTGGATGGTTCTGTGGATTATGTGTGCATTGACTTCTGGGCGGGCAAGTTGGGAGTTTGCACTCCGATATGTTGATAAAGTGCGAAGGGTCTTTTTTATCTTATTCCTGAAGTTCCTGTGAGTCTGTTCATGGAACTCTTTAGAAGTTACTGAGCTTGTTGCATCAGTGACATCCCTCATTTCTGCTCCTGGCACTAATTCCAAGGCAGAAGCAACCCATTTGACTGTTTTGCTTGGATCTTTGTGTTTGTTTCCACAGGGTGAAGCTTGTGTTCTCCTCTTACACGGCTTTTGCCAAGTTTGAGTTGACTCTGGCTCTCTCTGCCAACTACCCATCTGCTGTACTTCCCTTCAGTGTCCAAACCCACATTGGGGATATTGGGTGAGCTGACAAAGCACGTGACTCCATTCCAAAGTAGGGATGGGGGAATGGAAGCTTGGGATTCTCTCCAACACGTGTGATAATTTTATCTTCCCCAGGGAGAAGGAAACCGCTGCTGTTCTCTCCAGTGTTCCAGTTGGTCACCACTATCTGCAGAGAATAGTTGCCTCGATCCATCGGAATCTGCTCCAGAATCCCAGGTGATCCACTGGGTCCACGGGCAGGACTGAAGCATGAAAGATGGGTAGTCTGTGAGTTTAGTCTTATGAGAATTCCAGGTGTGTCTCCCTGGAGTGGGAATGCTGTTGCCCACTCAGCTCTAGTATTCCTGCCCATTTAGTATCCTTGTGGCTTAGACCAAGTAGAACACTTGGCATAGGCCATAAGTTTTACAGAAGCAGGAGTGTCTGAAGAGGAGAAGAAGGAAATTCCCGGGTCCTTTGTAAATTCAAGGTGCCTTTTATGTTCTGTCAGTCACTGGTGCTCATTCCTGACACAGATAGTCATGATGGGATAGTCATTCCTAGCATGGATATTCTTCTGCCATAGCCCATTAGTTTTGTCCTGGGGTCATTTACAGAGCTCTTGGACAAAGCAATGATGAGTGTTGTCTAAATTATCACAACTGGAATTTGCTTTCGCTGTCGTTATTTCACCACTGCAGTTTAACAGATCCCACCACGTCCGGTGTTTATGCATTGCCTGGGACCCCTCTCAGGCCAGACACTGTATCCCTGCATCTGAGTAATTAACCAATTAATCTGTAGCGATTAACCCAGTCACCAAAAACAGAAATAATTTTGGAATTAAGGCTAAAAATCCCTGTGCTTGCCCACAGACTTTGGGATGCCACAGCCTCAAAGCTGTCCCTGTGATTCTCTGGCTGAAGGTAGTTCTGACATTGATTGTCTTAGTCCAGCGCTACCTCTGGCTGCTGGGGCACTGTTCCAGTTTGGAATGCCATGGGATTTTAGCAGGGAGACTGAACTCCTTAAACTTGGGAGTATCTGTGAGCTCTAGCGTGGTTTTGTGTATATTTTGTTTATTATGTGGGTCTAGCTGCTGGAACTGATCTCGCCCTGACTGCGTTGCCAAGCCCAAGCACCAACCCTGGCTCAGCTCTGAGTTCTGCAGCTGCAAATCTTTGTATCCTGTAAAATATGTTGAATTTAAAAATGTTTTCCTGTACTTTAGTGTTTATATATTTGGTCTTTTTACCAAGTTTGCTTCTGTTTGGAAAGTGGAAGTTTAATAAAGATTGGATTTATCACGCTTTCTACTTTAAATGGGGATTATGGGCTGCTCTATTTAAACTGGTGATTGAAAACTCAATATTAAATTAAATTCAAACTATTGAAATAATTACGTTAAATACTTGGGAAAACTTTTCATCATATGATTTTTTTTCCTTGCCTGTCCTAGTGATAGTTTTTCACTAGAATGTATTATATTTTAATTAGGAAGATAAGACCCAAATCATTCTCAATTTAGGTACCCTACCTGGAATTTTGAATTTCTCCAGGCCATTCTCTCTGCATGACTAACTAGAAGAGAGTGCTGCTGCAGTTCTCCAGGAGCATTATCCACCTCTTTTTTTTTTTTTTTTTCTCTTTTTTGCCTGGTTTTCTTTTCTTTGAGTGCATTTACACACTAAAGCATCAATAACTATAAAGACGTGAGTGAGGTTTTGGTGTCGTTTATTATATTGCTCTTAACATTGAATCAAAGTAGCAGATGAAGCCATACATTAGTAGGAAAAGGGGCTTGGGCAGAAATTATTCCATTATCCAGCATTACAAATTAATGGAAAATTTCGTGTGCCAAGAACCAGCAGCTCCCATCTGTGCCCTCAAGGCAGAGGGATTCCGTCAGAGTCAAGGAATGGGGATTCCAGTGCGAAATCGCAACCTCTGCTCCGGATGTGTCCTGATCTCCAGCGGGGGAGATCCTTGGTCCTGGGCGGTGGCTGAGGAATTGCTCAGGAATTCCTTGTGCCCTGCTGGATTTAGGGGGGCACAGGGTTGGGCTTCAAAAGGGAAAAGAAAAAAGAAAGTAAGAGAGGGAAAATAAGGAAAAATAATGGAAAGGAGAGAGAAGGAAAAGAGGAAAGGGAGAAAAGAAGGGCAAAAAGAAAAGGGGTGAGAGAGAAGGAAAGGAAAAGGGGGAGGAGAGAAAAATGGGGGAAGAAAAGAAAAGGGAAGACGAGAGAGGAAGGAAAGGGAATTAGCAAGGCCGCGCTGCTGTCCCGTTCCCGCTCCGGGCTCGGTCCCGCTTCCCGCGCTCCTCCCTGAGGCGCCGCGGGG
>VZTJ01000085.1:0-116502 GCA_013397795.1 Orthonyx spaldingii
TCGGGGCGGCCGGACCTCGTGGCGCGGCCCCGCCGGGCTGAGCCGGGTCTCTGTGCCCGCAGGTTCCCTGTCGTTGCTTCCAAAGGGAAACCCCACAATGTCCGGAGGCCTCGATGTCCTGCAGATGAAGGAGGAGGATGTCCTCAAATTCCTCGCTGCCGGGACCCACCTGGGAGGGACCAACCTCGACTTCCAGATGGAGCAGTACATCTACAAAAGGAAGAGCGATGGTAAACGGGCGGGATGGGCGGCTCGGGCTGGGCGGCTGGGATCTTGTGGGCACAGCTGGAGGGGAGCAGGAAAATGCTAGTGCTTGAGCTCTTTAGCATGGTTTCTCCATGGCCTGAAAGGAGCAGATACCTTTGCTGGCCAAACAGAGAAGTAGAATGAAATAAGGATTTTGGAATAATTCTACTAGTTCATGACTATCTTGATTTTGGAATTTGGTAAATCAGTCACAGCTGATTTGGGCAATTTTGCTAGTTCTTGACTATTAAAAATGCCTTTAATATCTGCATTGCTCTTTAATTTAAGCTGCCGTGTTGAAACATAAAAACTCATACCAGGCCTAGGTTCTTGATGATAGATGCTGGAAGAGTGTGACATTAAAACCATAAGGGGAGGACTTTCCTTGGAATAGCTTTCCACTAGCTAGAATGAGACTAGAATGTTGTCATTTTCTACAAGACAGTGAGGTGCTGGAGCATGTACAGAGAAGGGCAGCAAAGCTTTTGAAAGGTTTGGAAAACATCATGAGAAGTGACTGAAGGAGCTGGTTTTGTTTAGTCTTGAGAAGAAAAGGCTCATGGGGACCTCATTGTTCTCTACAACTACCTGAAAGGAGGGGCCAGCCTTTTCTACCTGCCAGCAGTCAGATGACCTGAGGAAATGACCTTAAGATGAGACAAGGGATTCAGATTAGATAATAGAAAAAGATTTTTCACTACTTGAGTGGTAAGACAGTGGAATAGGTTGCCCAGTTGTCTCTAAGGAGGACCTGGATGTGGTGCTGGGTGTTACGGTTTAGTGGTTACAGTGGTAGTGCTAGGTGAACAGCTGGATGGGATAATCTTAAAGGTCTCTTCCAACCTTGCTGATTCTATGAATTTTGGAGTAACCACAGCCATGTGGCAGGTTTAGTGGCAGAGGAGTGCTATCCTGGTTTAGGATCTTGTATTTGCTGGTTGCTCTAAAGCCTTTTGTTGCCAATAGGTATTTACATCATCAATCTGAAGAGGACCTGGGAAAAGCTGCTCCTGGCAGCTCGGGCCATTGTTGCCATTGAGAACCCAGCTGATGTGAGCGTCATTTCTTCCAGGAACACTGGACAGGTATGGACATCAGGAAACCTGCAGTCTTGGGAGTGGGACTCCCTTGCCATGCATTGTTGCCTGCCAGTGACAGCTTGGTGGTAATAGGCAATAATAGCAGTTTTAACTATAGGAATGGTTTTTGTGTTGCAATTGGCAGCTTAAAACCTATGAGTTGGAACCCACTCCCTGTTTCAGGGCGTTTGATAACTTGTTTTTCTTTAATATCCTTCATATTGGATTTCTATCATATTAATGGTCAGTTCCCTGGTGGCCCCTTCCTAGCAGAAATACTGTGTGTCATTGGCACTGATTTTGTGGGGACAGTGAGCACCTGATACAAAAGTTGTCAAAGAAGAAATTTTCTGTTATCGAGCAAGGTATAGTAACTGGTGTATTTGTAATTTTGACTCTAAATTTTTAACAAAAACATTCTGTTGTAAAAGGTGATAACCTTTCATTAATCACTGGACTTTGTGAGGTTAATTTCTTTAGGTAACTGCAGGTGGGGCCACAAATGTTTAAGGAGATTCAGGGGTGGGTTTCTGAAGGAAAGGCTTGGTTTCTTGTGGACTTAATGTGCACACTATTAAAACTTGGTGCCGAGGTCAGTTTCTGGCCAATGGGCTCTCAAGTGTCGGAAGTGTGCGACAGCAGAGGATGGCAGGGTTTTCGCTAACGCCAGGAGAGGGGCTCCCTCTAGGATTGGAGTTTGATAGTAGGCCCTGCCACATGCCTGAGAAGCTGGAAGCTGTTGCCATTGACTCTCTGAAACATTACAATTGAATAAGAATTGCCAACTGCAATTTTAATGGACACAGCTACAATTTGTGTGTGTTTACTACTGAGTTTTTCCTGTAGTTTGTTCAAATTCCGGGATATTGAAAAGATGTAGAAATAATGGAAGAAAGTATGTTTTGCGTTTTTCATAAGCTTTTTGTTTTATTCCCCCTTGCATGATTTGATTATGAAAGTTTGAAGTAGAGCTTGCCAATAGTTTGTGGGGAAGAGAAGGCTCTTTTCCATATCTTGACTTCCCACTTTGCTGGTGGATGCACTCTTTTAAACTCATGGTGTAGCTCATTTCAGTAACATTTTTGTCTGCTCCTGAGGTGGTAAGGCCTGATTCCACAGGAGTTGAAACAAATAGTTCAGTTAAAATTTGCACATGTTCACTGACAGTGCCTGGGTGACCTGGCTGAAGTGCACTTTTCTGGCTTGGTTGAAATGCACTCTTCCTGCTTCACCTTTGCCATGTCCCTTCTGCAGCGTGCGGTTCTGAAGTTTGCTGCTGCCACAGGGGCTACTCCGATTGCCGGGCGCTTCACCCCAGGCACCTTCACGAACCAGATCCAGGCTGCTTTCCGTGAGCCGCGGCTGCTGGTGGTGACGGACCCCCGGGCTGATCACCAGCCGCTCACCGAGGCGTCCTACGTCAACATCCCCACCATCGCCCTGTGCAACACCGACTCCCCGCTGCGCTACGTGGATATCGCCATCCCCTGCAACAACAAGGTAACACTTTGTTCTGGCATTCCAGGCAGCTTCCTCCAGAGCGTGCCCTGGGCTTCCGAGATGGATCTGCAAGGGAGGGTTGGCTTGGATCTCACGTGTATCCCCAGGGGATGAGCTAATTAATGTCTCTTGCAAACTGGTGGGCGGGTAGGGAGGAGAAAATAAACTGCACACAGTTGGAGCTTGGAGCTGAGGCTGGTTTCTGGCCAAGGAACTCTCAAGTGTAGGACGTGTGCTATAGTAACCTGGCAGGATTTTTCGCTGACGCCATGAGGGTCTCTGTGGCCCAGTGAGTGGAGTTTGATAGTCCTTCTTGCCACAGATCATGGATATGAATGAAAGATAAAGTGAGCTGATGGAAAAACTGCTGTGAAACACATTACCTTGCCAGAAATCACCTGAAAGGTAAAGTCTAGGAAGATGAGAAGCTATCTGTGATCTCTCTCTAGATGTCAGTCACCAAAACTAGCGTAAGCCACGTGTGAGGATGTGTGTAAGCTTTGTTATTTGGTCAAGTTTTCACTTTCTTCATTCTTGCATATGTGGTGAGCATCATCCTTGTCTTTTGGATGAGATTCACATGGGGTGGTGAACAACATGAAACTCCATAACAGGAGAGTTACTTCAGGCCATGTTGTAATGGCACCATGATTTCTGCAGAGACCTGAAAATGTCACTGGGAACTTGAAAAGTTGCCCTTTCCTTGAGTCCAAGTATATAAGTTTCACATTGGCAAGTAATGTCTTTCTTCAAGCAAGAACCTTGGATTGGGTGCAAATGAGTCTTTGCTCTTTCTGCAAAGGTTTAGCTCTACAACAACTCTTCCCTATTTTCCTCTGTTGCAGGGAGCCCACTCAGTGGGTCTGATGTGGTGGATGCTGGCTCGGGAGGTCCTGCGTATGCGTGGCACCATCTCCCGTGAGCACCCATGGGAAGTCATGCCTGACTTGTATTTCTACAGGGATCCTGAGGAGGTAGGAGCCTTGTGGCAGGAAGTGTGTCTCTCTGAGGTGTTTTGCTTGTGCTCCTGTCCTGTGTGTCTGCTGTCAAGGACAGGTTTTGCCAACATAAAGATTGCACTTCACACTTCAATGTGGTGGTTGGTTAATTGTATTGCCAGTTGGTGCCTGTTGTCTGATTGTGATAGTAAGGGTTGTGTTCCTGGGAGACTCAGGCTGGGCTCTTTCTTTGCAGATTGAAAAGGAGGAACAGGCGGCTGCCGAGAAAGCAGTCACGAAGGAGGAATTCCAGACTGAATGGACGGCCCCAGCACCTGAATTCACTGCTCCTCCTCAGCCTGAGGTTGCAGATTGGTCTGAGGGAGTGCAGGTCCCATCTGTGCCCATCCAGCAGTTCCCCACAGGTCAGTCTGGGGAGATGTCTGGGGGATGGGGGTGGAGGGTGTTGTTGTGGGTGGAAGGAGGTGGGGAGCACTAAGTGTTGTTGTCTTTGTGATTGCAGAGGACTGGAGTGCCCAGCCTGCCACCGAGGACTGGTCAGCAGCTCCCACGGCCCAGGCTACTGAGTGGGTTGGCACTGCCACCGAATGGTCTTAACTTCAGCCCTGCTGTACTGTGAGAGAAATAAAGGCTGGTTTAGTACACACTGTGCTGGTACTGCTGTTGTAAAGTCGTTGGCTGTGTGGGTAGCATGGGGCACAGTCCTCAGCCACGAGCAGGTTGTCTGTTCCACCCTTAGATGGAGCTGGAGGCTGTGGGCTCTGTCCCTGCCTGCAGCAGCTCTCTGAGCTGCCCTACCTGTCTGCCTCAGTGTCTGGGGCTGGTTTCACACTCCTGCCTTCCCTAGCTCCGCCCAGATGAGGAGGCTGCACTGTGTGTGTGCTCTCCGGAGAGGAGGTGGTGGCACGGGGTGGAGCAGTTTGCTTTTGGTTTTTTTGGGGTTTTTTTTTTTGTTGTTTTTTGTTTTTGTGAGCAGCTCAGCTGGGTCCACCCAAATGGGCTGTTTTTGTTGCTCTGCTTGAGGTTTCACAAGTTTGCAGGTGAGGAAGGTTCTGGTGACCAGGTGTGGGGAAATGGCCTGACTGCACAGTGTGGAGAACAGAGTCCTTGAGTGGGAGCTGCTCCTCTGATGAAATCCCAGCTTTAGCATTGGTATTGCCAGTTCCTTCCAGTAATCTTCAGGAAAAAAACACCATATTAATTCATCTGCTCTAACTCTTGAGGATTATGTTGCTGTGATTATTAGCAATGGGAGGTAGACCTATCACCAACAGAAATGGGGTTTTGTTTTTTGGAGGTGAAGATTGTTCAGATTGGATCCTTTTTTCCATATTGGTGTGGTCATGGATTCTCCTTTTTGTACCTTCAGCACTGCCAATCAACCTGTGAAGAATGTTTTCTCTTGGCACATGTTCTCATTTCATTTTACCGTAATAGTGCATATTAGCAGTAAAAAAACCTAAAGCAAGTTACGCATATTATTGCACTATATCTATCCAAAGGAGACTGATCTTTCTCTTGTCTTTACCTATTACATGCAAGATGACTAAAGATTTTGTTAATAGTGAACAGCATTAGGCAGAGAGGCATGTGAGCACTTCACCATTTGTTCCTGAAAGGGCCCCCCCTGTTCTATTTGTACACTGTTCCTCAGATGTGTGCTAGTGGCACATCCTCCAGTACTTCACTTTCCATCACCCTGCAGGGGGAGGCTCCTTCCTGCTGCCTGAGGTCTGTCACTTGTGTATCAGGGTGGGCTGAGAGCCTGGTCATTTTGGAACTATGGGTGGGCGTTGTAGCTGGGTTGAGAACAGCCTGTACAGCACCTGCTGACTGACTCCCGAGATCTTAGATTGCCCCAAAAAATTTGTTGGCCTGGACTTTCTTTTCATTCTGCTACATTAAAAATTTCCGAACTTAGAGCATGGTCTTACCCCTCCTTAAATTGAATCTCTGCTGTTACTGTTTCAGCATTGTCCATTTTCTTTATCTGTTGTGTAACTTCCTCCAAGCGAAGGTGTTCCAGTTAATGAGTATGTAGAAGTCATCAGACAGCTCCTGTGTGGGTGATGGTGCTGTTTTAAATCAATCAGTTCTGAGTACTTGCTACTGAAATATTCCTGGCGTGTTACTGGAATGTGGTTGCTTTCATTTAAGTATTTCCTAAAGTATCACTTTGACCTCCATGATTCTGTAATTCTTAGAACCGAGGACTGGCAGTGACAGGTGGATCTGCACAGCTTGGTCAGGAGACAGATCTCTGCATGTGGATTCAGAATCGCCTTGTTGGGGTAACTGGGGTAGAGTGGGAGAGCTCGTTGGCCTGCAGCACTGCAGAGAGGATGAATAGCAGCCTTTTAGAAAAGGAGGCAGCCTTGGCTGTGGCAGCGGAGGACGCATTGCAGGAAGGCTGTGATCCTCAGCCTGCCAGAGGCACAGGCATGGAAATGTCTCGGCACAGCAGTGGAGACAGCAGCAGAGACGTGGCAGCAGATCCTACATCTGCCAGAGCTTCCCCCATGGCAAATACCTGGCAGATGTGATCTGTTGAGGCAGTGTAGAGGAATAGAAAGAGGAGGTAGGAGCAAATCCTAGAGATGCTGGTTTGTTTATTATTACATTTTTTTTCTGGCAAGTGCAGTGTTGATGTTGAATAAGGACAGCAGAGAACTTGTAACTGTGTTATTCTGGATTGATCTGATTTGACCCAAAACGGCTTAAGTGGGGGTCTCCATATAGTGTCAGTTTCCATTGAGGATCATGGTTGTGTTTCCTTTCTCTGTGACGTTCTCTTTATGTTTGTTTTGGCTTGATGGAGCTGGGTTGAATGGGGCTAGGTGTGCTTCTTAGGATAGCCTTCTTCCAGAGTTGGTCTCCACCGGAGCTGGCTGGTGTTGCTGAGCATCGTAGAACCCCTCTGCAGAAAGAGCTGTTGGAGTCCTTGCCAGTGTGCTGCTGTGTGATCCCTGAATCGCTTTCTAATTCCCTCCCTAATTTATATGCCACCATTCACAGATGTTCCTTTTCCTCTCCAGTCGCTTCTTTGCCCACATAATCACGATAATTTTAGTATCCATGTATTGTTGGAATACACCAAGGTTTTTCTTTTGCAGGAAGCCAAGGGTTTTATGCACAGCTGAAGAGATACCTCTACTTAAATCCAGGCTGCAAAAATGTTCCACTCTTTGCATCTGCAGTCTGTTTTACTTTGTGAAACTGAAAATGGCTATAGGATGATTGATGCTGACTTTTAGGAGTATGGTATACTCATATTGTGAGCCTGTTTAGTAAAATCAGTGCAGCATGTAAGTAAGCCTGCAAAGGAAACTGAGGTGTGTGTGATTGATGAATTCATGTCACTGCTCCTCTTAGGAGGCTTCCTCCCCACCCAGGACTGTGAGCATGCAGTTGGAGTGAATCTTGTAATGTAATTTTTTTTTATTCCTTAGATTAACAGCATCTTGATGCAGATAGACTCTACATGGAGTAAAGCATATGGTAAATCTGCAATTGTTATTAATGCAGCACTCTCCAAAGCTGTGTATCTTGAACCTTCTTAGGACAGATGAAGCCTGGCATCTTGAATATATGTATCCTGGCAGAGGAAGGAAAAAAAAGCCATTCCAGATTTACCTCATTATTGCTGTAGGACCCAGGTGTTGCTGGAGCATCCCCCCAGTGCCCTGCAGCTTCCAAAGAGACATCAGCCAGTATTTCAGGCAGTTTTCCTCTAGCCAATGCTTGGCACTAGCAGCTCCCAGTCCTTGCAGCCTAGATCTTCTGAAAACTACAAAGCCTCAGAGTTGGTGAAAACCAGATCTGCATGGGATCTGTATGACAGGTGAAGGCAGAACAGTGTTACAGTTGTATGTAGCACTGGGAATGAAGAATGTCATTGATCATGAGCCCTGCAAAGAGGCAGACTGATAAAACACCTTTGGCATGGGTACAGTCTTGCTGTGACACAACACTGGTCTTCTCAGTTTCTTTCTTTGTGGGGCACTGCACTGATTTCTGAACCTGGTTTTATTTGGGTTTTTTTAATACTTGTGATTTTAAGAATACTCACTGCCCTTTTTCTGCTGTCCAGCTTAGGATATGTAATTTTTTTTATTTATGCATTATTCATTTATACACTCAGTAGTCACTGATGAACAAAGTTACATAATGAAGATACCTTTTTGATTATCATCTCTGTAGCTGAAAGAACATGTCTTTTCTGGGCTGCTGCTTAAAACATCAGTTTATAAAGCGGTAATAAAGACTTGAGTTATCTGGTGTGTTCTCATGTGACAGAGTCCTAAATATTTCTGTCAGTGTTTGTTTCACTGGCTACAACATTGCTTTCATTAGTCCTGTTTGAGCATGAATAAAATAAATTCTAAAGGGACACAGGGTGCATCCTTTGAAATTATGGCTCCCTAACCATGCTTTGAAGGCCAGAAAAACCTGCTTTGGTAGAAAATCTTCATGCTAAATGCCATTGCACTACACGCAGAAGGGTTCCTTGGGTTGAGTCACACAGCCCACTCTTTCTTTTGGTGCAGTCTTGCTGGTGACTTTTGGGTAGGACACAGGGTACCACAGTGCACAGGGGCAGCCTCTGCCCACTACCGTTAGTATTGAGCTTGGGTTTTAGCAGCTCAGAAGGGAGGAACAAGGTGTATTGTATGGGCCCGAGTTGGAATGCTGAGGACTGAAACAATATTTTGTGTGCTCAGTGGGACTATACACCCTCCCACCGTGTATGTGGGTCAGGGTCAGGTTCAGGGGCTTGCAAAGCAGGGAGCTCAGCATGAGATGTGTGGCACGGTTCAGAACTCAGAGCTGTTCTGCCACGAGGACAGCTGTGTCAAACACTGGGGCAAGCTTTTGCCATAACGGGGCAGGCTGGCACTGCTCCTCCCTGTGCTGCGGCTGGGAATGTGAGGGTGCAGCCGTGCAGCCTGGAAAGCTGCCATAAATCTCAAGTTCTCACTGGAATGCTGAATTTGTTAGCATTGCCCAAGGAAAACTGGTTCCAGAGGTTGTTTGCCAGCTTACCTCTGGAGAGCCCAGGGGATGCTCAGAGTGAAGGAGGTGGTCTGTATATTTGTCTTTTGGGTCTGAACGAGGATCCTACCAGCCTTTTGCCACTCAGACAGGGGCATGGTGACAGAACTGACTTTCCGGGAGCAGGCAAACACCCGAGCATCGCTCCCACCTGGCAGGTGACAAGAGGACGGTGGTGTTGCGTTGCAGAACTGCAAAATACGAGTGTGCGGATCCCTTCCCGGTCTCCAGTAGATGGGGCTGTTATTCCTGGTTTGCGTTTCGGCCGCCGCTGGCAGCGTGGCAGGAGAGCTGGACAGAGCGGACACCCGGGGAGGGAAGGTACAAAGCTGCCCCTGACGAGGCTTTTTGACTTCCCTGTACCAGAATGGTGCCGTCTCACAGGGACCGTAGGACACTTAAAAAAACCCCAAACAACTAAAACCCTACTATTTTTCTGTAACTGTCTGTTAAACTTGTTGCCTCAAATTGCTCAGCTGCAAACCTTGATCTTGATTTTAATTTTAATTTAAGGGAGCAAGTGTGAGATGCTGCTGGCTGCGAGTGCTCCTAGTTGAAGAAACTCCATGTTGGAAACTTTCTAACTCATCTTTTCTGTTTGGCTTATTGCTTCCAGCACTTTCTAGAGTGACTTGTCTTCTCCCTAGTACTCTCAAAGCTTCCAGGTATATAATTCACGGCACCTGTTGGCTTTGTTTATATAAGAAAAAAATTAAGGACCACATGCAGAGATGGAATCAGGTGTGTACCTGATTCCATTTTCCCTCACTTGTTATTTTGCTGTTAGAGGTGCTAATTTGAGAGGAAAGATTAAAAAAAAAAAAAAAAAAGGAACCACCACTTCCCTCTCTCAGACTCTTTTCTGAAGGCTCCTTTAAGCCACATTCCTGCTCCCACCTGGGTAAGATTTTACGAGCCCAGGTGCCATGGGCTGAAGTGTCTCCTACCCTTTTCTCACAAGGACTGGTGTGAGGTAGGAGTGAATGTGCTGTTGGCTTTTCTTCTCAGCTTTGTGAGGCCAATCTGCTTTGTTCATGTCCTGTAAGCAGCCAGTGGTCCTCCATCAGCTCTCTCAGAAAGGCTGAGAAGTCTAGCAAACTAGTTTTTCTGATTTCACTGGTTCAGCCCTTTGAAAAATTTTGAGATAAATTTTAAGTCATAATTCTTTTCCCTAAGCCTGTTTTGGATTTCTCCTTGACTCCTATGCTGCCCCTGCTCATTTTAAATTTTGTTTTTGTTCTGTGAAAGCTGCATGTTTGTGTTTATTGTTTTAAAATGAGAACTGGGATGTCTCGAACCATGCCTTGAATACAGAAGAAGGAACTTCATTAAAATGTCAAATATGAGACTTGTGATTTAAAATATGGCAAGTTATCAGTGCTGCGTGGTGCAGCCATTCTTTCGTGGCCTCTGCTGTCTCTGCTCCCCTGGGATCTGAGGGATGGCGATTGCTCTGCTAAGGTAAGTGTCAAGCTTCTGCATTTCTTTAAATTTTATTTTAAATCTTGTATCATTACAAGAGTAATGAATTGACCTTCCTTTCTAGTATCCATTTGGTAGGCACTGCTCTTCTGCTGTTAAAATAATTGCAACACAAAATACTCAGGGGAGCAATGAGTGCCTCCCACGGGGCAGTGTAAGCCAGAGGGCAGCAGGGTGGGCATCAGGCACAGAGCAGCTGCTTCCTTGCTCTCCAAGGCTAGGGTGAGCTCAGCTGTTGTGGTAGCTGCTCAGGCAGCTGCCTGGTACTGTAGGGACCCCTGTGGCAAATGTGTGCTTGGCATATCTTCCTGGTTAGGTGAGATTTAAGGGACACTGTCTAGGATGCATCTGGGTGTTGTGGAGTTCCCAAAACTGACAGTAGGCTCCCTTCTCACCTGTGGCCAGGTGGAACAGTAGTCTCACAAACAGTTTAAACAGATGTTATTTTCAGAAGCTCTGCCTTGCCTTCTATATTCTTTCCCCTGAATATGAGGTCTGGTTGTGCCAGAAGAGGGGAAACCCTTTATTTTAGGTGGAGATTTGTTTTTTCTCCTGGACTTTGGGTTGGAGGAGTACTGTGATCAATACGCTCCCCAACAATGTGATGGTTTTGGCTGTTCGGTGGATAACCAGTTCAAATACACAACTTGGCTTCAGTGGCACCATGGTAGTGTTGCATACACAGGTGATGACTTGTCCTGTTCCAGCACAACCAGTTTAGCTCCTCAGAGCAAGCCAAAGGTCTTTAAAAGCTGCTTACCCTCCATGTTACTGGCATAGGCACTGGGGAGGACATAAAGGGCTGAAAGGGCATGTGCGTGACACTGGACGTTCCCTGGAGATGGGTTACAACAGATTTCCACCACTTCTGCACCAGGGAACTGATTTGTCCACAGGTCAATGCTCAGGGTAGTGCTAAGGCAGATGCTTCCCCACTGCTGGCTCTGCTGCTGTGGCACAACCCCATCCTATGTGGGCATGATGACAGGGGTGTGGAAAGTTGAGCAGAAGTTCCCCAGGCAGAGCTGCAGCTGCTTGTGAAGAAAACCTTGCCAGTGACTCGTTTGTTATATTTGCAAATGCAGTATCAAAATGCTTCTGCAGCCTTTCCCTCCAAAAACTGCTGGGCTTCTTGAGAAGCAGAAGCTGAGTTAGCCAGGGCCCTCTGCAAAAGTCCTGCAGCCCTGGCCTTGGAGCTGTTTCCAGGCTGCAGTGGCTGCTGGGGGACCTGCGAGCTGCAGCACTACTGCTGTGGTGGCAGTGAAGCACTGTTGGTGTTCAGGCAGTGTTTGTGCTGCTCTGTCCAAGCTGCTGTAGCAAAGTGCTCTGGCTAATGAAGAAGGCATAATTTTTATTATGGTGATGGGTTTTTTTCCTCTCTTCCTGGCCCTGAGCACTCCAGGTACCTTATTAAAATAAATCTGATAATAGCCTTCATATTTTGAAGATCCTAAACATCTGCCAAGGCACTGAATTTTTTACTGCTGCTGCTGCTGTCCAAAAATCCCCAGAAGTCCTATATGTGCGAAATGTTTCTTAATTAGAGGAAGGTTTGGATCTGCAGGCTTTTGTAGGAAAGGCCTTGGCTCCCCCAAACTACTTTGCTTTGAGGGAGGGAGAATGGAGGAAGGGGGAGGACACAGCTGCTTGGGCTGTTTCTGCAGCTGCTCTTCCCTGGAAAAATGAGTTAGTAATGCCATTAAAATAATGTTCCAACTCCTACTAACCTGATCTGTGCACTTGATCACTGCGATGGTTTATCTATCCTCAAGCAGTCCAGGTAACAGTGCTGTGCCGCTATGGTTGTTTTCATTTTATTTTCTACTGAGTTGAAGTTATTTTTTCTCCCTCCCACATTGCCAGGAGAGGGATGACATTGGCAGCTTCTGCAAGCATTGCTCAGTTCCTAAAGGAGAAGCTCTCCTGCTTTTATATCCTGCAGCTGTTTCATTGCAAAGCTTTTTCACTGCCTTATGTAGCAGTGGTGGGTGCAGTGTATCCTTACTCCCACACTGGCCTTAAGGTAGGTGCACCTAAGGCAGGTGCACGGCTGTTGAAATTCTTACCCTCCTGATTTCCCAGCTCTGTGATCTGGGTTAAAGGATACTAAATCCCACTCCTGTTGCCTTGGGCATCTGCCTCCAGGGAGCACAGCTGAGCTCAGCACTGTTGCTCTCCTGCCTGGGTGAAGTCCCCAGGAGGTGGAGAAGACTCTCAGTGATTGTTCCTCTCCTCCCCCGGCTTCTCTGCCACCTTCAGGTGACTTTTGTCCATTGGGTCTTTTCATGGAGGTCTGATGCTGATGCACATAAAGCTTTTGCCTGCTGGGCAATAGCATCTATCTATCCATCCATCCATCCCTGAGTGCCTGTCGCCTCTCCTCCCTCCACCTGCCTGCTCGGAGCACCAGGCGCGGAGAAGTCTCTGTGCTTCCGTGCTTTCTAGTTTTGCTGTCAATCATGAAGGAGTGGTGCACAAAATAATATAAATTCTGAAACATTTTAAAAATCCAGTCATCTTGAGCTCAGTGCCTGTGTGCATACATGCAGCCTGTCTCCTGACATGTGGGAGCTTGGTGACCTCTGTTTGCTGAGGTCATGGAGAGTATGGGTATTCCCTGAGTGGAACCATGTGGTACCAATTTAAGATTTAGAGACAAGGCTCACAACCGGGTTTGGATGTTATAGATATCTGAATGGAAGGGGACCCCAGGAAGTTGAGTCCTGTGATTGCAGCAAAGCCAAGCTTCCCTGCGTTAGCTCAGCACAGCATAGCATTGTGCTGGTATAGTCCATTTAAAACACAAGGCTGAATTCTGATTCAACACTGATGACTGCGTTGTGTGAGAAATGGGCCAGGACCTAGAAATCCTGGAGTTTCAGAATCGCTTTTTCCCCCAGGGGAAAACTGTATCTGAGCATCTGGGAGTGATAAAGCCTTGGCTGCAGATGAAGCTGGGCTGCCACCTGCCAAAGGACAAGCTGCTGCCTCAGGGCTCAGGCAAATGGCAAGAAAACCATGACAGAGAGAAAAAAATCCCCACTGCTGTCAGGCCGAAGAGATGATAACATTGCATGCAGCATGAATCAAAATGGGGGGGGGAACCACTCTTTTACAATCTTTTGGCAAGCACTTAATTTTTTTTTACCAGGACATTGCTGCTTTGAAGAGACGTGGGTTAGAGAGGCGTTGGGGTCAGGCTCAAAGGTCCCTGTCTGAGCTGCTTTGGTGGCAGCAAAAGCACTGATACGTGGGTGCAGAGAGGGGTCTGAACATGCTGGGGTGCAGGGAGATGGGAGACCTGCTGTACCCACAGCCTGCTGGGGTTAAGAGTTCACGGGACATTACATTGATTCTCAGGGCATCTTCACCAGCGTAAAAGCCACTCTGGTGCTCCTGAGAGTGTCAGAGGCCCTGCCTCACTGGGCTTCTGCCAGTGCTGGTCTGTGAATGTCCACCTTTGAGTGCTGCAGCTATTTCTAGAAATAACCCGTTGGGTTCTCTGTATTTGAAAGCAAAACACAATCACCTGATTTTTGAAGAAATTCTGAAGTATCAGTTTATCTGTCTCTTACTTGTATTTCCTGGGAATTCTCTTTTAAGCTTCTATCTCTTTTATAAGACAAAGATACCAAGAAAAGAGCTAAGTCTCTACAAAAAAGCACAACACAGTATTTAAACTCTTAATTCCTGTGAGGAAACAGATGCTTAAGTGTTTTTCTTGGGTTAGACCTTTAAAGCAGAATCCTTTTCCAATCTGCCTCATGTCTGACCTAACCAGACTCGTTTGCTCAGTTCCTTGAAGGTGGACTTTCCCAGACTGAGACTGGCAGAATTCCAGCCAGGCAGGAGTTTGTGGGGCTCCTCAATCTTGTGGGGTAGGATAAACTGGAAAAATACCAGTCTCTATCATCAGGAATTTTCTCTGTGTGTGGGGAAGTGGCTTTTGGTTGTCTTCCTTACCTGGATTTGTCAGAGGAAGTCTTTCAGGGTAGGTGTCCGCAGATGCTGGTGCCAGTGCAGCTTGTGGCCCTTGTCCCTACAGTGGCTCTTGTGGTGTCTGGATCCTGTTTGTAGGCAAGAGGTTTCTTTAGCTTAAATGTGAAGCTGACAATCCTCCGCAGCACCCTGAAGGAAACTGAAAATTCATCCCCAGCGCTGTGGTTTGTAAGCTGGTACGAGGAAATCCTCTCGCCTGTCCATGATCAGAGAAAAATTCCAAAGAAGAAAAGAGGTGGATTATACACGAGACCTCTGCAGTTCACATTTTCAAGCAAGGTGACAATTCTGTTTCTGTGGAGGTTCAGAATGTGTGATAAATGGCTTTGTCATGCTGCAGGGTTAGCTATAGAAGCAGAGGATGAAAGCTCAAGATGATCTTGACTGCTTGTTTGGAATAAGTGAGTTTGTCAGGAAAAAGAATGCTGTCAGTCGTGGTGGCATCCAGTGCTTGTTTCCCTTTCTCTCCTTGGAAAACTTCATATAAGCTACCCAAAAATACAAGTTCAGGGGTTTCAAGGTTCCCTTTTGAAAAGAACTTACTGTCCTTCTGCAGCAAAAAGCTGATTTTTCTGCTTTGGAAAAGCCAAAGTGCCTTGGTACCGAATACAAAATCAGTGTATTCTTTGCATTCTTTTCTGGGTTTATGAGCAAACCTGTTTAATGGTGTCTACTATTTTCTGTTCATTGAGGGTACAGAAAGCAGATTGTCTTGTATATAGCTTGAGCACATTATGATAGAAATGTCTGAAGTATGTTTTTGACCCTAAGAGTGCACGTTGTCATCCCCTTCACAGCTCATGTTTAGCCACGTGTTTTGCAAAATTGCCCTTTTAAATTTTTTTATTTTGCTGAGATTCCTCTTCATCAGTAACACTGAACAGATGCTCTGCCTGGCCATGCAAACTGAAAACTGATGCCCATGAGAGCTGCCTGTTTAAAAACAAACCTCTGATGAGAAGAATAATAAAATAATTAAGCTCAGATATTTCCTTGTATTTATACCAAAACCTTTTGGATGCAGCATTTGAGCTAGTGGCAGTACAAGATGTGAAAAATTTGCAATGCAGAGGGCTCTTCCAGTCATCTATGAATGCAAACTGAGTTGTGTGAGATGTTACTAGGAGGCTCCCAGCACTCACCACCGAGCTTTTCTCTTTTTTTTTTTTTCTTTCCCCTTGAAGTCAGACTGGGCCCTGGAGGAAGATTGAGATGGATATAGTCTTTCAACAAATGTTAGGGGGTTGGAAATCAATGCTCAGACAAGGGCTTTTTGCTGTTTCTAACAATAGAAAAATAGGGATGAAACTGAATGCTACTGAATATTCCATTGAGTTTGTGGACTTTAACCTTCAGCTGCATGTGAACAACTGGTAAATGGACTCAAAACTCCGAGAGACAAACAGTCAATATGAGGACTGAAGGTTGGCATTTTTACACCTCTCACAACTGTTGTGCTCTGCAGAGGACTCTGCTGTGGATTGGAGTCAGGGAAGAGAGTTGCCACCAGTCTGCAGGAATTGTCTGGCTGATACTATCACCCTTGTATCCTGGATTCTCTGAGCTTGCAAAAGACATTGATCAATGGGTGAACCTAATGTATTATAATTAGAGATAAACAAGCCTTGAAAAAGTAATTAGCTAATGGGCAGTTGTGTGCTCCAGAGATGACAAAGTGCTTTGGAATGCTCCATATTACTGCAGGTCTGATTCAGGGGCCTGATTCAGAGAGTATCCAAATCCTGTAATAGTTACTCATCTGGTCTATGTCTGCCCCTGCTTCTCCAGTTTTTAAAACCTGTCTGGAGTTCTTTCTGGCTTCTTCGTAATGTTTCTTGTTGCCTTTATATGTGTGCACACATGTATGCACTCACATGTTTCCAGCCTCTTTCTGTTTTCTAGCAGAGGTGAGTGAGATCTGAAGCCACATTCTCCCCTTTCCAAATTGTGTTTCAGTGTGAGCTGAGGAGTGAAGAGTAGGAGAGTCCTCTTCCTTGATATGCAACCATTCCCTAAGATACCAGAGTCTGCAAACCAGACAGGCTGTGCTGAAATCAGGGCACCATGTTATTTCTGTGACATCCTTCTGGGTTAGCAGCCTGGCACCACCTTTCCCCAGCACTTTTTGACCAATGTGGATGCCTGCTAAGAAAAATGGGAGACCACAGCTTCTGCCTCATGGAAAAGGCCTTCTCTTGTCTGACTTTTCTGCAGTTCAGTGACTGGGTATCTCTGCAAAGAGCTCACCACCACTCAAAGAGCAGTGTTGCATCAGCAACTCTCATGGCAAAGAGGCAAGACAAGACCTTACCCATCTCAGAGTGGGACCTGTCTCAGAGAAATGTCCTTCCAAGCCCAGGAAATAAATCTGATGGGCGACTTCTCACATGGAGGCTCCCTGGGAGAATGGCCAATCTGGACCACAGCAGTGTCCTGGGAACAGACAAATTGACTTTGAGCTGTGCACCAGGAACACCTATTTCTACAAACAATCCATTGACTTTTCTGTGTTTGAAAGCAAAATGCAATGATTTAATTTTTGAAGAAATTCCGAAGTCTCCTTTTATTTGTCTCTTGCTTGCATCTCCTGGAAGTATTTCTCTAGGTCTCTGGCCTCTGTTATAAAGCACAGACATCAACAAACAAGCTAGGTCTCTGTCTATAAATAAGCACAGCGCAATATTTAAGCTCACAATTTCTGTGAAAAAGCAGATGTCTAAAACTTTTTGTTGTATTAGACCTGAAAGACTGAATCCTTTTCCTGGTCTGCCTCAAGTCTGACCTAACTGGTCTCCTTTTCCCAGCTCCTGAAAGGTGGGCATTCCCAGGCTGAAGGTCAAATACTCTGCTCTGTCAAGACATAGAAGAGAAATAAGTTATTGAATTTCCTGTCCGGAACATAGCATTCCACAAGATTTATGGAATTTAGTAGAAAAAAATTCAAAATGAGGACCTTTTAAAGTCCAAACATCCCAGTTTTAACAGAACTGCTACTATCTATGGTTATGGATTTGGTTTTATTGAAGAATTTTATTTTTTATAGACATTTTTATGAAGAACAACACACAGGTGAACACCAGATCTAAGCTGGCCAGGATGGGTTTATGTCAACAACAGGAAGAAACTGTAGGTGTAAAAGAGCAGGTCAACCCAGAGAAGGTCTGTCACAAAGTCCTGGAAAGTCCTGTAGATCTCGATGATTCTGTTCTTAAATTGCACCAGGAATTTCTAACCTGTTATAATCAGAAACTAGGCCAAGGAACAAAAAGTCTCTCAGTTGTGCTGGGTGGTATTGCTAGACTAGGAACCATACCCAGGGATTGAAGTAATGGTGCAAGCTGCTGTCAACAGACTGTGAAAAGAGGAGCAGAGTGGGAACCCAGGGAAAGTGGTGGTGAGATTGAAACAAAAAGATTGAAGTTTGGAGGAGGTAGACTGGAGGAAAGCTATCACAAGGGAAAAATGCAGCTGACAAAATCCCCTCTGGTAGGAATCCTCTACTCCTAGTAGCAGTGTCCTTGCAGCTGAGCAGGGACACTCATTGTTTTTAAAGAATACTAAATTCTTCAGGCAGAGGAACAACAAAAAACCCTGACAACAAACCTCTGTTTAAATGACAGGTAACTCACACCACTTTTATTAATTAAAGAAGCCTTTGAAAGGACTGGCAAGCTCTTGCTTCACAGAACAAGGCCACTGCTGTTAGTGGCCACAGGGCTGTGTCCTGCATGAAGCAGTTCAGCAATGTCACGGCTGATTTTCATTCTGACCGCCTCCCATTTCCCTTGTGACCAAAATCAGCGCTGCATTTGGGGTTATAGCTCTGAAGTACTACTAAGTGTCCAAGCAAATCTGTATTAGAGAGTGTTGGATAGATACAGACCACCACGAGTGGATGTCCAGCATGCAGTAATCATTTCCTACCAAAACTACAACAGTTCATGCAGCACCTCTATTTTAATGTCGGACAGGAGAAACTTCACTGGGGTTATTGAGCAGCCCGTGGGTAGCGTGGCTGCCCTCTCCCTCTTCCAGGGACTGCTCCTGGTGGGTGCCCCCGTGGCCTGAGCTGGCCAGGGTAGGGTGCCCGAACGCCCAGTGTCCGTGGCTGTGTCACAAACACTTGTGATGGTGGAGTGAATGCTGCTCCTCTCCCGCTGGCCATGGGGCTGCCATTCAGGATTTCTCCTCTGCATGGTTTCCTGACAGGGATGGTTCCATTTGGAGACTCTGTTTTCTTGTCTAGAGCAAAGATTACGAATGTTATTTTCTTGTGAGCAAACACTGCCTTTTTTCCTCTCCCCAGTGGCTGCTGTTTCTTCTCTGTGCAACAACCAGAGTGTCTGGGAATTAGTGTTTGAGCATCTGAGTCAAGAAAGCAGGAATAAGGCCATTCATCCCCACTCAGCCAGTACATGTCTCTGCTGCCCAAACCCTCTTTTCAGGTTCTTATTGATGCATTTATAAGACATGATTATCCCACCAGCCATGCTGGTACACTTCTAGACATGGGGTTGTTGTGGGTAATTGCTGATTTTATTCTTTGTTTTCAGTGCACTCAAAACACTGCCAGCGCTATTTCCATTTAAATTAATATCTTGGGTCTGCTTTGGAGGGAATCTGTATTGGGTTACTCTGAACCTTCCAGTTTATCTCAGCCCATCTAAATTCAAGGGGATTATGGTGGCACTAGTCTGCTTTTCTCACCTGTACCAAGATAAAATCTTTCAAGTGATTTTCACAAATGAGACTCTGGAGGCTCTGGGAGTCAGGAACTGGCTGGTTGAGATCGAGCCTGGAGGATCCATTTTCTTTGAAAATACCCAGATCCTGGTGCTAATGCCTCCTCCTAGTTCTTTCTTCTCAGCCATGGACCCTCACAGCAGAGCATACACCATGCATTTATTTGCCCTAAGACCTAATCCAATCCTGTGAATGGTTTCTGCCTCATTTGTGATGAATTTTCCAATGAAAAGTTCAACTCAGGAAGAAAAAGTCTGACTCAACTCATCAACCCAGAAACAACATTGAGTTTAAACAATGTTCTCAGAATAAATTGCTGGTTTCATGACTGACATGGTTAATAGCTGGGATGTGAATCATAATTTTGGATTACAATTCCCACTGTAACAAGCCTGTGTGAGATATAATCCAGTCTAGAAATGTGTTCTTCCTGGGTGTCCATTGGCAGCTGGACTTTTGTGAGAGGACAAAATCTATGCTAACTCTACCCATCCAGTCCCTTGCTAAGGTGTATCTCTTCAGTTTCTCAATCCTACCCAGTCATTGTGGTGGCAAAATGAGCCTTTTCAGAAGTGTTATGGAGAGATTGTTTAATTTTTTACCTTCTGCTTGTTTGGGGGAACTTTCAGTCTTTGTGCTTGGTGTAAGTAAATCCTCCAGGTCTTGCAGCATAGGGTTGGTACTGGCTTTGTTGTTTCTCTTGTTTTTCTCCTCTTCGCGTTGCTGCATCAATAAAAACCATTGGGTTTAGTTAAAAACTCCAGATGTAATCTGGGAAATGGTGCCCTGGTGTCGTCTTGGCCTGGCTAAGTGTTTGTTGGTATGAATGCAATCTCTTTGCCAAGTTTGAGGTGCTGAATCTTGGTCTGGTGACCAAGTGTTTTTCGGAAACAAAGTACATCCTAGGCAGGACTGGAAAACAGTGTCTCTGCTAATGTTAGGGCAAATACTTGCTGGTAACATGGTTTGGGTCTATCTGGCTGTCTGTGTGTTGCTGCAGCTGTCAGTCTGCCCTCTTTGGTGTATTGGTTTGTTTTAAATGTGAGCCTCTTGTGAGAGAGGGTGTCAGGGATAAATGCCAGAGGAAGAGGAAGAAGGTACGGCAGAACAGCATGGGCTGTAAGACCGTCTTTGGCTTTATTTGCATATATTTAGGGCTGCAAAACATTTTCTTCTGGATGGTAGAGGGAAACTTTTGGATAGTGCTGGGTCCTACTTTGTGATCACTTTAGCCCTGTCACAGCCAGTTTGTGCAGTGTGAAATAGACCAAATACCCCAAAATCCGAGCGTACTGCAGCACGTGTTCAACTCTTGCAATACTCGAGGATGCCCTTTGCACCAAGACACTTAGTTTAAGCCATGTGCATGAGTGATTAACTCTGAATTTGAGCATTTGAATGTAGTTTATGAAGTTCCATTTCTCAGTGCTCACATCCTCACTTCTAATGTTGCAGCAATCTCTGCTCTGCAGTGTTTTACTTTATGTGGCATTACTTCCTTGGCTTAGATCCTGTTGTGTGCCAGTAAAATGACTGATACCAGCCCTTTGACAAAATCACATCCTCTCGTGATGCAAGGCTTAATATTTTGGGCTCCTCTATGTCTTACAAAACAACAGGATGGAGACCCACCAGAAAAGCTCTGGAGGAAATTGATGTTGCCAGACCAGCACAAGCCCTGGTACCAGGACGCCTTTGCTGTTTCTCATTGAGACTCATTCTCTGAGCAGAGCCTTGCTTTTGCAGGTGTTCTCCTGCCAGACCTAGTCCATAATAGTTCAGGGATCTGTGTATTATGGTCTTCTACATGTTGCAACCCCTCCCAGTTGTGGATATCATGAGGTCCAAATCCTATCCTGCTAGTTCAAGTTGTTGCATCTGTCTATATCTTGCTTTTCTCATCTGCACAGCAGAAACAGCCTCCTCTGTAAGGTGTTTTGAGAATCAGTGGTTAAAAAAAAAAATTGTATGGCTGTGTTATTATTTATGACTCTTTGTCATTCCACTTGCACAAAATCTGGCAGTGGTTTTGATGGGCTTAACATTGTTCCTGGGAAACCTCAGATACCTGAACTTGGAGGTAGCTTACTTTTGTAGATGGAAAGCACAGTTTGCGGGAAAACCAACTGTAGTTCTGACATATGGAATAGCAGGTTATTACGGGATGTGATCACTCTGTGCAACTAGACATTAAATGCCATCAGAGGCGACTGAACAAGCATAAAATGCGTCATCTTCTTGTGTCACCAGTGTGTTCAGAAGTGAAGAGTGACTTAAAGGGATATGCTACACATCAAAATTGAAGTGCATGGTATTTCAAAGGTGGCTTTGCCTGATCAATACCTACCATTTGCATTTTCTTCTTCAGCTCTGCATTGGCTCGCTGATATGCTTCAGACACTGCATTGAGGTAATAGATGGCGAGGCTAGAAAAGAAAACATGTATCATCCTAGTGATAGGATCTGGGGAAAGAGAAAGTTTCACAAGGAGGGAACATGTAATTTTTTGCCTGTCTTCTCATACCTAGTTTTCCCACCAGCTGTCTCCAAACTGCTTTTAGAAGTTTTTGGAAAAATTTGGGCTGCCTGTGGCATGGTTAGCTGAGATGGGCTGAGCCCATCCAGTAGCTCAGTTCTGCTCAAATAGAAGAAAAATGACCACCCTACCCTCATGCCTCCACCTTGGCTAGTCATGGACTCCCTCTGCTTCCTTTGCACCAACCTTGGTGAAATCAGGCACCAGCCTTGAGATGAAACTGCCACCAGGTAACACAGGGACCTTAGGAAAAAACTAGGAAACCAGGGAAATAGTGGTAGAATAGGGCCTTGATGCCTTTCCTGAAAAGTAGTGCTCAAGGAACAGTTCTCCTTCCCCCTTTTCCAGGACCAGCTGCATCCTGTATCCCCAGATGGGGCCCTTGAGAGCGAGCAGAGACAGGAACTGAGGGCAAGCAGAAGCCAGGTTGGAGCAGAGCCACTGGCTTTTGTTTGATCCTGTCTTCTCCAGAAACGGCACACCAAAGCCAGGGGAAAACTGAGCCAAACTGGGGGGAACTGAAAGGCAAGTGGGGAGGGGAGAGGACATGCTGGCTGCCAGCCTCTGGCACACAGGGAGACTGTGCTTTAAAACATGGCCAAGAGTCTGGGTCTGTCTCTCTGACTCTGACACTCACCAGCCAGTAATATTTCGGTAGTAAAAAATGTCTCCTCCTGCTTTTGTAGAGTGCTTTTATTTTTCTGAATTATAACCATCATCTACTCAGTGACTCCAAGCCATTCCCAGGAAAAGAATCAGCCATTCAGGTCACTGCTATAGTTGTTTGGGTTTTTTAAAAATAAAGTAGAAAAATCTCTTATAAAAGGGGAAAAAAAAAAAAAAAAAAAAAGAAAGGGGGAAAAGAAAGGTTTCCTGACAGTTCATAACCTGCTTGTGTAGTTCCAGTCCAGGTTCAGCAACCTCAAACCAGACTCAAGGATTTCATCAACTGACCCTAAGCCCAGCAAGGCACTGTGTACTGGCATGTTGGTTTCCAGGAGGCAGATCTGGAAGTGGAATTTAGGATTACCTTTCTTGAGGCTTTTTACAGGGGTCTGTCTAGAGGAAACACATTTGCTTCCTTTTGCCTAACATCAACCCAAAACTCAGTCTTGCTGATCTGGATTCTCTGTTCTGCAAGTCCTTTTGGAAATTGTTTTTACTTTTTGTTCTCCTGTAAAGATATGATAGTTGTATTTCTTCTGTGTTATCAAGCTCATTGCCTAGAAAATATTACTTTGTAATCAGGGCTGTGAATAAGAATGATGCTGATAACACACTCATGTTTTGCATTTTGCTAATTCTTGTTTATCTTAAGTTGAGCAAGGACCCTGGTTTGTGTCTCATGCTCTGCCAGTGATGAGGTACACAAAAGGGACTGGGAGGGGACAGGTGACCTGAACTGACCAAAGGGATATTCCACACCATAGAGCATCATGCCTGGTATATAAACAGGGGAGTTACCTGGAACAGGGGCCAATCTGGTTTTGGGAAGGGGAGTCTGGCATCAGTCAGTGGGTGGTGAGAAATTGTCTGTGTGTCACTTGTTTTTCCCTTTTTATTATTATTATAATTTACCATTATTACTATATTTTACTTTGATTTTGATTATTAAACTATTCTTATCTCAACCTGCAAGTTTTGTTTTGATTCCCCTCCTCATTTCACCAGGGTGGGGGAAAGAGAGAGAGGAGGCTGAGTAAGCAGGTGGGTAGTGCTTAATTTCCAGCTGGTCTTAAACCATGACACCCTGGCACTCCTCTTCTCTGATTTACTGCTTCCCCAGTTCTGGGGAGAGTGTGGGTCACTGTCCTTTTCTAGCCTGCATAGGAATTTTAATTTTTCCCCCTTCTTGATGCAGTAAAATGCTTCTGTCTTCTGCCAGGAAGCTCTGCAGGCCACAGCTGGAAATCCTACTCTCAGCCTGAATGGGATTAGGTTATGTGCCTGTGGGCACGATATCTTTAATTCTTCTTTCTCTGTATTTCCTATTTCCTTTGTCCTCGGGCAGTTAAAAGGAGGACAGTAAGCTTGACACCCATGTCACTCAATGGACTCATCATTATTTGGAACCAGGAGCTAAGAACCCAAATAAATAGAAGATGTGTTTTGGATTGCACCTGGAAAAAAGAGAAGGGATTATCATGGCTAGAGAAAATGACTTAATTCAGTCCATAGAAGTGGAAAACACATTTTTTTGAGAGGCTGCAATCAGAATCAACAGACCGTCCATTTGTGATCCACCTGTTGCTCTTTGTAGAGGCTATTTTTATTTAGGCTGGGTTGTAAGTTGCATTGCTTGCTGCTTTGAAAGCTTCTGGTTCTCTGCTTATCAGGACTAAAGGAATCTTTTGCATTTCCCTGGTTTCAGTCTCTTGGAAAACTGGATAGGGATCATCATAAGGACTAGCTCCAGCCTGACCCTGCCTGCCTGTCAGCACCACAGCAGAGGTTGAAGATTTTCAGAGACAAGGCAGGAAACTGGAGACTCAACTAAAAAGAAGACTAAGAAACAACCTAGTACAGTCACTGTGATTTTGCCTGGGATTATCACAGGCAAGGTGAGTATGCAGATAACAAGCAGTGCCTCTGCAAGACATCCAATGTTCTCAGGGCATGAGAGAGTTACTGCCATAGGTCTGACTGGTCCAGGCACCATGGAGGAGCCACTTCTTGAGGGCTGTGACTCTCTTGGGAGCTGAAGAGTTGGAAGTCACAAATATGTAGTACGTACAGGCAGTGTATCTGGGTGGAAAATGAGGATGTTTTGGGTAACATGGACATAAGGTATCTCTCACTTCTCAGAGGGGAATCAGGGCAGAGACAAAATTGTGTCTCAAGGAGAAATGGACCGATGGTAAGGCTGTGGGAATAGCCAACACTGAGAAGGTGTAATAAAAGGTGTCTCTTCAACAAATAAATTGGATTTGTGCTGTTACTTGTCCCAGCTGTCAGTGGAGGAAAGGGCAGGAGATTGTCACTGGAAAAACCCATTATTTTCAAAGGTATTACTGCTCTCCCATCAGCTTTCTTGGGGGTTCCATAAACCTGGCCTGCAGCCCTTTTATAAAGGTGGCCCATTTGGTGTGTGTTAGTTCTGCAGCCTTCATTTTGTGTTTGCAATAGCATCTGCCAGTGCTGCTGTGAAACCCACAGGAACAGAGTTTATAATTCAATAATATGCTTGGCCATGCTAGGGGTGTGGTTTGAGAATTCCTGTCTCCTGCACATACCTGATCTGATTCGCACAAGTGTAGGACCTGCCTACACAAATTATGGTACCTGATCATCCTTTTTAGATTAAAATGAGCAAGTAGTCTGAGGCAGGTAGAGGGGTGACATGTCATTTTCACTTTAGTTAGGATTTTTCTCAGGCTGTTTGTATAAGAAACTTTGTATGGAACTGGTAATTGATACAATTTAATGGAATTACCTTCAGTGTAACTATTCAGAATGGGGCATCACAGTGCCCAAGGGCAACTGAACTAGATCAGCCCAGAGGCTCATCTCCAGTGTGTTTGGGTACCCCAGAAGGAGTCAGAACAGGAATCTCTCTATGTAATAGGCTCCCCAGCTCTCTCCCTGTCTCCCATTGACTAGTCTGAAGTGTTCAGAACTACCTACAGAATTTGGTCACAGCTCTCCTACTCATTTTGATAGCTATGGAAAACCTCAAGAGGAGTACAAAAAACATCTTTAAAAAAAGAAAAAAAGGAGTACTAATCCTAGTACTGCTGTAGGTGCTGGGGATTTAAGTCTGATTTCAAAGCTGAAATGATCAAACGGCACTAAAACAAATACCAGATGTATTATTTGGAAAATGAAAAAATAAAACCCCCCAAAACCAACCAAAGCTCACAACTCTTCATATTTTTGAACATGTAATTTTTGAATGCCCTGTCTTGGCTGTGCTCTAAATACCACCAGCTGTGACAGAAATTGTTTCTCCAAAAGGCACCAGACTGAGACTGTCCATTTATTTCCTGCTGGCTACAGAAAATTTTTCACGTGGACGCTGTGACAGCTTTGATATCTACAAGGCCTCTGTCAGCAATGTATTTCATCTGCAAAGTTGTGTTTAATTGGGTCAGGTAATTAAATTTTGGGAAATTGGGTTAGGCAAAGGCAAGGGGGGTAGGGAGCATGTGTCTGCTCTAATCCATGCTGTTATCTCAGCAGAAGCCGTACTTAGACCTCACTAAAATCCCAGAACTCTTTTTTCAACCTTCTTCCCCAAGCCAGGCATGTAATGTTGCAAGGAAAACTTACACCATGAGGAGAATTGCAGGTATGATCAGTCCTGGATTTGCCACATAACTGAAGATCTTGGCAACAAAAAGTGGAAAATCGAGCTCGATGGTCTCTTGAATGACTTCATACATCCTTTTCTTTCCACTGGAAAGACAAATGGCCAGTTAAGGAGTGTAGATATCTCCTGGAGGGACAAAATGGCTCCTAGTCTCATGGTGCTAAGCAGCTAGTTTCACTTCTCTTTCAATGAGCATCAGTTTAATTATCTATTGGTCCATTCATTCCCTGCCTGCCTTCCCCCATTGATTATACAAACAATTTTTACTAGGCCAACTTGCTTCTCGAGTCAATACATTTATTTCCACGCTTGACTCCTTTATGAGTCCTGACAATTTACCCCTCTGAAATAGATAAAACCCTACAGACTGCAGTAACCATATATTTCTGATGAATATCTTGTTAAATATGGCCTTTTCATGGTAGAGATGACTTTCCATATGCAAATTCTGGCTTTCTGAAATAATAAGCCAACTTGAAGAGCTGCTAAGTAATGACAAAAATAGCAAGCTGTGATTATTGCTTAATAGGAGACTCAGTGAAAGAGTAATTTCAAACTGGATTGATAAAGCAGATGTGAGTATTCTGTATGAAAGGAGAACAAATCTGCAAAGGGCTGGATTATGTAATTGACCTTCTCTCCCTAGCATCTCTGGATCTGGGAATTCAACCCTGTCATTGCTATTCCTCCTATTAAGGCTTGGTGCCTCCTGGGAGCTTGCAGGATTCCAGTCAGGAGAGTGTTGGACTCTCTGTCTTGATGATGAGAGTCAATAAAGAAAACTTGGATAAACAGTATCCCAACCTCATCAACTGCCAGGAGCTCAGGAGAGCTGAGCCTTCAGTTGAGCTGCCAAGGGTCTGAATCAGGCTGAGTGGCTTTTGAAGGGTTGATTGGGAATTGAAATAGCTCTTTCACATTGCAGATTAGTCATCTCCAAATGATAGTGTGCGTGCAACAAGTTACTTGTCAGATCTTCTGACATTACTCGTTGACACCTGTCCTTGTTATGGAACGGAGGGTATTTTGGTCTTTTCCCTTTCCCCTGAGTCTTTTAGCTTTCTGATGTCATTCTCCATCAGCAAGCAGATAACCTAAAACAGTGCATCTACAAGAACAATTTGTTCCAAGCTGGCTCCTTGCTGAGTCAGATTCAGCAGGCCCAGGAAATGGTGTTATTCAATCAAATTAGACTTTATTGGCATGTTAATCCAGCCTACTGAATGCTTTGTGCAGTGCTGATTCTGTCCTAATTAAAAGGAAAAAAAGCCCCACAGCATTTTAAAAAACCCACAAACACGCACGCACACACAAAAAATGCAGCAATTTTACAGGCTCACACCTATCCCTTTCCTGCTATTTGCCAACTAAAGTAAACATGTAAAATACATCTCATGCTGTGGAAGTTCTTGTCTCTGTGAAGGAGACTTTGGACTCATTTTGGACTTTGGACTTCCACAATGTTCCAAAGAGCCTTAGGGATGCTCCCATTGGGGTTTTGGGGTGTTTTTAGTGGGGGGTTGCACCTTGCTGTCCCACCCCTGCTGTCCTCTGGTGCTTTCTTCGGTTTGTATTGGGAAAACACTGGGAATCAAGTAGCAGAGGAGAACAGCAGACAGGAGAAGATTCAGTGCTCCCAGCTGACTGTTTACACCCATAAGTTGGGCGTGACCCTTTGCCTCACATTGCTAAGGATTTAAACATTTCACCATCTCTGCTGGGGTCCAGTCCTTCTAACTTCATGAAAATAATCCCATGTACCAGAGAGCAAAAATATCCTTTTTGGTGTCTTGGTAGTACCTGAAAGGTCCACAGTCAAAGGAGGGAGGCAGGGACATGATGGTGTAAGCCACAGGCAGGAGGCTGAGGAAGAGGATCAGCAGCAGCAGTCCCATGTAAAAATTGTTAGACTTGGATGCTTTGAAGACTCTTGCATGAGGGACATTGCTACTCATAACAGCCCAGCACTGAAAATACATGGAGGTTAATAAGCGCAGCACGTTTATACCCACGAGCCCTGGTGCGTAAAAGGATCCCATCCTGAAAAGGAAAAAAGAAGGACAGGTGCTGTTTTTTGACAGATTGGAAGATTTACCCTTTTCAAGAACAGAAAAAGAGGTGTTCATGTGGTGGCAAGTTTGTCCACAAATGAAGTCTGAGTGGGCTGATTGGTGCTACCCCCACGCTCCCACAGTAGAAGCCACCCCCATCCATGTTAGGCTGTAGTCCCCCTCACTGAGGATGAACAAGGCCTCAGACTTCTCAGGGGCTGCAAAGAAAGGTTTTCAGTTTGTGACAAAGATCGCTTGGAGATGGCTTGGAAAATGTCAGGTGAATGTAACCAGCAGAGAGAGATCCATTTTTATAGTTAAGCACAGAAAGCCAATCAGTCAGGAAAACCAGAACCCAAAGGTTTATCTAGTTGGCTTGGAAGCTTTCTAACTCCACTAACAGATTTTCTAAATAATGGGAGGAATAAAAAAAAGGATATATCTTACCAAATCATTCCCTGGTTGAAAACCAAGCCCAAAACATTGCCGCTGATGTCAAACTCTGCATAGGAGGGCTGTATGGGGAAAGAAAGGAAAGTGTGCTGTTGCTAGAGGTACCTGTTGTTGTTTTCTGCTGGGTATATGATGCTTATTTAAAGCTGGCAAGCAGGGATTCCTGGGAGGGCTCCTGCTGTGTGCACACTGCTTGAATGACCAGCAGCAGTGTGGGGAAAGCAGAATTGGAGCTACAGCGCTCTGGGCTGCTGCTTCTCTCTTGGCTTGCTGAAAATTGGAAAGATATATGGAGGTGCTTAGAGCTGCCCTGTGTTTCTCTCCTCCTGCTAATATAACACCAGCTGTGAGCATGGCACGGGACTACATTTAAACTCCAGCTGGTGGCTGGCTATGGACTTACAGTTTTACCCTGGTAAAATATTGAATCTTGAAGCACTGGTAATTATGGGCTGGAGTGCAAATGCTATGCTGGATTATGTTCATGTCCCTGGGTCCAGGCTGCTGGAGAACAGAAACAGAGGGCAAAGGGAGAGAAATACGAGGGAATATATGACCTGAAGGGTATTTGGTGACATTTTACTCTGTGATAGCTGATAGGTTGCTCCATATAAAGCAATACTTTAACTATCTGATGTGGGTGCTAATGGTAGCAAGTCCAGAACAGGCTGGTCTGATCTGTTGACAGTATTTGTTGTTTTATAAATTATTATTTTGTTAGATTTGCCTGTGTTGAAACTAATTCTGATATATATCTATATATATATCTACTTCTGTGTGCACAAAACTCAGGTGATTTTTGGCAGATGAAACTATGTGTAAAGATTTTATTGTTATGTTTTCTTGAAAAAAACTATTTTTTTTTTTAGCTGCAATGCAGAAAACAGAATTCTAAGAAATGATGAGTGGTGCTCTTATATCTTTGGAATATTCTATGTGGTATGTTTGTTTTTCATGCCATTTGCATTTACTTACTACTGTCAGCAATTCATAAAGTTGAAGATGTTCGTGTTTTATGATGAAAACTCAAGGGGAGCCTAGTCAGAGTCTTGCTTAGCTGACTGCTCACAGCTTTGGGAAGGGATGGGTGTAAACGTTATTTTCTTTGGTTTTTTTTATTCTGGTCCATTTCATTTAAATCATTAGCTAGAGGTTAATATTGGCTGCTTTTTCACATGAAAATAAAGATAGCTTTCAGTGGCTGCTTCTCTCTGCCTTGAGAATTCCTATGTGAGAAGGCTGGGTTAAGTAAGAAGCTTATTCACTATCTGCATTAGAAAAACACATATAAAATTGTGCTGGTGCCCATGCCTAGGTTGGCTTAGATGGCTGTCACCAAACCATCTTTGCACAAGCAACGGAAGTAATTTCATGCTGCTTGACTGCTGCGAGGACCTCCCCTGGCCACCTTGGGAAATGTCCTCTGCCTCCCTCAGAAGAAACACAAAATGCTTCGCAAGCAGCAAAATACCTGTTGTGCCCCACCTGCTGTTCCTTGCCCAAAGTCCTCCTCTTTGCTCTTCTCCAGACCCCTCCTGGAAACCCTTCCAGTATGACAGCTAAGCAGTGGGTGCACTGATCGACACATAATCTTGCAAAGGATTTTCATCTCTCTCTGAATCCATCTGGTTTTGCCTCCTCTTACATGAATCAATGGACTTCCTCCACCCCTCCATTATTTTCTTCTGTGTTTTGTGCAGCTCCAGCACTGACTGCTTTGGTAACGTAGCTTTTATGAATACCAAAGAGTCCAGTGCTGTTGCGTGTTACACACAGGCATCAGAGGGGAAGGAAATGCTCCTTGTTCCACTGCAGCAGAAGAAACACCAGCTTCCAGCAGCATCAGAAGACACTGCTGCGAGAAAAGGAGGTTCCTGCCTGCAGGGTGGGCAGTGAACAGGAAGGTCTGGGGCTTTGAAGAGGGATATAGAAGGGCCCAAGGTTTTGGGGTTATAACAACTGAATGGATACTGAATTATTTCTTTTTTGAGTCAGCTGCATGTTTTAAGGTTCTCAGATGGGGAGGAGAACTGCATTTTTGCAGAGTTCCTACTGGGATGGAACTGATTGACCCAGAAAAGTGATGCATAGGCTATGTACATAAATTATATTATCAGGCAAGACCAGATGACCACTGGAAGCATTCAGAACAAATCCTTTTGTAGTGTTTGACCAAATGTCCCTAAATTACTTTTATCTTCTCAGCTATAAGATACTGACTCGGCTAGAAGATACTTACAAATCCAGCCTCTAGGTCCCAGCACCAACAGTAATTCACAAATCTGACAAAACAAGCTCGGATGAAATCTCCCACCAGAATGGTTATGTAGGTCACCAGGATATCAGACACAGTGAGCCTCACAAACTCCTGCAATTTAAAAGAAGGAAAAAAATCCATTTAATTCCTATAATTTCAGTAGCTCATTCAGGACTGTATTTTTTATTAAGCCATTTCTCCTTATATGACAGCAACCTTCAGAAAAGCATACCATGAGCAAACTCCCTGCCTGTTTTAAACACTTGGCAGTGCCCAAGCTTTACCTCTGTGACTGGGAGCGACGAGCTCTGTTATAGGTGTTAGACCTGATAGCTGCTGCTGGCATTATTGACTGCACTGCATGCTGTGGCAGCACAGAAAGCAGGAGCAGAATGCTAATGCTGCAGTAATGCTGGTGTAAAATATACTTACACCCACAGTTGTTTTGATTTTGTGTAGCTCTGGTATGGCTCAACTCCGTAACTTTTATGTGGACTCCTAAGAAAATTGTTCTGTTGTAAACAAGAGCTGTGTGTAAGTGTAGAGAAAGGAGATGTGCAAGACAAGGAAGATAAAGTTGCAGGCAGAAGGAAGACTCATAGGATGGAAATAACTGGTGTCCCAAGGATTCAAAAAGAAAGACACTTACAAGAAAGGTTTTAAAAGTCTGAGGGGAGAAAACAAAGATCTGATGAATGACAGCTCAGCTGCACCAAAGATCAGCCCCTTCTGAAGGGTGACAGTGGCTGGTCTTTTCCCACATGACTGAGAACCATTTGGCTTGTGAAGACCCCTTGGGTGTGCACAGGAGTGCATAGTTTTGCAGTTTGGCAAGCCCTAACTATCTCTGTCAGCCAGTAGACATCTGCTTTTACTTTTTAAGTTGTGCTTAGACTGGCTACAGATCTTCTTGGTGCAAGGTAAATGTTGCAGGTTGGATTTGTGTGGTTAAACTGTGAGGACTTGAAGGCCTCCCTGCATGCCTTTCAGGGGGGTTACTTTTGCCTAACTCTGCTTTCATCCCATGGCCTTATGATGCATTATGGATTGGGACATGTCAGGAGTTCCCTTGATGCATGTCCTCTAGTTGGGTTTTACTCCTGTGCCAAAGCCTCTCTACAACAAATGCAGCAATTAATGGAGAAGAGAGGTTTGCTTCAAAGGCACAGTCATGATCTGAACAAGAACATGGTGCAGACATGGCTGCAGACTGCCTGGCCTTTTGTTCCCATCACAGCCAGTGCCTCAGAGCTGTGCATGCCCTGGTTGCTTCCAGCTGAGAATTTCACCACCATGACTTGACAATTATGGCCAAGGACTTGCATTGCCTTGGTGATGCTGTATGAGAGTGGGGAAAGAGCTGCTTTTTGTGAAGAAAACTTCAAGCCTGGAAATGTTAAAAACATCAACGAGAAAAATAAAAATTAAACCAACCAAATTAAGCAAAAATTAAACCAAACCAACCGTGTTGGTCCCAAACTAACACAGAGACTTGCTACATAATGAATTTCTTACGATGCCAACCGTTGTCTCCCAGCAGGGTCCCCTGGGCACGTCTGCAGGGTCAAGGGGAGGTGGGGTAACAGTGCTGTCATTCCCTGCAGACGAGTTGTGGTGACCAAGCAGCATCCAGTGCGTGATGTTTTTAACCACATCCTCTTCCGCCAGCTGCAATGAAGAGACCCCACCCCCCAGCCAAAACCATCAGAAAATAGAAGTCCCAGTGGACGTGTTTGAAGAAATCCAAGGCATTGAATTCCTCCCTCCTCCTTACCAGTTACCACGCCTTGTATAAACATCTGTGTACAACAGAGTTACAGTGCTGGCAATAGCACATAAACTCCTCTTTTCCCCACAGAAGGGGAGCAGCAGCCAAGAGTGGGTCAAGGCTCCATGAGTTTTGGGGACCAAGCAACCTGTTCCCTGCATGTGGATAAGTCAGACCTTCTTCAAGACTACTGTATGCAGATCTAGCCTTCACCCAGCCCTCCTCCTTTGCATTATTCATAATTTTTCAGGGCAGAGCAAACTGCCTCGATTCCTCTAATTCTTCTCAGCTTAAGACAGAGTAGTTTTTCTGTGGATCAGTTAGACGTTTATCCTTTCCTGCAGTTATCTGCCCACAACACACTACCAGGATAATGTTAAAGAGGGGAGGCAAGGGAAGAGGATTATAAACTGTATCCTCAGGGTCTCCAGTAATAGAAATTGCAAACAGTGTCAGATGCAGAAAAAAATAGAATTACCCTAACATGCTATGATTATAGGAAGACAATAACTATGCTCTTTTCAGGGCTGTAAAGAGAAGCCGAAGACTCTGCTTGGTGAGTCTCCCTGGGGCACTGCTTGGGAGAATTGGGGACGGAGAAAGCACCTGCTGCAGAGGGGCTGATTGTCCCTGCTGGCTGTGGGGACAGGCTGTGTTCATCCTTGACTCTGGGAAATGCTATTTGACCATGGCTTTTTGGCTCAGCTCTTACTTTTTCGTTGACATCATCCATCAAGGCCAACAAAAATGTGTAGAGGTTTCCCAGGAAGAGCGCAAAGATCCGCCCCAGTTGCCATTTCAGCCCAATGCGGGGATGGTAGTTTTCTAGTGCAGCGATGGTTTCAAACAGCGGAGGACAAAACATGCCCAGCAAGGACATCACAATTTCAACCTGCCACATGAGCAAAATGAGATAACTGCTAATAGTAACAACAGTGACTATCTTACTTTGAGCAGAGCAGGAGCTGCTGGCAACTGGTTGGATATTCCTAAAGGATTTATAAAGGGGAGGGAGTCAAAGCAAACTCAGCTTCTGGTTTTGCTTAGCGTGCAGGCAGCACAGCGTCAGACTTGAGGGCTGGGTTGCACGACTTGCTCTTGCAGGAGCACTTTTGCTCTTATCTCAAAGGGATGAACGCTAAAGAATTTGTTCCCTGTCAGTCTGGACTCATGAATATTTAGGTTCCTCAAGTACCTTGCAGTACTGCTTGCATCAGCTCCAAGGTTCTTATTTCAGAGGTAGTGCAAGACTTGGCTTGTGTGCATAAAGATAATTAGTCAATGCTAATGTTTATTTTCCACATTCAGCACCTTTGCTTTTACAGTAGGTATTCACAGACTTGAACGGAAGCACATCAAAACTCAGTTTTGCAGCTCAAGAAAATATGTCCTAGTGGTATCTTTATTCCCCTTTATCATGCCAGATACCAAGTTGTTCTGTGGTCAATGAGGTCATTGGCCAGTCAAGGTTAGCTCAGGCATGACTTACAGGCTCTAAATTTTTTTACAGCCCTACAGGTCCCGTTGGCCTGCCCAGGACTGTGTCTGTACAGGTGCAGGCAGTCTCTGACTCACAGGTCTCTTCTTTGTGCTTTTCTTTCCAGGAGAAGTAACAGTACCCAGGACTGTATTTATTCAGATCTCACATTATCACCAGGAAAGTGTCAGACATTAAACTTTTCTTTAAAAATAAGATTGTTTTCTTTGGGAAAAGTCCATAGTGATAAATCAAAGCATTTTGTAAGAAAGTGCTCTCTTTATAAAGTTTTCTGAAGGAATTGTAAAAATGCATGGCTTTGAATTTAATTTGGCTTTGAAATTTAAGTACATGATAATGTAGTAGACATTGAAATTAACCTTTACATAGGTTGAAATTTTTTTGATGTGTGTGAAGAGCTTAAAGATTTGAACTTCTCATTTTAAAATCAGACACAGAAAACTTTGATGATTGAAATTTTTTTGTAGGTTCTAAAATTTTATTCCCATAATTCAAGGTGGATGAAAAAGATTTTATTTTAGAGTTTTGTCTGATTATGGACATTTCTAACACCCAGAGAGCCTTCTAGTACAGTGAAGTTTGTAGGTGTTAATATGGAACTTTATTCGTAAGGTGGTCGTTGGTGTTGAAAGAGTAATTGACTTTTATTTTGATTTATTATAAGAGGACTTTTCCTTCTCTGTAAGAGTTGTTAATTTGCCCTAGGAACTTTCAGTGAGACCAATGTGCTTCCCAGCTACAAGTGCAAAGGTATTGAAGGGGACTCCTGGGCCCTGGTAGGGAAACCCTCTGCCTTGGATGCTGTCCTAAGCCTTGTGGCAATGATTATGCTGATGTCCAAAGAAAACTATCCCAGAAGAAAACTGGAAGCAAAATTTCCTTACCTCATTTCTTTCATACCACCCAACATTTTGCATTTTGGAAAATGTCTGGGAGCGTTTCACCACAAAATAAATGAGGTAGCCACTCCCACACAAGCAGCATATGATGAGGACGTTGGCCAAAACCCGCAGGAACCTTCTCAGGTGGATATTCTCATCCTTGTTGCTTTCTTGCTCATCTACAATAGACTCCTGAAAAAAACAGGGGTGCCCAAGAAATTGGAATGGGTATCTTGCAGCACCAAGCATAAGGTGACATTACAAGGTTTTTCACCCTATGAAATGCAATCTTCTGCTGTTCTGGCTATATCCAACTTGGTAGTTTCTGTCAAATTCAAACTAAATGTCATACAGGTATCCTGATTTGACTGAAAGATATCAAAAGGCAAAGAGCCTGACATATCCCGGGGAACTGCATTCTAAATAAATACAGATTCTTTTAACATCTGAAAAAAAGGAGTTAGGGGAGGCGGTTCACAAAAGTTGGAGTTGCCATGGATCAGCACCATGCCCTGTTCTTACGGAGAGATATTGAGCAGCTATCCAGATTTCCCCTTAAATCTCTGCCATTGGTAGGTGTTGGGAGCATTCCCAGGAGCAGGCAGAGGACAGTTAGGTTTACCTTGAAGCTGGTGGTGATGGATGCAAACTTGTTGTCTGCTGTCTCTGGGTTGCCAATGAGGTAGTCCCAGCTGGTGAACATTTTCCAGCTGAAAATGAAGTTGTCATCGTCCCCATCTGCTGTGCTTTCATTGGCATTGCGTGCCATCCTGTGTAAGGATGTGTGCAGTGACAAGGTCAGACAGTGTTCCACAGAGCCACCACATATCCTTCAGCTTTGCAAAGCTTGGGTAAGATGGAGTGGGGCGACCATTCTTAGGGTTTGGGAATGACTAACATGTGCCGTTGGACTTTAGCTCTAAGGAGGACTGAATTGTCAGATGGTGTCTTCAGGGCTATGTAGGTCTTCTATTAAAAATAGTGATATAGAGAAAAACTAGCATAGGTGATTATGGAGGTTAAGGATTTCTTCCACCAACTGGTGCATGAATAAAGTCTATTTACGATGCTTCTGGGTCCTAGGCTACAGTGTATGATTATGGCTACCTTTAGTTAGTTAAATTTAATCAAAACCCCCAGTACTGTCCAATACATCCACTGCAGCACAAAGTTTTAGTGAGACTTCACTTGCTGCACAATGCTGGAGCCAAAGACCTTGCAGCAAGTCATGCAGGGAGAGAAAAAGGATTATTCTTGTTAATCAGCATAGGAGCAGATATGGCTTCTGCTGTTTCCTCTCTATTATTTGATCCCTGAAATCCTTCTGTAAGTCCCCCTAGAGTTCCTAGCACTAGTCCCTCAAGGAAGGCAAGACAACAAATGCTGCAATTTCATGGCAAATGTACAGCAAATCCCCATGTCCCACTCCAGCCAAAGGCTCAAGAGGCTGTTTCTGCTGCACAGAAATATGGCCTGTTTCAGCAAGCGATACAAATCCATGGGCTTATTCTTTCTTCCAAAGAAAGGAAGACCTTTTCATGATATGTCCTTCAGGCAAAGATAGAGGGGCTTATTTTTTTATTTTTTTTTTGACTTTGCAGAGACCATTACAGCACTGACAAGTGCTTTGGCTGCATCCTCAGCACCCTGAGGATGCAGTGAGAGCCTCACTGGAGTCTGGGGACAGTGCACAAGGGGCATAGAAATTGTGGCCACTTTTAAACTCCACTGATTGGTTTAGGAAGTCAACAAATACAGTCTGGTAACATTTGGCTCTTTCCTGCAACCCTTGCACCATCTGTGGGACCCATGTTGGCTTTCAGGAAGGTTTATTTTGCAATGAAAGGATGCAAAAGGAACCTTCGAAATTTACTGCAAGTAAAATCCTTCTTCATAGACAAAATTTACCTGTTGATGGCCCTGTAGTAATGTTGGAGGAAGGCTTAAAGAGATCTGGAGATGAGGAGAAGGAAGAAGATGGCTGGAGTAGGAAGGGTTCAAAATAGTGCACAAGAGTACATGGATGAGGCAGGGGAGTGCCCAGGTCCCCCCAGCCCACTAGAACCAGGATGGTGGATGGGGAGGCCAAACGCATGAAAACAGCAGGCACACAACTCCCTGTCCTCACATTCCCCCAGCCAAGGCTGGACCAAGGTTAGGTGCCCATGGAGGGGAATCCAGTTGGACACATCTGAGAGACAAATCTGGGTGGATTTTGCAGAGGGGGCAATGTCAGCTGCACTTACGATCTTATAACAACCATCAGGCTGTAGCCGAATACGCTGATGCCAACCATGAAATACGCCATTGGCAGCCTGTATTTCAACCAGCCGATCGTCCTCTGGTTGTTGTAGTAGCCATAAAAGAGCGCTGAGTATTTGATGTAGCCCTGGAGGTAAAGCAAAAGCAATCCTGTGTAAGCTGTGCAGCTTTTCTTCTGCAGGAAAGGGATTTATAGAGAAAACTGAAGATTTAAAACAAGGAAAATCAACTTGGAAAAGTTTTTAGGGTTTCATTCTTGTCTGTTTGCTGCCCTGGCACCTTTGAGGGCTGTCTTCTTAAGAGTTTATCCTCCTAAGAGAGGGAAGATGAGGGAGAGCATGTCAGAGGACAGCGACTTAAAACTAAAATGTAGTTTTGATCGATCACGCTTTCATCCCTCCCAGAAAAACATCCTTACTGCTCTTTGTGGCTGTAGCCCACCTGCTTCTCTAAGCCAATAATCAAACACTCAGATCTTGTAGAAATGCTGTAGCAAAGGGCTTTCCCACCATGATATGAAACTTTTCCTTTCAGGTAGGAGGCAGCTGATGCTCAGTACCTTGCAGATTTAGTTCCTTTTACTGGTTGCCACCTGCAGAGCAAATATAACTAAAGAGTGAAATCAAAGCATTACTTTCCTGTGGAAAGCAGAGCTCAGACACAATATCAACCATGTTGTCTCAAGTAGATCTATTTTTTGCTGTGCAATCTGTTAGGCATTCAATGAGCGTGCGGATCACCTTATCCACATTAACAATCTCTCCCTATTTTTCTGGCATATTTCATCCAAGTTGATGTGTATCACTGCACATTGTACTTCTCTATTTTTTGCCCCTCATCTTCAGCTCCTAAGTTAACTGTACTTAATCAGTCTGGCCATGATAGTTGAGCATGCTCCCCTCTGATCAAGCCTTTGGAAAGACATAACTTGATGCTCATATCGGAGTCTATGTAATGGATCTTGTTTAGAAACATTGAATGGTTTACATGTAAAGGGGCCTGTGGAGGCTGTCTAGTCAAGCCCCCTGCTCAAAGCAGAGCCAATTGCAAAAGGAAGTGTTGTGGCTCAGGGCTGTGTCCAGCTGAACTTTGGAAATCTCCAAGGACAGAGATCCCACGACCTTTCTGGGCCTTTCTTCCAGTGTTTGACCACCTTCACTTGACCAATTAAACTAAGCTCCCCCCAAACTCTAGGCTTTTTATTCCTAACCCAATAAAAAGCCTTGGAACTCCCAGGTGCCACGGAAGTTGCATTTTTGCCCTGCACAAAGTACAGTGCCACAGGTCCAGGACCACTCCGCCTGTGTTTCTACAATGCAGCAAGCCCGTGGCTGGCAGACCACAGCACAGCTGCTTGGGACTCATAGCCTGTTACACACCATGTCTGCTGGGTAGGTGTGATGGAAAAAAGCCTTGTAAAATACAGTGTTCCTGGAAGGCACTAGTGAAGTTTGTTTCTCAGGTTGTAATTCCAAACCTTTGTCTTTTTGATTCATCAGATGCCAGGGACAGAAAAATTAGTTTCTCTGCTCACATCATCCAGTATGTTCTTTAAGCTCCATTTGTGAGACATGGTGTCTGGTGTCCAAGTGAGATTTATTCCTTTCTACTCCTCTAGAAATCCGTGATGTGATCTCTGTGCTGCCAAACCATACATTTCCCCAGCTTCTCTCTCTTGAAAGGTATTTTTCAGGATAACGGTATTGACTCTTCATTTAAGCCTACTCTGATATATATTTCCCCCCTGCACCTCTCCTGTGGAGCATGCTGGAATAAGCTTCTATTCATTTTCAAAGGGCAAACCTTTGGAAAGGGCTTCATTTGACATCTCCTGGCTGTAGAGGGTATTGGTGTACGCTGTTGCCCTGTAGCTGGAGATGCTTCTCGGGCTTGAATGATTACTCCCTGATGTCAGACAGCAAGGGAATAGGTACTGGATGGGAACCTGTATGGCAGAGGGATTCAGAGGATTGACACCTCAGTGATAGCAGGGGAACGTAGATGTGTGCACCAAGCCAGAGGCAGGAGACTGGCAGGCCATGGGAATAAGCATTGCCTGGAAGCATACAGACTCATCCAGAGAAAAGTTTCCTTACTGATAAATCTATTATTTATGGTTTCCCAGAGAAAACTGGCAGCTGCATTTTATCAACATTCCTTCAGATTTTTTTGTTGATTTGTTTTGGAGTTTTATTTTGCTTTTTTTTTTTTCCTCTGGTTTAATGAGTTTAAATACTACCTCATGTATTTTTATAGTGCACTGCTCAAATGAACTTTTCAGTCCTTACGCTGCTATTTAAATTGTCCCTAATTCACCTCTGAATTTTGGATTCTGACAGTGGGGGAAAGTGCTAGGAGAAGAGTTAAAAGGATCCTCAGCAGACAATGGGGGGTAAATTAAGGCCTGGCCCTGGCAGGTTCCTGGACACCAGTGTTTGAAGCCTTATTAATAAATTAGTTTAAACAATCTGGTTTACAACAAAGTAGCTTTTTTGTTGTTGTTGTTGTTGGTTGGTTATTATTTGGTTGCTTTGGTTTTCTGGTTTTTTTGGTTTTTTTGTTTTTTTAGCTAAGGAAATTGCAAAGGGGTTTATTACAGAAGTACTTGGTCCTGTGCTTGTAGCATGTGGGCCAGTGCTGACAAGCATTAAAAAACATATTTCCAGAAGTAACAACTTTGAAAGTCAGATCCCAAGGTGTTGGTTACATCAGAAACTCTTCACTCCCTGCACATGCCTTTTCATGGGCTCTCACCTGAAAACACTTAATCCCTTTGGCTTAAATCTTCAAAGTAACTGGGGTGGGAGGTGAGTTGGTATTGCAGGCAAGCACTCAGAGATGGTTGGAAACTTGGGATTTTCCTTTGGGTGCAAGTCCTAAACTTTGAATCCTGCTTCAGGCTCATGTAAGTATTTCAGGGGAACAGGGAGGGCAATCCCCTTCCCAGTCACTGTCCCCATCACAGTGGTCTGGCAAGGTGCTCCCTGCTTGTGAAGGGTGCTTGCAGTGTGAAGTCTCTTTCTGGCTGCCTAGTTTGGAGCAGCTCCAGCCTTTCACCTGGGTACTTGCTGCCTTTCCAGCTGGAAGCAAAATGGTTTTTGTGTCTACACACACGTGTGACATATGCCAGGCAGAACATTTGTATATGGAAGTGGTTCAAATCCATATGTGGGTATCTGCATGTGTCCATGAGGTTTTGGCCAGAAATCTCAGCATTGACAAAGATTTTGTTGCAGCAAAAGACTTTCCAGACTTCTTCTGGAACAAATACACGCTCTGCTGGTTTTTCTTGGAACAAATTCGTCTTTGTAACATCACTAACTTCTGAGGGGTTTTAGGAGGTATTCAACTGATCTGTTAGGATTAGCACTTATGTGCTTACCTCAAAATCCCAAAGAACTGAAAAATCCATAGCTGTTGCTTGTTCAGCCCGGGGTACAGTTTTCCTTGGCATACTCCCATATGGCATTCCCATCAGGACCTGGAGAACATTAATAACAGTGATGCATATATAGTGTAAAACACCAAAGAGTTTTTACAAGTTTTTTCTTAATGAGTTTGTTTTGGTTTGCTTTTGGTTGGTTTTCCTTTTTTGTTGATTTTGATATATATTTTATTTCTTAATACTAGAGCAGCAGTTTTTAAAAACTGCTTAGCATGTATTTTATTTATTATTATTTAGAATTAATTATGTATTAATATATTTAATATTAAGTATATTTCTTAATATACAGTATTAAATTTATTTAGTATTAATTTAGTATTAATTTCACCCAATTAGCCAGAGGACCTCCCTTTCCCTGGCCACATCCATTGCACAGGAAATATTTTGTGGAGAAACTGTGTCCTTCAATCAACAGCTCCAGTTGAAATGTCTTTAGTTGAACAAGGAGTTCTTTGCTTGAACTTCATGGGTCTAATGCAGTAAAGGGATTAGCTTCATCTATTTATGCAGAGCTCCTCCTCTGAGAGAAGTCAAGAGCATTGGGTTGATCTTGCAATATAATTTGTATTTTTCAGTCTTGAATTGAAAGATGTTCTCAAGGTGAGGTAAAAGTCAATTATGGTTTGGGGAAAAAAATATATGACAAAAAGATGCAGAGAATAGTTTCCACAGCATAGTCTGTCCTGATGGCACTATGCAAAGCAGGTCTTGCAGCTGGAGCAGCAGTTGAAGTCCAGACAGAGAATGCCAAGAGCTATGGAGAGTTATTATATTTACAAGCTGACTGATGCCTATACCAAAATATCTCATTAGCATTCATAGCCTAGAAAGGTCCTAGCATATCATCTATCACTTATTTTTTAGGGCTGTCTAATTAAATTCAAAATAATTCATGATTAAATGTTTATTGCCCAGCTACTCTCCGTATCGTAACAGCTTGGTAAGCAATGAGTAACAGTGTGCACACTTCAGAGATGAAAGCTCCTGTCATATGCATAGTTCCTAACCAAACACATTTGCATTGTTCAGTGCTAATGGTTATGTCTCCTCATCCTGGGAGAAAACTGAGCTTTCCCTTTCGATAGTGTGAGCAAGCACATTAAGGAGAACAAAAGCACGGTCCTCAGGAGAGATTCTGCACTGCATTTTTGCTCCATAAAATTCTGCATTGAACAGAACAGATGCCACTGTCTGTGGATTGCACAGCCTTTAAATACTGCACTGAGTAATTTAGCCAGAGCTGTAATGTCTACATTAAAAATTTCTTCAATAAATGGTCATATAAAATTGGCTATGAGATCCTTTTCCTTCTCCAAGAAGAGTGAGAAATAAAAAAACTAAAAATAAAACTATTGCTTGTGAATCATATGAATTGGAAGTACAAAAAAGGGTTATTTCCCAAGCAAATGTTAGTTGGCAAAGTGCTGGGAAATTGTCCATTCCCTGAGGGGCTGTGCCATGGCTGTTGCCCCATAGCTATGCCCCTCAGAGGGCCCAAAAGTGAGGGTATTTAACTATTTTCAGAGCACAATCCATTTCTTGTGGCTCTTGCAGACTGGATCTTGTGCCTAGGATTGGAATGTCATGTTCTTCACTTTAGTCAAAATGTAGAATTAGCTTGAATTAAATTGTTGAGCTCCTGTTTCACCTGCTGGATGGGCAGGATCTTTGACAGCATTTTACATCTCCTGATATCAATCTGGGTTCTGCTTCTGTGTCAGTAATTCTTTGTAAATAATTGCCCACAGGCATTTGATTTTTCTAAAGCAATGCCTGTTATAAGACATTTGTTTGTCTTGTCAATGTCATGTTTGTGTCAAGCAATGGGCAAGATATTCCTGAAAGAAGAACTAAGCACTTACCTCTGGAATTATAACCAGTCCAAATATTAATCCAAAAAGGACAAGATTTACTCCGTACATCCACCGTAGAAATATGAAGTAGGAAGCAACTGAGGAGCCAAAATGACCTTAAAGCAGAAGCCATTTCATGGTTAGGAGTTCAGGAGGGTTAAACTGTCCTCAGCAACCCTTTGCCCTTGGGCAGCTCTCCCCAACATGTTTCCCATGAGCCTCCTAACAGTCCCCAAAACTGATGGAGAGAGCAACACCTGGAGCTGCCAGGGGTGTGTGCTCCTTGTTTGGCACTGATGCCCAGGGTGAGTGGAGACTATGAACCAGGAAGCTGGAACATTGTTTGTATGAAGACAAAGATGTAGGACAAAATGTCACTCTGCCACCACACAGCAACTTCAACTTACTCTCCACTTCCTTTATCTTCATCTCCCAGGGTATGCACTGAGTTTTAAAATTTTCAAAGTCTCTCTTAAATTTCACCCATTTCTGAAACAAGACAACATTGCAGTGAGCAGAGAGGTGTGAAGAGGGGGTCTGCTTTATTTGCAGCAATACTCTAATATCCGAGTTTGGTAGCATGGCTAGGCGTGGGTGTAAAATCCAAAGCAGGAACTCTGGTCTGGGTCTTATCTTTTGCACTATTTCAGAAACTCTGTTCAATCCAAAATCACCTCACTCCCAAGTGTCCACATTTATGATTTGAGTTTTAAGAGTTTTAACCTTTCCAAGCTTTTGGAAACCTGCTGTTGTGCTATGCATTGATCAGATAGTATAGGGGTAGAAAATTCAGACCTGAGTCTGGATTGAAAGAATTGATTCAGAACAGACTCTACTTAAAACAAAATTTAGTTTGATAAAACACTGATCTTGAATCTTTCCTCACCAGGCCAGCAGCTAAACTATCATTAATTTCATAATCTCAAACCTGGCTCTGTTTTGTACTTCTCAATGCAATCTCCATGACAACATGCAACTTGGCTACCAACTTCAGTCTCAAAACACAGCCATGGTTCTCCCTGTTCTCTCCTCATCACTGGAGAAGATGAAATTTTACAGGACTAGGGGTAGTGCAAGAGTTTGGCATGGCCTCTTTTCTCACAGATCAAGGTTTTGGAGATTGCACACAGAAAGTCATGGTTTTCCCTGCTCCCGTAAACCCTCCCTTGCTTCAGGAAAGGTCACAATGAGGTTCAGGTTGGGGTAAATTTCCCCCTGTGTTCTTTCTGCAACAGTCATAGATTTGAAGCCAGCTAGTATTTTTTTGAATGTGGGCAGGAAGTTTTATTCCAATTTCCTTGTTCCTCTTTCACCAAATAGTGGCCAATAAACCTAAAAATGTGCTGAATACATAACTGAGTATCGAAGCCTTCCCCGATATCATTGTAGCACTTACCTTCGCCATCATCATCTTATACGCATACAACTTTTTGCCCTTTCCTTTTCCCAGAGCTCCTTCAAACTTCTCTACAAAATCTTGTGCCTCCCTAATAGGAAAATAAACAAACAGGTTATTAAAACATTATAGGAGTCTTTAGCTTTTCACCCCTGCCTGCACCAGTGGGGTAAGCAACTATGTGAAGATGGGGGCTTGGTGTGTCTCCACACCTGCTCTCTGCTGGTGCTGTTGCTGTGCCATGTAAAGCTCAGACACCCACCCAGGACCAGTTATCAAGTCCCCAAAGCACTGCTGTTCAGGTATAGGTGTGCCCCAAATCCTGCTGCTTACTTCTTCCAGGTTGGACACTAAAAGCCTGCCCATTTCTCTCGCTGCAGAGCTCTTCCAGCCTGCATGCCTGTTATAATTTCTCTCTCCTGATGCACTGGTCAAGAAGAAAATAACATTGCCTAGTGAAATAAACTCCAAGAGGATGCAGAATTTCTCTCCATGAATTCCTCCTGGGATAAATATCAGAGATGTGCAAACAGCCCAAGGGGATAATCTCAGTGCCAGAGGAAAGAGTGTATGCTAGTCAGGAGTAAAATCAAGCTGCAAAATGAAATTAGTTTTACAATAGGATATCTAAGGGAAATACAGAAAAAACAGTCTAGGTAGATGCTGTTATGTTGCGTATGCTGAGCTTGTGAATAAAATGATATTGTATATTGGTGTTGCCAATGAGAAGAGATTAAATTTCAGGAGCTGGGAAGTTCTTTGCCATTGTAGGCCTGTGGGAAAGATGGATTTCCACTCGGTATAAATAGTCGGCTAGTTCAGCCTGTAACCTTAGGAAAATCACCTGTGAGTTCATTTGCAAACCTAAAGTGAGATTTCTAAGTCTCGAATACATTGTTTTCTCTCTTTGTGTTTTACACCCCTCATCTGTGTAATGGGGCTAATAATTTCTTTTCTCAGGGCTGAGTTTATACAACCAAAAATAACTAATGAATGTACAGCATGCTGAGAACCTTTCTGGAGACCCCTGCACAAGTAATGCAACAGTTTTGTTTAGGTTCATTAGTAGGTAGTAAAGATTGCTATAATTCAGGAATAAGATGAAGCTATGGAGGTACATTATCAAACATGATTCTAAGTAGAATTTGAATCAGGATCCTACATCACAGAGAAAAAATGCACCAGAAATAACTCTGCTTTGCTTTTTTTTCTATTTTCTTGCAGAAATTTGGAATGTTAGGGCCATAAGAATTTATTTGTTATGAGCTCAGGCTCATAGCATGCCTGTGAGGTTGAAAAGCTGCTTTAATACATTTTCCCCATCTAGATCTTTACCCAGATTTTCAGAAATAATTGGCAGAGTTCACAAGTCCTGGTTTTATTGGAAGATGGAACAGGTCTTGGCCTTCAGGGCATAAAAGAGAGATGCAGAGAGACACATGGTGACTGCCAGCCTTCACAGCACAGTCCCTGCAGCTCTGAGCAGCCTCTCAGCAAACACAAAGCAGGGGCATCACCACTCTCTGTGGGGCTGTGCATGCTTTGCAATGCTATTTTGAAATCTCTCCTGGTAGAATGGGGTTTCAGAGAATCCTTAAGCAGTAGAGCTGGGAGTTGAATCATTGCCTTGACATGGGAATGGTTTGTTATGAGCCATTCTCTGTTGACCTGTTGGTTTTGATTTCCCTGGGCTGCTCTGCCCCACTGCCCCTCATTGTCCTGTACTAAGGGGTCTCTGCTGCTGCCTGAGTTGTTCCCACCTTCATCAAGGGCTGTGTGGCAGAATTACCTTTGCTCCACAAACCTCTGCAAATAATACACTATTTTTTGCAAGCAGCCCCCTCTCAGGACTGTGCAGTAACATGGCACTGTGCTGCTCTGATTTTTGCCTGACAAAAGACATGAATAAGCAAACCAGGGTACGGAATTTGCTTTAACAAGTAGCCTGACAGGAGTGAGTCATTTGGTTTTAAATACGAGGGTAGAATGACCTGGCCATGAGTATCAATTGAACAGATTTGCACTTTGTCTGTTCTTTGGTTACAGAGGCTGAAAATCAGATTCCACATTATAACTCTGATGATTTGAAAGCAGAGAGGCTGGCCAGGTTCTGCTGGTCACTTTTTCTGAGACTGCAGTGTTACAGCAGCAACAGCGGCAAATATGTAATTTCAAGGAAAGACAAAGTGCATGTGCCAACAGTCAGCACAGACCCACGGAGTGGGGGTTCCCATTTTGATGGGTACCTGAGCACTGAGAGCTTCTTCACCATCCGCCAGGGCTTGTTCCTCATGGTGGAAATCAGTTTTTTCTTTTGCTCCACCTGCTCCATCAGCATCGCGAGCTCTTCCTCTGACAGTGACTCTTCGTCAGATGAGTTGGAGGAAGCAGAAGAAGTACTGTAAGAGACACAAAAAAGGACACAGAACAGAAAAACTCACAGAGGTTAGAGGGAAGGCCTTGCTTGGGGTAGGCACAGTGCTGCTGGCGCTGGGGATCCCACTCTGATGTGGGCATAGTGCCTCACCATCCCCTGGCTGAGTGCGATGCCTGTGCCCTTCGCACTCAGAGCAGGGCTGTTTCCAGACAGGATAATGAGGAGGCATTTGTGCCCCACTACAATCCACCCAATGTCGTGCTTTGGACCACACTTCAGCTATAGAACATTGCCTACAGCTACCAGGGCTACAGCTGGCTGTGGAGAAATGGTTTTCATGCCGTCAGAAAATATGGGAGATATGGGGAGAAGTCGAAGGTTGGGACAAGCGAGATTTGGAAGAAGAAGAGACTTGAAAACACAGGGAACCCATTTTAACAGGAGTGTTTCCATAGACCAATCAAAAAACCATGTCCACATCCAAATTTCTCAAGCTACCTCCTTTGGGGGTGCTTTTCTAGCCCTGACTGTAGGTACTATGACTCCAATACCTGCATAGACCTGATCCTGGCTGAGACATGATAATGACTTGGAAACAGTTTGGTGACATTTTACACTATTTTCCACTGTCTTCTTTTAGGAGAACAGGAACTTATTTGCAGTCTATTGGTTTTGCCATTCTGATCCATATGCCACTGGCATGTCAGTATCGCTGCCAGTCTGAACAAGGCACTGCAGTCAGGGACTGTTTAATTACCTGTTTTTCCTGTCTTTCTTCTGTTTGTTCTCCCCCTCCTTCCTGCTCTTGGTTGTTTTGTTTTCTTCGTTTTCTGTTCCTTTTTGATTTTTGGTAGGAGACGTTTTGCCTCTGTCTTTCTTCTGGTTTCCTTCCTCTCTTGTTTTTTTTCCATCTCTGTTTTTCCTTTGGTAATTTTTTCTCCTAGAAGCTCTGTTTTGTCGGCTGCCATTGTCTTCCTCGTTGCTGTCATCTTCTTCTTTGTCTTCTTTTTCTTCTTTGTCTTTCTCTTGCTCTTTGCTTTGAAGTCTGCTTGCTCTGCCAGTTTCCCTGAGGGTTTGTTTGTTAGTTCTCTTGTCCTTCACTTCATCTTCTGCAAGTGACAAAAAACAATTACATTGGGAAATCCATGCTGGCAGAAAAAAGATTCATCAGAAAAGCATAGGTAGCCAGGATACCTGAACGCAAACCATGGTAAATCCAAAGAGCAGGTGCCTGTTGATCTCGATGGGCTTTGTGTAATGCCCTCTCCAAAAACCAGGTGTAACTCTTTGGCTGTGCAACTCCCATTTAAGACAGTGTGATTTAACACATCAGTGACTGATATGTGACCATAAGAAAATTGGAAATTAGTTACAAATGCAAAAGTCCATCCATCAGATAGCACAGACAGATATCTCCCTGACCTGTAAATACTCCAGAACAAAGGAAACAGAAATTGCAGTCTGTTACACAATGAGTAGTTTGCTTGTTGATGCAATGTCCTTGAAAGATATTTACTTTTCAAGGCTGGAAATGGAGTTCTTCTATTTATAGAGAGTAAAGGTACAGCACAGGCAGTATCCAGTTTTGTTTCTCTGAGTTTTCTTTTATATTGAATGGTCTATATTCAGAGAAGAAAAAGACCAGACAGTCTCTGAGGCACATTTCATTCTTACTGGCATTGCAAACTAAAAACCTCTTCTTTCCAGAAGTCAAAAGTGCTTCCAGCTTAAAAGATTGAAATGGAGCATGATATAATTGTAGAATATTATGAAAAGGGGGAAAAAACATTCAAAAACTGGGAAGTCTCTCCATCTCTTTTGCTACCAAGTCTATTAAAATAAATAGTAAGTTTTCCAGAGTATTCTGGCTTCTAATTTTCCAATATTTCTGGCTGATGAAAGTAAAGTGTTGGAGATATGGTAATGGAAGAAGGAAATTGTACTGGAATGGAATCCAGAGTGTAAAATGAGGAGCCTAAAAAGTGAGAAAAACAGAAGCAAAAAAGAATTTGAGTATTTGCGTTTTTGGTTTGGTGAAAAGATAAAAATGTCAAGCAAATAGTTTCTGCTTGCTAGTGGTAGAAAATTAGTAGGCAGTGGTCATATTTGACACTGAGATGAGAGGGAGCTTCTAAGTAATTTCTCAGGAGTCATTAGGCAGGTTTCAGTTACCATGTAATGGTCTATCTAAACGGAATTTTGGTCAATCATCTAGGTCAAGGGACCACCTGGTCCCTTTGGGAGAATGTTCACTTTAGACAGCCAATGATCTAGTGTTTTTTTATTTGCAACCTATTAAGTATTAGGTTAAATGTGAAGCATTCATTGTTACCTTTATTTTACAGCCTCTTTTGTGTATATGGAAAAGGTGGATATGATTTTTTTAAAAAAAATTAAATCCCAGTAGTTTGCTGTTTACTTTCTCATATTCTATGTGTAATAGAGACACAGTTGTGAACTGTTTTTGCAGTAACAGCTACATCTGTATCACTTAGCCAGGGCTGTTATGATTTTTACCTCTTAGCTCTCTCTCTTTAGTTATACTATACATGCAGAGTTAAAGGTGTTTTTAATCCAGTCATGGGCTTTTCCTGATTTCCCTCACAGTCGTTATTTTGCCTTCAATCCATTTTCATTATTATCTTCTTGTGGCCATGATTAATCAAGATCCCAGTGTATTATGGTCTAAGCAAGCATTACAGGGAGGGCAAGCAGGACCTCAGCATAGTGCAAAGCAGTCCCAGCCCTGCATAGGGGGCTGTTTTACTGCAATGCCTGATTTACTAGGGGTTGACTCCCGAGGGTTGTGGGCTCTGACAGTCTCTGACTCTGGGAACATGGATAAAAGAGGACAGACTGCTTAAGAATGGTGGTTTACATATCACTATTATAAGTCAAACATCAAGGGAAAAATCTGCGTGCTTGCAAGTAGCTCATGAAAGAGTTTGTGTTGTAGAGCAAGTCATAAGTCAGAGAGAAAAAGAAAAGGCATCATTTCTTGTATTTCAAACAAGACCACGTTTGTTAATCTCTACATTACCTTCACTCTCTGTGTCAGTTTCGACTTCTCCATCAAACTCTATTCCGGCTGCAAAACAGAGAACAAAGAGTAATTGCATTTGTTGCTGGAATTTACACATGTGGTGCTTTACACAGCTAACCCTTGAGTTCAGCTGAGCTTGGCAGACCATTCCTTATTGATTATACATTATATTCTTTCCCTACAGCAATGCTCTTAATATTTACTTTAGTCTGGCAGACTGACAGAATTTCCTGCTCAAGCAAACTGAAATTGCATGATCTTTGAGAGACGCAAAATGGTGTGCTGGGGAAGCCCCAAGAGGTTTTTCAAGTATTTGGCAGCATGCGAACTGAAAGGGTCTCACAGTGATACCAACCATCTTCCAGGATGACCTGTAGAGAACTTTTCTTTTTCTTCCCCATGGCAGCCTCCCGTCTATCGCACAGACACCGTAGCTGCTACGTTGCACATGCAGCCCCCAGTCATACACGGGTTACTCCCTCTTCCAGTGCCCACGTGCGTGTCTCCTTGGCATTGCAGACAGATGGGCACATGCAGCTGTCGGTGACCTCTTGCTCATGAGCCATGAGGGCAGGGAGGGGTGGGAGAGGCAGGGAAAACCAGGCTCTGCCTCAGCCCACCCAAATGCTTTCCCTTCTTCTCCCTTCTCCCTGTGAAAAAAACCACCTGTTGGCATTACATTGCATTTCATTATTTAAACATGAAGGAAAGCCCTTTGGTGGGTACTTGGTGGTGTCGTATGAAACACAGACACAAGTCACGTCTGGTTCTGACATAAGCATGTGGCTGGAGGCTTTCAAAGGATCAATTTTCTTAATGCCATATTCTTTACTGACCTGTGTCAATCTGTGTAACCCTGTTAGTCATTCTCCTGCATCTTATTAAATCTCTCAGCCAGTGCCCCTTGGGACACAGCTGTGGGTCACCTTTTGTCCTCCATGAGTGTCCCTTGGAGGGGACTCATGAGCTAATAGATGCAGCAAGGAGTCAGGAGTCAGGATACCAGGATCTCTCTTTCCTTTGCTCCTCTGTTCTGTGTGACCTTTGCATACTCATTGCGCTTGCTGGGAAAATAGGATAGATTTTCTTTCTAGGTGCTCTGAGGCTTAATTAATTAATGTGAGACCCTCATTTGGAAGGTCCTTTAGAACCACAAAGTATTGTATTGCATTCTGCAGCTTGCAGTTTTTCAGTGGGCCGAGAACAGGTTTGTCTGAGAGATCTCCAGAGTAAAACCTGCACTGTCTGCCTCAGCTGTAGCATCCTCAGAGGGCATCCCAGGGTGCATCCCCAGTGCAGAGGTTCTCCTGGTTTCCCAAAAGGAGAGCTTACCCTCACACCATTTATGAAACATGCTGCAGACCTCTGGTTTGCACAGGTGTTCCTTGGGGACCTGGCATAACGACATTATTTCCAAGGATTAACAGGGAGAGTGTGAATTCCGTCCTTCCCTCCCAAAAGAAAGGAATGTTGCAGAGATCACCTTGAGGCTGCTGCCACCATTGACACGTGCTGATGCCTCCTTCTGATGCCTGCAGTGATGGAGGAGGTGTCAGTCTGAACCTGTATCTGCCACTTTTTTGCTCATTGAATTTGGGTCCAAGGGCACCTTTCAAGTACTTGAAGTCCAATCCCATGGATTGTTTGCTCTATGTTTGACTCTAGCTCAGCTCTCCTGAGCTTAATACATAATGTATGGTATATGCCCACACGTTATTAACAACTCTAACCCTACAAGTTCATTGTACAGGGCATTTTCACCGTGTGTTCCTCACACCAGTGGGCCTGACTGGGTCTGAAGACAGCGCCTTTTGAAGGTCTTCCCAGTGAATGGGTTTCACCTGTAACTCTATATGTTGATGTGGTTTGTTTCCAGTGTGATCGCTAGGTCATTGAATTAATACCGCTCCAGGAAAAAAGGAGAAATGCCCAGCTGCTGGAGGCTACTAGAACAGATTTTCTGCAAGATACTTCAGTTGCTTCAGACCCAAGCATCTCTTTCTCCGACAGAGGATCTAGGGACCTTCTAGTTAAATGAAGATCAAGTTTCTGAAGCATTGTGTGGCAGGAGGCAAAAGGAGTGTGGATGCTCATCAAACTCCACCCTCCCCCCCCCACCCCACCCCAATACTGTACTCAATGATAGCATTGCTTCTGCCTCATGGAGTCACTGAATGGTTTGGGCAAGAAGTGACCTTTAAAGGCCATCTGTTTTGACTCCACTGCAATGAGCAGGGACATCTTCATGTAGACCAGGTTGCTCATAGCCCTGTCCAAACTGACTTTGAATGTTTCCAAGGATGAGACATCCACCACCTCTCTAGGCAACCTGTGCCAGAGCTTTACCACCCTCATTGTCAAAAAACTTCTTCTTTGTACCTAATCTAAATTGACTGTCTTTTAGTTTAAAACCATTACCCCTTGTGCTTTCATGGACCTTACCCCTTCTTTCCCACCAAGGCATGTTCAGATGCTTTTCACATGCTCAAGGTCTGCTTATGTGAGCTTCTATTGGCAGAACTGAGTGTCCTGCTTTCCACTCCACCTCAGAGTCAGTGATTCACCCATAATCTGCACTGGAGCTGGGGCAGACACAGGCTCCAAGCCTGCTTGTGCCACTTGGCATACCCATAGGTACCAAGTACACCATTTTGAAAAGTGATGGGGACTGCAAGTTCATTTTACTACCAAAATGTGTGGCCAGGTAATACCTCTGTCTCCTGCCCTGAGCTGAAACACCTGCTCTTTGATTTTACATTCTCTTCACAGCAGTGGGGGCAAGGTGTGGTGTTCCCACAGCAGTCACAGAGGCCCTGGGCACCCCTTGTCACACGGGGGGATAATATCACCCTGCACGCCCCTCCCAGTGAGGGTGACAGCTGAGGGGTGCCAGCGTACGGGACAGAGCAGGAACGGGGGCTGTTTTACATAGTTCCAAAGAAGCAACACATCAGTATGGATGGGCCTATTTGCAATAAACTCTGCTTGGCTGTTGCTTTGCTCCCCTGTACCTACACTGCCAAAGGCAGTAGGACTGACCACGATAAAACTGTACTGTTACAGGCTGGGTGGCAGCATTTCACCCTTGCATAGGTAGGAACCTTTGTCTTTCATGCTTCTGACTCCATTGGACTCCATCCCACGGAGAGGAGGGAGTTGCATAATGCCTGGCAATTATTTCCTAACGAAGAGTCTTATTAAAGTGTCTGCCCAAGAACTTACCCCTAAGGAGAAAACCCTACATTACCTTTCCAACTCAGCCTGTGGTGCAACAGACCCTTTGCATATGATATGCTGCTCCCTTTGCCTTAGAGTCTCAAGAAAAATAAATAACCTACCCCATCTAATGCTGTCTGACTCCTCTGGAAGTGATGGTCCCCCTGAGGCTGATGTGCAGCCACACAAGCATGATGAGAAACCTTGGAATCTTGATTCTTTGTGGTACATGTCCTTGGGGGAACATGTGGCAGGCTTGCAGAGCACTGTCACTTTTGGGGTGGACCAGGCAGTGCTAGAGGGTGTGCTGCAGAGGCAGGCTGGGCAGCAGAGCCTGAGGAGGAGTGGGATTCCGTATAACAAAGTGGTGTCATGCAAGCTGAGACCAAGAAAAAGTGCAAAATGGTTAGGTTGCCTTGCCAGCCTTGTTTGCCTTGTTTTTTGGTAATTGCTTGGAAGTCTGTAGTTTCCCCCCAGAATTAGGCTGGTGGACATCTTATTGTACCTCTGGGCTGGTTTTGCCTGTGTGATATTCTGCTTGCAGTTTGTGGACACTGAATAGCATTGGTCAAAGAAAAAAAAAAAAAAAAAAACTTTTCAAGGAAAAAATACATTGCAACATGGAATTATTCAAGGAGAAAAAACCTTATGGTGGGATATTCTACAAAATGCTGTATGTGAAGTGAGAAAAATGTACGTCACATGCTTTTAACACCCATCTTTGATGGCAGAAGGTGCTCCACTAAAGGAAAAATATACACAAAAATGTTACAACAAGACCCCATCACAGCAGGCCTGGGAGAGCAGTAAAGCATCTCATGGGCTCCGAGAGAGGTGACACATGAGAACTTTCCATGTTTCTGGGTGTGCATCAAACAGATGACAGACCCATGCGGGGCTCACCAGAGCCTGCATAGCCATACAGTGGGGAATTCATCAGCAGTTCTTCAGCACCAAGCACACCACCATCCTCATCTCATGAGCCTGATTTTCCTAAGAGGATAAAGTGTCTTGCAGGGCTTAGGATTTCTTAGGATTGTCAAATGGGGGGAGGAGATTAATAGATGAGTCTTTTACCTCTTGAGTTATTCCATACAAGGTGTGAATAAGTAATGCACAGCCACAAATCCAGCTATTACTTATGTAAATGTCATGTGTGTGCAATTTATGGAGTTGTAGCACAAATAGTTTGTACTGTACTATTTAGTATTTTCCTTCTCACACTGGTGATGACTTAACACTATATAATTTGACAGTTTTGAGTTTTAGCATACGAGGATGTTGGGTGTCTCACACACGTCCAAGTGTTAAATAAAAAACAGTTGTGTTATGGAGAGAGGGTAACTGAATCCTGGAAGCACATACAACATACTTGTAAATGCTTAATGAGCTAGTGTTTCTCCCTTTCTTGCTTTCTGATTAACATAGGGCTTTAGCTAATTAATCCATGGATTACATTTGTTCAATATTCATCTCATCTATAAGTAATTTTTACTTGAGAGGGTTTTCGAGCAATAATAATAATATCTGACAAGTGTGCGGATATTTTGATGAGTGAGGGCCTAAAACTTGTGAATTGCTGGAGCCAAGTTTAACAATATAACTGAGAGAGACATTTAAAAGTGAGAGATTACTTCCAAACACTTACTAGGTTCTGTTGAATTGTTTAAGAAAACCAAATTTTAAAAAACCCAAACCAACCATAATTGTGTTTTCTGGGGTCTCTCAGGCATGCTTCATAAAACTTGATTCAGTTCAGCTGTGATCCAACCTGACTTTTGACCATACTTGAGTTTAATTTTGTAAAAACAAATTTATTACTAAGCCATGAAAATCCAGCATGGGCTACATGCTAACCTGAGCATATATCTATGCAGAGGTCATCCTTGCCCTCACATAATCTCTGCAATGCTATAATTTTATTCTGTGCTTTGGTACTGGGATCTGGAGTGAACTCTGACAGAGCAGCATGGAAATGCTCACAAAGTGAGGATCCACCGCAGCATTCACTGCAAGCACGTGGAAAGAGAGTCTCATTATCTTCACATAATCTGGGAAAAACATGTCTCAGCTTTTTGCAGATTTTGAAAATAGTCCCACAGAGAATGGTAGGTCTGGACTGTGGCTGACGGCAGTAAAACGGTGCCAAGTACATGCCCTATGCTGTTTGTTCAGGGTGGGCATTAGTTACTTGTAGGGATGATGAAGTCCCACTGGAAGAAGTTAAACAAGACTAATCTTGTGGTATTGGGAATGCTCAAGTTAGTGCCTCGTTATCTTGTGCTTTGCTCATGAAAATGATCTTTATCTGTGTAATCCCAACCCAGGGTCGGGAGTACAATGTCCTCAGAGACACAACTATTGCTTTTTTATTACTTTCCTGCTGTTATTTCATAACCTCAAGATGCAGCTGGGAATTTGCTGTGAAGGAATGCAACAAGCTCTGTACGTGCTGCTAGCCTGCTTTAGCTGAAGAACTGCCACAGAACTGCTAATTCAGGTGCCCTGTCAGGAAGAATTCAACCAAAACAGGGGCAGAATTTGCACTGGCATGTCCTGGAGGTCACAGCTCAGAGAGATATCTTGGAATGTCAGATCAATCACAGGACAGAGCCCCTCAGTCTTCCACTGATTCTTGTCATGTAGGAAACAGTAAAGATTTTATTTTTTTTTAAAGGTGCTCATATCACCCAGCTGTGTAAGAATAAAGCACCCTATTTGCAGCAGCCTTGTGAGAAAAACTGCAGTTATTAAGACTCCAGATTAATGCAAAACACAAGTCAATATCTGTCAACTCACTGCCATCTTCACCTACTCTGTGTCTCAGGCTAAGCACATGCTTGGAGTCATCCTGGATCCAGGTGAGCTTGTCAGTGTTCTGCAAACACAACGTAAAGGTGTTTAGGAGTGGTGCTGCTCAGGCGGTGTGTGTTACTCCTGTATCATCCCTCCTCATTTCTGACATTTTTGGGGAGAGGCTTTGAGGAGAACAGGCTCTTGTTCATCCAAAAAATGGTGTGCTTCATGGTCCTTTGAACCTGACACTGCAGGAGTAACTAAGTGGCATTGGAAAAACCGTCCTGATTTTTAACCAGATGTAGATAGCCCTACCCATCTTCCACACTCCTTTTAGGGAATGGAGGCAACACAACATTTTTGCCAACACATTACTCCATTTATGCAGAGTAAATGAAATCCAAAAATGAAGTTCTCATGAAGTTTCCAAGGACAAGAAGAGAAAAGTATGAAAACAACAAACTTCTGGACTAATCCAAAGTATGAAATGAGTCAACACAGTTATGCAGGACTTACATGGAGAATAATTGTATCGTAAAGGATTTATATTAAAAGACTTGTGGTTTAGAGAATGTATGGGCAAAACCAAGAAGAGAGCATGTTTTTTGCACAGATATGGAGGTAGGAGGTTTTTTTCAAGGAATATTTTTGCTGGGCTCCTGTTCTACCTTATACTCCTGTTATTCCGGATAAAAAATTCAGTATGGTCCCCTCAGCTTTGTAGGAGGTCCCTGAAAGGACATAAATGAATGTTATAGCAAGAAAAATCAGGGGAAGAACATATTTTCACAGGAGCTGAGCCTTTTTTGTTGACTCCTGTCCAGCCCCTCCAACAGACGGGTTGCTGCTGTTGGATTTCCCCTTCTTTTGTTTTGGGTCTGAGAGGATTTCTGTGGAAAAAAAATTATTTCACATTTTTTCTAGAATCTTTTTGCCTGAAATGCAACTTGTTTCTTTTTCTTTAATTTAGAAATAAGAGGGAAAGCTTCCTGGCAATCCTGTCGTGGCAGGAGGTTCTTGCATGTTTTAACCTATTCCGGAAAGCTCCCAAAGAAGCTCAGATTTCCTTTGCATGAGCCAGACCCTCTGCTGCTACAAACTCTTAAAACTTTAGTGACTTCCATGAGGATTTGACACCAGCCATGGGTTTGTGCCAAATAGCCCTTGGGTTTCTGCTGGATCATAGGCTCAGTGATGTACAGGATTTTGAGAAGTCTCCTCATAATGCTCTAGCAGAGTCAAATGGTCCCTGTGAAGGTTCCTGCTCGTGTCAGAAAAGAAGAGGTAACAGGGTGACTGGAAGTCAGAACTAGTCTCTCTTTTTATAATGATAACAAAGTCCTGTTCATGGTCAATTTATACTGCATGAAAAAATCCCAAATCCACCAGCTCTTGTGCCGTTGTTGGTAATGTAAAGCATCTTAATGAAACATTTTGGATTACTTTTTTTAATTAGGTTTTCCAGATAAGTTTTTAAAAATAATAAATTGCAGCATCACGGTGGAGGACAGAAGTCACATAACGTGAGAGCTAGCTGAGACAAAAGAGGACCAGTTTGTTTGGGGAAGAAGACTACAACGATTTGGCATCCTAAGGGATCCTTTCAGTACATTTATATCTTGCTACAGCAACCTGCTTCCTCCTTTATCTCAGAGTCGCTGTGATGAACAGTTGTGATGGACAGACACTACTCACAAGAACTGTATCCCTCTTCTGTCCCTGTGAAAGCAGCATTGCTTGCCTCTAACACGCTCCCGGCGTATTCCCAGCTAGCTGAGACCTGGCCCAGCACAGAAGTGACGTGCAACCAAAAGGAGTTTCAGCCCACGGACGGTTTCTGCACAGGCAGGGAGAGGTGAGATGAGGTGTCGAGGGAAGGGAGAGCATTCCAGGGGGATGGCACCCGCCGTGTGCAAGATGGGCTCGGGAGAAGCAGGGCAAGAGAAGCGGGTGGCTCCCAGGCTGTCACGGCAGGGGGATGGACGGCTGAGTGATGCTCCACGCAGCTGAGGTGAGCCAGCCCAGCTGGGTGCAATGGGACCTCCCTCTTGTGGCAGCCCCTTTGCATAGCAAATTCCCCGTTTCAGCTGATTTACCATCTCTTCTGGTAGAGGCGGCACACTTGATAAACGAATGGGGGCTCGGCCTGTCTGAAACTGGTATTTCTTTATTTTCCTAGCATGCTAACGAGCCAACAGCCAAAGGATTTCCCACGTCAGACTCATCTGTATTAAAACCTGAAATTGCTGTCTTCTGCTCTCTTAGGCAGAATTGGAGCTACAGTCCCAAAAAGCAGAAAAGAAGTGAAGAAAGTGAGAGGGATTTGAGGGCTTAAACCTTAATTATATTCTAAATGATTGACATGCCAGGCCATTTGTAATATTAATTTCATGTTGTGTAAGTCCTTAATAAAAGACATTTTATATTCTATACCTTTTTTCTTTTTTCTTTTTTGCTTTTTTTCTTTTTTCTTTTTTTCTTTTTTTTCTTTTAATGACTATTATTAAACCTCTTGATATTGAAGGATCCGTTTCCTTTCCTTTTTTCTATTTTTTTTTTTTAAATTTGTGTTTCCTGTACTTAACAGAATAGAAATGGGGTTGGAATTCCCACTTTGCTAACAAAAGCAGATCAGAAAAATCTCTTAGAACTATTAACCGGAAGAGTTTTCAAAACATTTATCACAAATATCTTTAGGAAGAGCCCCAGACTACGGGGAGGGGGGAGGGGCTGGAAGAAAATAAACTTGCTATTTCCCAGCAGGGTGGTTTGATGAGGCATCCATCACAGCTGAGCTCAGCAAGTCAGCCAGTCTGCACAGGAGGGCTGAGCCTGGGATCTGAGGTCAATAATTTAGCATAATAATAGTTAAGTATTTAGATATGGGGGTAAGGCTGTGCAAGTGTGTAGGGATTTATTTTCAAGCAGGTAAGTAATTCACCTGACTGCAGCCCTGCCATGTAAATACTTTATGGTAGGCATGGTTTCAGAAACTTGGCCAGTCTGATTCTCTGATGGCACAAGGCCAGAAGTCATACCCTTTTGATTTCTGGTGTAATTCTACTGGTGCTGGAAAGATCTATTTTAGAGGTACCTGAAGCCCTTGTTGAAGAAAAATTCTGGATTGTCTCTCTAAATTATTCCAATTTGCTTTTATGATGTCTCATTTTTAAATGTACTACCAATATACTTTAGTATCAAATCTTAAGGCAACAGGCCAGCATGTATTCAGAAAATTTTGTTAGATTCTCATTCATAGCAAAATATTCCTTAGATTCAGTGGAAACCTTTGTTGTTTGGTCTCATGAACAAATTAAATTACTAACAATTAACAAAGGAAGAAAATCACCAACAAGTTATGTGTTTTCAAAATATTAATTATTTCCATACTTATTATTTAAAATGACTGTGTATTATTAAGTAGTGACTAAGAAAAATATAATGATAAAGGTCTGTCCTTTACTAGCCCAGGGTGTGTTGCAGATATAATTGCCTTAGAGAAGTTAGTGTTTTTATCTGGGTTTTATTCAAAGTCACTGTGTATCTGCTGGTACATTTATTCTGTTTAGATGGTTTGTGAGAAAGCTCCCTTTGTTTAGAGAAGTAAGAGGAGGGTAATTTGTTACTATTACTAATAACATGTGTGTGTACCTATACATTTGTGATCATGTGTTTGTGTGTGTGTTTATGTGCTGAAACTTCATGGCCAGCATGAATACAGTGTTTATCGTAATTAATATAATGTATAATGTAAAACATATCTGCATTCCTCTCCTACTGTATGGCCATGTGTATATGAGCTTCACGTTCATATTCTTTTGAGGTTACAAATATATACATTACCTTCATCTTCTGGAGGATTCAGGTTTTGAGTTGGGTAAATCAAGTGTTAAAACTAAAACTGAACAGGTATGGATGAGGCTTCCGGTATCACTATGAAATGGGGGTTTTTGCGAAATTTTTAAATAAATATTGAATGCAGGTGTGTGCAAGCAACCTTTCGATCAACTTGGTCTGTTCTAGCATTTGGAACAATTCATGATCTTCTAGAAGCTGAAACAGGCTTGCTTTAGGCTGGGAAAACCATTTCTGGCAAACTCCTAAAGGTTTAGTTGTTCACTGGGCAGACCAGCCTGAATATTAATGCTGATCCACTGCTGCCAAACTTGGTTCACATGGTAGTGTAACAAGGGGAAATTCAGCCTGATGCTTTAAATTTTATCAAGTACATCGTCACTGGCTCAGTTTTTTGGGTAATTCTCTGATCAGAGACTTGTACTACAAAATTTGTTAATTCACCCTTAAGTGAGTTTGAGATCGGGTGAACTACATTGACATGAAGATCCAGATGAGAGGGTTTGAAAGATAGGTTATTTAAACAAGACAAAAACCTGTTGATTGAAATATTAATTGAAATATAAATCTTGCGTGCGGAGTGCAGAATGGATTTTGGTTTCTGTTTTTGCTTGAACTGCATTGGCTTGCTCCTGAGGCAATTTGTTAGAAAGTGCTTAGTTACTTGCTTGTGTAGTGTCACTACATAGTCATGCTTTTGGTTTAATAACCTGCCTTCTGGTTTGTAGTTCTTTGCTGTGACTGCAGGACTCAGTATTAACTTGCTCTAACCATTGAAGAGAGAGAGCAAACTGTATCTATCAAGACCAAATGGACAAAGTCCTAAGAAACCTAGCCTGAATTCCTCTCTGAACTCCATTTTGAGCAAGGGGTTGAACTAGAAACATCCTGATGTGTCCTTTCAGACTGAATGATCTTACTTTAAAATATCATGCACTTGTGAGCTAGTGGGAACTGTTCTGTAGGGCATGAAGGAGGGGTTGCTAATCTAGACTATAAAATCTAAACCTTTAATTTGGGCTAGAGCTCTTAATCCCTCCTTTTCCTTGCAAAAAGGACACTAGGGTTCTGTCTGTGTGACAGAGAGAAATGCTGATTACACCTGTTGTTTTCAACCTGAAACCTATTCCACTTTCCCCAGAGCACCAGACTGCTTGTTTTCTTTGGCTTTATAGGAATTTGGAGTTTTCTCTAAACCTCATGCCTTTATGAATATGAAAAAGATGTGAAAGGCCTTCATTTTGACCTACTAAACTTGGAATCCTTCTGAGGTTTGCCTAAGACTCAAATTTTTATCCTGTTATGTTATGCTGAAATAGTTTTCAATGTGTGGCATTTTAAGTTACCAGAATACTGCTGTTCATATATTTTGTATTTCTGTATTCAGCAAAATTTGCCCCAAAAGAAATCTAGCTTTTTTCTTCTTTTGCTATAGGGAAACTGAGTCTGAAAAGTTTTAAACTAGGAGTTCAAGAAGGCTAATGAAGGTCTTCAACTTTGGTCTTCTAATTCGCAGATTTGTGCTTTACCCACATTTAATTGCAGGTTTCATGTACATGTGTTCCTCCTGCTAGAGATTTCTAAGTAGGACCAAATTCCTGTTTTTATTAAGTTGCAATTCCTAAAACCATTATTAAGACATTTCACTGCTGAATAGGTCGGTGTGAAAATGTTAACTGGGTAGAGGAAAAATTTCACTTGGAAACATCAATATTATCAGTCTCTGACAATGGCCAGAGCAGTGTCTGGAGCAGTGAATGTGGAAGCATCATCTCAGGGCCAGGACCTTCATTGACTCCCAACACCTCTTTGAGGGGCAGCATCTTCAGTGGCAACGGTGCTGACCAAAAGGAGATCTTATGGTAGAGTGAACTAAAAATGCAAATGCCTCGGGCATGTTGTCACTCCTGACTGTGTCCTGGGTGGGTTGACTGCAGGGGGAGATGAGAAACAGACAATGAATCCCTCCTTGTCCTTGGGTAGATGAGGTATTTGAAGATTTCCACAGCTCAAACAGTGATCCAGGAGGGCAAGCTACTGCCTTCTCAACCAAGACAGACCTAGATAAAACAAAAAACCTAATTCTGTGTGCTTATTTGAGCCAATTTATTCTGCAATAATTAAGATGATGTTGACTATGATGTATGGATCTGAGGAATATTTACCACAGATCCTTTAAAACGTGACACATTGATGACAGTGTACCATTTCAGTGGGGTTTCACTTTTGACCCCTGCCTCCCCCAGATGGTGCAAATTGCTGCTGTCTCAAGAATTTATGTATGACTTCTTCATACCATGTGGGTTTTGTTGCATTGGGAGGTAGAGGGAGGACTCTTGCTGCTTTCTCAGAGAAATAGTGCTGAGTTGTATTACTGCACTCACTGAAAACAACTTGGTAATTTACTGGGAATGAAATGTTGCTATTATAATAAAATATATAAATTATAAAAATTAGATTGCTCTGTCAAGAAACTCAGAGATTCAAGTGCCTATTTGACTATATATATGCAAATCTAATGGATGCAAGGCTATAAATGCAGAGGGGAGAGAATGATTACAGCAGTAGATTTGTATAGTGATCAATCTATAAAAGTCAAACAGCTAAGGCATTTTTAAAGGAAAATTAGGATATCATTAACAGAAGAGTCAGTTTTCAGACAAGATAAAAGGAAGATAAACTGTGATATTTGCCAGATAAAAGGAGGATATTTGTGTTCAAAATCTTCAGGCCTCTCCACTGTTGCTTGAGGAGATTTACACCTTAAAAGCATCTCTGTCTGTCAGAAGGGTCCTCCCAGGTCCCTACAGATAAAATCCAACCTTTTCTTCACATAGCTAGCTTCCTTGCTGTGTTTATCACCAGCAGCAGCTGTCAGGATGGAGTTCAGGCTTTTCTTCTTCACTCCCTTGAGTTTCTTTCTAGCTTGACTTGTTGGATCCTTTTTTTTTTAATTTCTCTCAGTTTTGAGGCACACAAGCAGAGACAGCTATTCTATAGAACACTAAAAATTTGTTCTTTTTGATTTTTTTTTGTGCATGGTTTTAGCAGAGTGATTTCACGAGCAAAAATTGCAAGCATGAAAATTGGTAGCAGAGGTTGAAAGCGCAATGATGGTCTTGTGTGAAATCAGAACAAGCTCTTGTGGATGATCTGTAAAAGGAAATTTTGAAAAGAATCTATTTCTAAATGTCAGTTGTGTGAAAGATGCAGGGCAGGATGAAGAGAAGATTGCTTTGAGGAAATAGGACACTTGACTTTAGGACTCTGTAAGCCTTCACTTTTTAGTGAAAAGTATCTGGCATTCTCATATTGACCAACACAAACCAGAGTTTTAATGCAAGACTGAAGCAGAAAAAGGCAAGTATATGCTAAGTCATAAAAGATGAATTGAAGAACAACCCCCTGGCAGTCAATGGCACTTTTTGATCACAAACAAATTCATCAATAACTAATTATAATTTACAGTCCCCATGCTACAAAAGCCCATGCATCATATCACTGTACTGGAGTGCAGGTAAGAGTATGCTGGGACACCTACTGGCTTCTCTATACTACTTGGAGGAAATAAACATATTATGGAGTATTGTTTTGTTAATTTGCTCTCAACAGAAGCGTTATGCTAGAGTGAAAGCAATAATGGGAAAGTACACCATCACAAGGAGGGCTGTAGTGAACTTCACAGTGAGCATGAAACACTCAGAAACTCAGTGTGAAGCATGAATACTAACAGGGACATGTACAAGAGTAGGGGCGCAAGGATGTCCTGTGAGCTGGCCAGAAACCTCTGTGAATTTTAAATTTTGGATTTCATAGTGGTGGGACACACTGTCTTTTTAATCTGAATTTATTTCTTACTGAGCTTCTTACCAGTGGTTCTGGTACATGTACAACCAACTCGCTGTGATGTGAAATGCTTTGAAAATTCTTCTCGAGAATCACAGAAATGCAAAACAGAAAGGTTATTCTTCTGAGTTCTTGCAGATTCCTTGCTCTGTGAATATATACATGTATATGTGTGTCTGTGTATATATATATCTCCATTTCATTCATGTGGAAATAATGTTGTGAGTCGTATATAAGGATGAGGACCTCAATGATGTCTAAAGGCTCAGAAATTTTAAGCTATCTTGCTGTACTGAATAGCAGAAGGTCATTACCATTCCTATTCAGTGTTAGAAACCTGGCCAGGTCTGTATCCAAAGACACCCATGCTGCCTCCCTTTGTTAGTTGTGAATTTTCCCAGACAGGGTTAGAAATGCTGGTCAAGGCAGGGTTAGAGTAAATGTCGGTTTGAGCACAGCCAGTGTTTTTAAGAGATCTCATTAATAAATCACTGTCACATGTTCAAGTCCGTAGTTCAGCTAGGCCATTTTTGTTTGCATTAGGAAAAACCATGGTCAAGCTCCCCAGCCTGAATTTATATATGGGGTAACACAAAAAGAATCAGCTTTGGGTATGGTCTGGAAAAGTGGAGGTATTAGTTCTCTTGTTAAGCACTGTAATACTACTGCAATATTTGTACACTTACAAGTATTGATAAATTAACTTCCTGGCACCATATGAAGCAGGGAAGTCCCTTCATTCCCCAGAACAAAAGAAAGTTGATTATGTGTTTGCTGCTGTGGTACAGGACAAGGTGCAGGCTGGCTGGGCCACGGCAGTGAGGATGTGGAATTCTGCAAGCTGGCTGGGCAGAATTCACTCTGGGTCTTTGCTGTCACCTCTGATGTGGCTTGTGTCTGACTTGTGTCTTCTTTCAAGACAGCTGGCAGAAATGCACACAGCCTTTTCTCTCTGGCCGCACTTTTTCTGGCAGATGTGTTGAATTTTAAACAAGATATCTGTCTCTTCCTTCAGTTTACTGTGGAGGGAGTATTTGCTGCTTGACTGTTGATGTGTTGTTCTTAAAATGAAATAGAAATAATTACAGTATCCAGTATTTCAAAATACATGCTGTCTAGCATGGCCTGTGAGACACTTTATTCTCCATAGAGGAAAAGAAAACCTCTGATTGTAATTCAGTGCATTTAATGCAGGCACAGCTCTTTCTCAGGAGAAGTTTCTACGTGGCACTTGAGGGTTAGAGAAAGAAAAGAGGAAATTATTGGAAAGACACTTGCTGCATTCTGATTTTCTTTCTTTCTTTCCCTTCCAAAATGTTTGAAAAATTAGTATCATGGTTAATGGCCAGGCCCTCTGATCTCTAATTAGAGATACTGACCAAAATGAGAGGAAAGCTTTCCTGAAAAACAGAACTAACCTAAGTCAAGACTTCTTTCAGCCACCAGCAGTTTTTCTGTGCTATGTGTATTGGTCCATCACTACACCTTGGAAAGACCAGATTTCTTAAAAATCCCACTTCATCCTTCCTATCCCAGCCATATAGACAGTATAGCTTGTTCTAAACTGCTCTGTGAGACCTCCATTGCTGCCATTGGTTCAGGCTGAGTTGCACTAGGGCAGGATCTGCCCCAGGGCTGCCAAGATGTAGAAGAAGGTTTGCAGGATGCTCGTCTGCAATATGCAGATTTCCCATGGGCACTGCCTGTATCCTGATTTTTGTCTGGATGTTGAGCTCAGGGCTAAGATATGGGCTGCTTGTGATAAAACATCCAAGGTCATGCACAGCAAAGCAAGCAGTGCAGATTTTGAAATGCAACATTGACCATGCAGAGGGACAAAATTGCCAAAGAAAACAATAGTGTGAATGAAGTGTTAGCTCTTGATGTTGGAGAGTGATGGACTGCAGGGAGCTCGCCCATCTCAAAGGGCTGGGCACGTGATGCTGCTGGCACAGGACTGGGGGATTTTCCTAGAGGGAAGAAGGCAGCGCAGAAGTCCCTCTTTATTTTTTTCCTCCCAAACTTAGATGGCTATGGACCCACCTCCTCTGGTTCTGTCTGCATTTAAGCAGATGAGATTCATAATTATTCTCTTGGTTATTGCATACTTATAGAGTGGCAATATCCCTCGTGTATGGAGCGATATTGGCTGTGCCTGCAACTGGTCAGTTGGGTGGAAAATAAACAAAATCAGCATCAGGTGGAAATGGATGGAAACTGAGAATTAGGGGGAAAAAAGTCTCTGAAAGCCTGGAAGAGGATTTGAGAAGTGCTGGTGTGTTTGGCATTACACAGCACTGGCCACATCAGAGCTCTGTGTGCAGCACTTGCTTGTGATAGCCTGGCTTTCTCAGGGTTTTCCATAGTCCCATAAAGGATATATGCTTCTTGTTAGCTAACAAAACATGCTGTGTAGTTTAATTAGCTCCCTGGGAAGGGAAAATCCCCGTGGATTTAAAGAAACTCTGCAAACACAAACCACGTTTTTGGCTGGTCTCCTGACTTCCAGTTGCAGAGGATTTTTTTTGTCCCTCTTACTGGCACTCTGTGCTGTCTCCCTGTGTTTTGCAATGTAAAGGAAGCAATGTTTTTACCTAATATGGGGTTTTCTTTCTATTTTTAATCAGCATTTTTGACTGAAGTTAGCAGAAGCCTCCACCTTTCTGCCCCACCGCCTTCGATTTGTGTCTCCCAGGAGGAGGCTGCTACCTTGCTGACTGGTACATCACTCATGAAACTGTGTGCTGATCTTCCTCCATGGGAACCCTTTCCTGAGAATCCCACTCAACTCTTAAACATCTGGCAACAGATTATGGTTAACTGCTTTTTCAGCAGTTAAATCCAAAGTTGCCTGCCCCAAGGGACTCAGAAAAAGGAGAGAGCATCTGTTAATTTGTCTTGGGCTGTATTCCTGCACCATTATGGCAATCTTTTTCTTAATTATGAAATGCAGTATCAAATATCCCCACACACAGAATAGGAACCAAAGAGCCCAGACAGGTGTGTCCATCCCCATTGTCCTCTTCCTTTAGCAGTTTGTGTCAGAAACCACTCTTCAATCTTGGCTTTTCTGTCTTGCTCCTTGTAATCTGACTTCTGCCTTAGGCAAAGCATCAGAAGGTGTCCTTTTTGGATCAATGATTAAAAGTTCATTTCTTGGGGCATTCACTAATACAGACAGCTAGCTACAGTTCCCCATTGCTCATCTCTGAAATAGTTAATAACTATTACCCAGTTAGTATCTGGTTGCCTACTCCAAAAAGAAGAGTGAAAAAAAAAATGTAATATTTTTGTAGAAACCTGCATAAACCTAGCATAGGATGAATTTTAGAAATAGTCTCTGTGGGAATGGTAGAAATCTTGATTTTGTGTAGTTCCCAGGTCATTAAGGGGGGGAACAGGTTTTCACAATTGTGATGCTGTAAATTAATATCTGTAAATAGGGAGGTACTAAACAACCAAAAATCCTATTGGACTCCTATTCAAGAGGCTTTCCACTGCAGATGGAGGCTGAAGACCTCCCATCTCTGAAAAATTTCTTCTGACAGAGGTCTGACCATCATGAGACAGGTCTCAGTCCAGTTAAAAGCTGGGAAAAACATGAATCTGGCTTTCCCTGTCACATAGGTCAAGTAATTTCATTTAGCTTATTAATGAATGCCTAAATTTTTGACTGGATTCAAGTATCTCTTTCTTGAAAAGCTAAGCCTTTGCACAGCTAAGATGCAGTACATTTCAAGCCACTGTATTCTATTGATCATTGCGGAAAGAAACTTTCTTCTTCCTTTTAGTCTTTATTTGGGATGCATCTTGTTGTCACGAATATATTCTTTTAAATTTTACCTGATAGTTTGTGTTGACCTATAAATGTATGTGTGTTTTTCTTTGTAAGTCTAAGAGGATTCTTACAAAATCGGGCGCAGAAAAAGTTCTGGATACAGTTTGTGGGTTGAACTGCATTCATCGAAAGCTTTAAGGTACAATTTGCTAGTTCAAAAAGTATTATTTTCTGAACTTTTGCCAGTTAATAAAAATTCTTTGAAATGTGTGCATAAGCAGGAAACATCCCATTTTACAGCCTCCTTCATTGGTATGTACAGAAATGTTTGCACTTTATTTCAACCCCGGGTGTTTCTTCTCTCCTGCCCCAGACATGCCTTTGCCATCTTCCTAAGTGCATTATTTCCCACCTTCTTCACAACTTTGCTGGCCCCTTCAGGTCAGGTGCTCTGTGATGGCAAGGAGCATGGGAGTCCTCCCCTGTACAAAGTGCAGTGCAGGGAAGGTTCCGTGGCACTGGCAACCTGAGCTGGGCTCTGAGGCAGTGAAACAGCCTGGGGAAGGTACAGCACTAGAGCACGTTAGGGCTGCACAGTTCCCTGGTCCTTGCGAGTACCTGTGCGTTTAGCCTTGGATTTACCTTTGAACACAAACCCTGTGGTGTTTTTGCTAATCATGACCTGGTCTAAGTGGGTACCTCTAGGTGACCAAACTGCCCACCGTATGAATTGTGACATCCCCACAGGACAGTGATGCTTGGGGTTGCTGTTAAACAGTGGGTTAAACCCAGAACACTTTTGGAGAAGATCAAAATTTGCAAATTTTAACCCCCCACCATGCTCATATCCTCTCTGATCTTTCTCTCTCATTCTCTGACTTAATACAGCACACAATCGTGTTCTTTTTGAACTTGTGCTATGGAAAAAGCGATCAAGTTTTCTGTCCCCATGACATGCAAAAGAAGGACCCTGCTCTTGCAGGAGGAAAGATACAAACATTGCTGTCACGTCCTCCATGCCACCTCACCAAGGCAAACTCTGTCCTTTAATCTAGGACTAAGAGGTTAATTGAAGCAGAGGGCCATGAAGCAAACTTGAAAAGCAGTCTACTTAAAAGGTTGTGCTTTACATATTTGAAGATAATTGAGCCATCATGACTAACTCATGGAATGATTTTATGTTGACAGAAAAAGAACCATCCATTCTCCTAAGATTAAATAGCAGGAAAGTCTACTTTTTTATCCCCTTCTTTCTATCCTAATGGATGTGATCATGAAACAGATGTATTTATTTCTTTGTTACGTAAAGAAGTCTTTCTCAATTCTGCACTATAAAGGCATGAATAAGGCAATGGACATCAAGAGGAGGCTTATTTTTGTTTATGTGTCTTCGTATGAGATGTCAAGGTCATTTTTCCTATTGTATGCTAGCAATGCAGTAAAAAAAATCCCTGATGCCACAGCTTTTTCTGCTGTGAATAGTGCAGCAATCATATTTGCAGGGAGAAGCCTTCTGTTATTCATACATTGGCTGCATCAAATTGATGGCAATTCTCTTGTAGATGGATATCTGTCTTGCACAGCTCCCTTTCCATTACAGTAGGCAACAGATAGCTGTGCTGCAATGGGGCTCTGTGTGGAATACCTTGATGCCTGCAGTCATTCCCAGAGAATTTCTTTCGGATTCCTTATTAGCCATTCTGTGCAGGTGCAAAAATGAATACTGAAAAAGATTTGATAATTCCTGTAAAAGCATCCTGCTGTAAAAAAATAAATAATTCTCTCATCCCTCTTTAACGCCTCTTTATAGGCTGATCCTTGGATGTGATACAGTGCCTTCAACTCCATGAAAATCAGTGGAAAATTGGAAAGAGGAAAGGAAGCAAAACAGCAAGAACCTCAGGCTTCTGTGCCTTGAGGGTAAACAAGCAGTTTTGCTAGTAATCAGTGGCATTAGATAACCAGTGCATGATATAAGACATCAGTGACTTTCTTTCCTGTCTTACTTTTAATCATTCTGTCTTGTCTTAGGACTGTAGGTTCAGCTATATTAACTTGCTGAAATGCAAATTAGTAGTGGAAAAACAGTTTTGTCTTTGTTTGCTGAATGATTGGGCTGATAAGGTACAAGTCCTACCCTCTCTCACCCCTCTGTTTACTTCCTGCTTGCTAATACTCTTGAACCAGGTGTATCTGTGAAATAGATGTTCCCTTGTATGGAGTGGAATTTTACAGACCTGGGCACTAGCACAGGAAAACAAAAAAGCCAGAAAATTCCTCACATAATCTTTTCCTGTATCCAGCATCTCTCAGCGACTTTTTTAAAAATCTTTTTGAAGTCCATTAATGTCTCACCAATCTCTGTTGCATCTCTTAAGGCTCTGCACTGTAATATGTCTGATGTTCTCGTATCTTTTCACTTCCAGCTATTTCAATTGATCTGTTTCCTTCAGCTGCTGCTTTTAATATTTATTCTTCTCAGTCTAGCCGCTGTTTCTTTGGCTCTAACACCTTTGCTTCTTCCAAGTGAAGGCTTGTCTGATCTCCCTTACTGTAATTCTCTCCACGATTTCCTCTATCATCTTCCTAAACAGGTATCTTCACCTCCTTCCTCTGTGCTCGGTTTGAAGTCCCCCTGTCCAGGCTCCTGGAACCTCTTGCAGTGCCACCCCACTGTCTGTAGCTCAGCTGTGTGGCTGGGCTTGTGCACACCACGATTCTCTTTGATCTCTAAAGCCACCAAGGCATCTCACTGCAAATCCCTTAGGTACCACAACCTGGAAATGCAGCCAGGGTCAGCATCCTGCTCACACAGGCACCGGTAGCCCCAGCCAGTATGCACAAGACTATGGTTAAGGGGGCTGCAGCTGTGTGAGAAAAGGGTTTGGGAATAGCTTATGTTTTATAAAATTTTGCCAGGAGATCAAAGTTCATCTGACAGATACTGCTCATGACTGACTGGTTTCTGGGTCTGTATGTGCATTTTCCTCCCATGTGTAATCAGAAGTAAAGCGAGCTGCCTGTGCATCCCAGCCACATGTTTTCTCAGCCCTGTCATGCTGATCCCCGCTTCCTCTCTTTCAACGGCTAATTTTTAGAAAGCAGGTCTTGCATCCGGACTAGATTTTGCTTTTAACTTTCCAGGTGAACCAGTGCCACTGTCGCTTCTCCCATTTCTTGTTCAATCCCAAATGCTTTCCCTGGTGGCTGTGTAGGGCTGCAGCCCAGCCATGGTGCTGCTCACAGGTGCATGTGGTACCTTTTCCTCCCATTTCCCAGTATGGAGAGGGCCATGCAATGAACATAAACTGTGAGTCAGGGGTTGTGGTGTGACTTGATTTCCCCAAGTGTTGCCCTGCCAACCACCCCAAGAGGACCCGCTGCCTCCTGTTTTTCTGAGCAGTATTTCTCTTTCTGTGATGTGGAGCCTGCTCATCAGCCTATGCAACTTCACTGCTATTAAAACTGCAGGTAGCTGTGCTGATTTACACTTCCCAAGGAGCCAGCCTGTCCTGCTGGTGCATTATTTAAAATGATGAAAACATCAAAGTGCTTAACTTTTCCTAATCAGAACTTTCATAATTTTCTGTAGAGATGTGATATCACTTTTAATTAATTAATTAGCTTACTTACTTGTTTTATTTTGTTGAAGAAATACTGTGAAGGTAAATTTTCTTCCCACCAATGCCAGGTTCACTGTGACACAACTAAGAAAAACTGGGGGGCACCACTGTCCTTGTGTAGTGTTGATGCAAAAGGAGCAGGGTTTCACTGGGCACCCAGTCAGCAGCACAAGGGGGTGTTCCCTGACACAGTTCACCTGGAAGTGCTTTGGAGCAGCATCAGCCCCAGCACCACTGGGTGGTCACCCCTTGGGGCAGACAGGTGGCCACCCCCACCCTGCAACCATTGCTCTTCCCATGGAAACTGTGGAATGTGGGAAAAGCTTGCAGTGTGGTTTCAAGCAGCCAGATCTTGAAGCCAGGTTTCAAGCAGCGGTTCATCACTTATGCCAGGGTGAAATGAAAGGAAATCAGTCTCCGAGGGGCAGCTGTGTGAACATACATATTTCTTTAAATAAAGAGCTTGTGTTATGAGAGCAAGCGATGCCATAGGTAGGGAGTGATGGGCTCGTTGCCATGGGAACTGCTCTTTCTACTTGAATAACAAAATCAATAATTGCCTGAAATCTCCACTGTGTGTTTGGAGTTTGGTCCCCTTTTGTCATGTAGGTTTTGTAAGAGGGAACACGATGGATTCTGCAAGAAAACAAAATCTCCATCGGTGCTCTGTGCTGTTTCCTGCCCATCTCGGGCCTTGTGAGGTGATCAATTTATGCCATACCTTAATTTAAATAGATGAAGACTTTATCCTGCCATGCTGAAGGCCTAATTGTGTGCCTTGCCATTATCTAAGGGAAGTAAAGCCTGTGCTCCTAGGAATGGTAACCAAAATACCAGCAAGGTTACCAGTACTGGTCAAGATCGCTGGCACCAGTAAAAACTGTAGACTGATCACAACGTGAGGACTATAGGGGTTGCTGAGTTTGAACCAGGTAGTCACGGTAATTACCTATAGTTTTGAAAGCCTGCCTACAGAGAAAGGAAATTCTGTTTGGGAATAGGTGAGCCAGGCTCTTCCCTGGCACAACTCCCCAGAGCTGTGGACATTATGTCCACATATGGACATATATATATACCCTGGTTCCCTTATGTCCCAGGGACCACCTGGGAGCTGGCACTTCTCCATCACATTGGTGCCAAAATAGCGTATTGCTCCAAGTACGTTGTGCAGGTTTCTTTTTTGCTCCTGCCCATTGCACACTTTGGGCAGCAGTGAAATAATTCCCGGTGTTAATGCGTGAGATGCTCATTACTGGGAATGACACTAATGTCCCACTGAGATGAACAGAGGTGATTCATGCTGCTCTGAACTGCTGAGTTTGTTTGTTTACAAACCCAAGCTGCTGGTGTGACTGCTCAGTAACATCCCAAGTTATAAGTTAGTTTTATCTCATTGTGAATTTCCTTTTTGATTATTTTTTGTTGGGGAGGAAAGTCTTGGAGGGACCTATTTAATTTCTGCGTATGTTTTGTGTATTTGTGCTAGCAACATGAATAGATAGATGAATTGATTTATATGTAAATATTTGTGTTTAGCATTTTGATGTATTCAGCAAAATGATTTAATGATGACAGGATATAGTTCGTGAACATTCCCTCCCTCAGCTACTTTCAGTAGTGCTGATCTTTCACACCTGGGAGCCCCAGGGATCTATTTAATCTCTGCAGTTTACAAAATATATCAACAACCTGAGAATAAACACTAAAATACTCAGAAAAAAAAATGAGTTCTTTCCCTTCCCATCATAATCAACTTGTTTATACTGGTTTTGTTTTTCTATTTTGTCAGATTGCAGTATCACATACAGGGGGCATTTACACTCTCAACATATTTTGGTTTTTTTCAAAGACAGAATACATTTTATTGTTTATATATTATTTTGTACATAGGGAGTTTGAGGAAGGCAGATGTCAGGGCCTGGAGCCCCACTAGAGCCAGCAGATACAATCTGATCATTACACCAATGCAGACGTAGATGCTAAGAGAAGGAGACCCCTAAAAATGCAGCATGTGCGATCATCACACATTTTCCAATTGCTTGTTTTCCCAAGGCATCACCTGGGCATGCATACATCCCTGATATGAGCTGTTGCTCAGTGTCTTAGTGTATAATGGTCTCAGTTTTACTCTACAAATTTACAGCAGGTTGGTCTGACTGTTTATGTGGCATCTACAATTGTAGGATGCTGGCAGTGAATCTGTCGGGAGTTTCCAATGTGTGAAATTTGTAAAGCTCGGTCAGCTTTGTACATTTGATGTTTGTTATCTTCAAAGCATTAAGGCTATAGAAATGGCCTTGGACTGAGCAGGTAATAGAGGTATTGAGTATAGTATAACATATACTGCTCTTTTACAGGGTTGGGGGCAAATTTACTAGGTTCACAAACTGGCAAAATCTGCAAATTGGAGTTTAACTGCAAGCTGGCCTTTTTAGTCAGTTTTCAGTAATTCATGTGGCTCAGAGAAGGTTGGGTCCTCATCTACTGCACAACCTGCTGAAGGCTGATGGAACTCTGTGAGATAAGCTCTTACATGGCATGAGCCAACAATACCTAAGCTGGCGCAAATTTGTGTCAGGAGAATCTTTAGAATGCTTGTAAAGTCACCAATGACTTTAAATTATCTCTCTTATTTTGGGCTGGCAAAACAACTCCAGAAGTCTGTTTTTTTCAGATGAGTGACTAGAAGCAGAAGCCCTTTTCTGTGGGGGTAGTATCTTTGGGTTTCTTTAGCTTCTTTGGTTTATTGATGGGATTATTTAATAAGAAATATGAATATTTCCATTGATTTGTCTTTCCAGTCTCACTGAATGGAAATGTTGTATCCTGCCTCCGTTTTCTTTCTAGTAGGGACAGAACTCCTCTGGTTCCCCCTTCAACATCTGGTTTCATATTCAGGAGTCCACATCCATTATTTACCTTTGTCTAACAGGGATGCCAGCTGAAATATCCCTTGTTGCTCTTAGCGATTTAGACTGTTTTTCAACAACTACTTAAATTTCCAGAAAGAGACCGTTGAGGAGTTTCAAATGTGTGGGAGACTAATTGATTTTTTTAAAAAATTTTTCTTTTATTATTTTGAGAATAAAATGGTAACTTTCCATCTAAAATGTAATTCAGTGCAATGAACACACAAAACAAACAGGTATCTGTAATTAGGACACACCAGCCATGAAAATCGTAAGTCACGATAATTACTATTATTTTAGAAAAGACACCGCCACCAGTCTGGAAGAAGATGGAACTCTTTAAATGCAGATCTCCACCTTCTTCCAGTTGCCTATGCCTGTCTGGACTCAGGACCTCCTGGAGACAGGAGGTCTTGGTGCTTTCTTTTTGGGGAACAGGACAAGGACAAATACCACATTGAAGGGATTATAGCAGGACCTAAGACTCAGTGTGATTCCATCTCACAGCTGACTGGGTTCACTGTGTACCAAGTTGTTTCCTTGTACTTATCTCCCTCTAGGATACAGGGATCCCTCAACACCATGGGCATAGATGTCTCCTTGTGTGGCAAAACAAGAAGGGACAGGACGGAGAGATTTAAAAATTCCTCCCTTCCCTGGATTTTGAAAGCAGATCAAGGGGGTGCTGATCTAGCAGATCTAGGAATATTCCTTTTCAGATTTATCTGCTTTTCCAGCAATAGTAGTTCTCCCTTTTTGGTTATTTATGGACATGTGCTTGTTTCCAGCTTCCTTAGAGCCTCCCCAGGTCTTCCTGATGTTCTGACCTCAGCTCAGGCCACGGAAGAGCCTCACTGACATTTCTCCCCATCCAAACTTCTTGGAGAGCATTTTTTTTGCTGCTACAGAAGCTGTCAAGTTTGCCAGAAAAACAAACCCTCTGACACAGAAGGCATAAAGCTGATGTGAAGGCAGCATTGGTCTGTATTTAAACCATACCCCCTCCCAGATAACTGGGAGTAATTGAGGTTTTGATGGATGAACTCTGTTACTCCAGTCATTCACTGATGAACCTTTGCACCTACTTGAAATTCATAGAAATTCCTGTTATTGAGCCTGTTTACTGTGTACATGATGAATGTGGGCCTGGCTTGCTCTAATACACTTTCACAGTTTCGCTTATACTTTATTCTACTTAAGATCTGCCCTCTCCTTTGTCTTGGTGGTTGGCAAAGAGCCAGTTGCTGGAGCAGACATCTTTCCTGGGGGCCATCAGCTTTGATTTTCCTCTAACACACTGCATTCCTGCTGCCTGCACACTGGAAAGCTGTGTTGTAAATCTAAAATCTGTGTCTAAATCAATATGATTTCTGTCCCTGCTACTGACAGGAGTTGCTACCAAACTTGCCAGTACATTGCCGTGAATTAGAGAAATTGCCATCTAAATTTCTTCAGGGAATGGAGCAAAGATAACAAGAGCACAAGGCAGGACAGTCAGGGAAATTGGGTGTGTGTTGGCCTGGGAAGTCAGCAGTTCAAATAATTCCCTTTATTATAGAACAGCACTAACATGCAATATCAATACCTGGTAGAATAACAACATTGGATATATGCTTCAGATTTGCATACTGCACCATTTATCACTATGGAAATGGAATGATGTGTTTTCAGAATGGTCTGCAGTAGTTTGTTCCACTGCAGTGTTACAGTGGGAAACAGAAATGTGCTCGGCTTGCTGCGGGTTCGTTATTTCACCTCTGCGTGGGATCTTAATGCGGTACTATGTGAATTTGCTCTTGTGGTTGACCCTGGCTGGATGCCAGGTGCACATCAAATCTGCTCTATTTCTCCCCTCCTCAACTGGACAGAGGAGAGAAAACGTAACAAAAGGCTTGTGGGTTAAGATAAGGGCAGTGGCATGTCCATCTTGCAGACATCTGGCAGTGGCTCATTTGGACATGGAGAAACTTTAGTGGCTTCTCCCAGAGGTCGTTCAGAAGCCCCTCACTGCCAAGGCCTTGCTACTCAAACCCAATACAATTATATATTTAGGACTGTCTGAACTCTAAAATACTTCTGCATATTTAACAAAATCAGGGTTCAGGCAAAGCTGATAGTATCCTATCAAGGAGGTCAACTTGTTTTCACTTATTCATATTTTTCTTACAGAAATAATACAGAGAAATGCTAGTGATGATGTACCATGTAATAGTACAGTTTTAGGGTAGATGTTTCCCTAATTTCTACTAACAGCATCTGTGAGAAAAAGCCTCAGAGACAGAAGAAATAAATTATGTGGGAAGTCACAGTGCAGCGTCCTGTGACTATAAGTCAAAAATGTATTTGCTATTCTCTAACACATAGACTGTGCTCAATGGCATTTTTTCAGCTTAGTTGATAGACAAGGCAGTGACTCCAGTGAGGGCAGGGTATTGTCACCTTCTATAAAGTGATAATCTTTCATCTCTTATCACCTTTATAGACTGCCTCAGTCCCTGCTTCCCAGGAGAACATGCAGCGAAGCATTTCCATGGACTTGCCCTATTTTTGCACTCTGCCTTCGGCACTAGTTGTACAAAACACCTTCTGGGAGAAGCTGGGTCACCCTTGGTCCCACACAGTACAGCCATTCCTATGTCTTTCTTTTCATTTCCTGACCTAGAGATGTGGGAACAACTGCTTGCAGTCTGAGTCAGCAAGTAAAACAGGTCTCTACAGACATAGGCCTGAGCCTTTACTGTTGCAGACTACCACATTGAATAATTCCCACTGTCAATGAATCCAGATCCACTTTAGAGTAGTATTTTTCAGGTAGTTTGGATTATATGTGCAAAGAAACAGTAATTCCAGAGCAAAACTCCAACAACTCAAAGGGGAAATCAGAGGCTGGAGATTACTACAGTGCATTACTTCTCTAATGAGCTGTGCATGGTTGCAGTCCACACAGCTGTTGATTTATAGAATATTCATATATCGTATAAAGGCTGTAAATTTGAAAATATGGTAGTTCAAACAATTTGGCTTATCTTATTTTGGATACTGCTTTAACACCAAAGTGCTCTAGTCCCCAAGCTGCACTTATTCCTGGCCAGTTTACACTCCTGTGTAGTTCTACTAAGGGTAGCACTGTGCTTCCTACCCCTCTTTACAGAAGGCAGCTGTGTGTCCACTCAGTCCTGTCTCACAGCTAGAATAGAACAAACCAAGTTCTTAGATGGCAATTGTAAACCAACTCCCTCTTCCCTACTCTTCTTGGCATCCAGCTGAGAAGTATCTGATTCACTATGGCATTTAAGTGCACAGTCTAGTACTTTTTATAATTAAATTTCCATTGTTCCTCCCTTCAGGGTTCTCTGGTTTTTCTTAGACAATTTTAAATTGTCATCTTTACTAACTGTGAGTTCTCACTTTGAAATCTTGGTAAGAAATGTGCTGATTGCACAGTATAAGCAATGAAAACACTAATGAATATAAATAGAAAAAAATGAAAAGATCGATCAGCAATGAATTCTGCTTATAATCTTCCTCTGGCCTGATGAAACCTTTCTTCAGCCCAGCTGGCTGCAGTCACTTTAATCACTTGAAATTTCCTGTATTAATTCTTGGTTTATGTCATAATACTCCGTAGTGGTTTAACAAAGTTCCAATGAATGCAATTTACCACATTTTCCTTCATCTAGAGAATATATTTTTCCATCAAAGAAAGACAAAAATCTAGTCCAACATAACTAGAATTGCTAAATATATACTAAATGTTATCCCCTTTTATATCTTTAATGACTCTTTTCTTCCCTGCTTTCTTCTGAACACTTGCCGGTGAGACCAGACTGTTGTATCTCAAGGATACTCTCAAAGTTCTGTTCATCTCTTTCTTAAAAAAAACCAAACAACTATGTTTGCTCCTCTTCCACATAGTGCTGCACAAACCCCAGTAATGGAGGTCACTGTGCTGTTTTTGCCTTTCTAATATGATTGTTCTCTCTGGAAAAGGGCAAAACTATCTCAACTTAGATTTTGGATGGAATCCAGATATTTCTTAAAGTCTTCAGCCTCTAAATCCCATCCTATCTCATCCTTGATTTTAGCAGGCCAAATGATCTGTCCTCTTTCCCTCTGGGAATGCTTTTCTATAGGCTTCTTCGCTGGCTTCAGGTGGAAACTTCAAAGAGCACTTCTTTTTCCCTTGGATATATGGAAATACCAAGCCTTTAGCATTCCAAAGACTCTGAACTTTTCAGTCCAGCAGACTTGCATTTCCAGAAGATCTCCTTATTTTTCCAGATGTGCCTTTGTAAGAAACTCCCATTTCTCTCTTTGATTCTTTAAAGAGAAACAGCTCAGGATTTCTCCATCCCAGACTATTTTCTTCAAGTGGCTCTTTCGTAATCCCTTCATTAGGTGCCAAACCCAACTTTAAAAGAGCATCAGCTCCTGTTGGCTCAGTGCCTATGTCTTCTGCTGTCTGTCAGCTCCCACATTCAGACACCCACCTCTGATGGGAAGTGTGCACAAAGAAGAGTCTTCACCGTCATGCCCAACCTAACAGTGGGGCTTGATCTTCACAGACACTCTGGTTCCTTGGCATGAGGTGTCACTCTAACTACCTGGCAATTATGTCAGCTGAAATTATCATAAAGCACTGCATGTAGCTGATTGTTTTCCATGTCAGGTGTCAGAGGGTGTAGTATAGAGCCAAATGTCTCATGTTGAGACAGGCAATTAGACCAGTTCAGTGATGACATCAATCATGTCAATAGTGATGAGTAAACAAAAGGTCACAGCTTCTTGGCAAGGCTCCTGGAGCTCAGTAACAAAAGTGGTTAAACTAACTTGAGGCTTCTGGAGTTGTGAAATGTCATTATGCTAATTTTGGAGAGGCAATAGCATTAACTGAAGCCTAGATGACTTGTTGAATTTGTCAGATTAGGGCAATTTGCTGAAGTGATTCTATTTTGATTCAGTATAGTTTTGTCTTGGAACATTTAACTTCATGTGTTTATTTAATCCTGTGTTGCAATTGAATCTCTTATCTTGCATATACCTAGCCTAGATTCATAGGCCTTTAGAGAAAAGAGGCTGTTATTTTCACACCTGATTTGAAAATTTTGATATGCTGGCTGCATTTTTAAAGTGTTTCCATGATCAGGGATAAAAAGTCCTACTCATGGGACTTTTATTGGGGTGGGCGATTGCTGAGAACTCACAAAAAATCCTGTGTGCTACTCTAAGTGATATTAATATCTGTCAAATGCCTGGCCCTCTGGTCATGGGGATGTGCCCATGCCTGAACTGAAGAAGTCAAATTAACCTGACCCTAAGATACTGAACTGACAGACAAACTGCCAATTTGCCTCTGGTCCTCTGGGGCTGTTAGGCCCAGATCACTTGGGATTTGGATGGGGCGTGTTGGCCATGTTTAGAGACTGGCTCCTGCCCCATTACTCTTTCTCACTTTGGTTCAGGCAGAACCATTTTTGGGTTACTCTTGACAGCAACTTTGGTACCCATTGCATTTGAAATGCCTTATGACGCTGACAGAGATGGACCTGCTTCAGGGAAAGCATCCTTATTGCAGAGCATTTCTCGCTGCCTGTCGGGAAACAAATTCCCTCTTGATCTCAGAGCTTTGAGCTGCTGGAATAAGTGAGGGATAGCCCAGAGTATTTACTGTCATTGCTGTGCAGAGGACTGGGCATGCAGCAAGAGCCAGTCCCTTGTGTCATCAGTGATGCTGTGTCAAAGTGAAATGCAATGCATAGAGGAGGCTGGATAATGTGAAAAGGAAGGCTTAAAAGCTTTCCCCCCCTTTTTTATTCCCTCTGGAGCCTCCTGAAAACAAAGCCAGTGTCCTTTGGCTTGAAAGGGTGTATGACTGCAGGATGTTATAAAGCAAAAGCATTGTGTTCCCTTGAAATAAAATTTTGCACAAAGGCAGCTTGCATTACATCCCTGTTTGAATGCTTCTTAGAACTACTCCAGATCAGAAATCTCTTGTAATTGCGTTAAGTCTGCTATTCCACTACTCCAGGTCTAATCTTTGCTTTCAAAGTAATGACAGTGGTTGCTCAAAGCTGCATGCAGTCTTCAGACAAAAACTTGATCATTTTGGCACCTGTTGGTCCTTAAAATCTGTGGGTTTGGCTCAGGATATCCTCAGTTCCACCTCTGTAGGTAGAGTTTGTCATCAGTTCAGTCATGGAAAAGTCATCCACGTATCTGTGGGAGCCTGCATGTAACCAGGGTTACAGCCCTGGATCTAGTCCTTTTGTCTGCAGGACAGAGCTTTTGTGACATCAGTGTAACTGAATATCCAGAAGTGTGAACAAAAATTTAACTTTTGCTCTGGGGTTTGCTTTGACTGAAGCTGCAGTTTCAGAGACTCACTAATTGAGGCCACTCTTCACAGAGATGACATTAAAAAATAAGAATTTAAAGAATTTTGAATGATTTTTTCAGATTTTCAAAACTCATTAAGAAATCTGATTTCTAGAAAGGACATACTAAAAACTGTTTCTTAAAGTCTTTCAGTTACCTTTTAAGGTATTTCAGACTTTGGTACCTGAAAATTGGAAGCATATAAATAATTAATTACTTCTGGTATTTTATTCTGTGTTTATTTGCCTTTCTTCATAGGATGAAATTTGCTGCACAGAATTCATGTAGGAAAAAAGAAAATATGAGAATTTTACAATGAACACAAAATCTGGGCTCGTTTCAACATTGAGCAATTCAGGTTGAAATTGATGCCTCTGGGTTGCAATTTCTCTTAGGAGTATTTTTATACTCACACAAAAATAAAAGTTTCTACTGGAAAAGATGATCAAATAACCTTAAATCCTAGTTTCAGAGCATTTCAGGTCTGTGTCTGATATGTGCTGGATATGCCCCTCTGTAGCATCCACAAAGATTTTTCTCCCTGGAAAAGAAGAGCCTGGTGCCTGCACACGTGTCCTTCCTGCCCCTTCCACTTCCTCGGCAAGGTGCGTGTGCGCTCCCTGCCAAGCCGTGTCCCAGCAACCGGTAAGTCCTTTGACTGAAGTGCCATCTCCCCTTACACTCCTGCCTGCTGTGTTACAAGTTCAGTAAAACGCTGACAATTTAAGCAGATGTTATTCTGCCTCCTGGGGAGCAGCTCCTGTCTGGAGTGCTGTGAGGCAACAGCGATGGGAATCCAGCACTGTAAGAGAGTGGGCACAGACTCCTCTGAGGTGAAACTGTGTGAACACTTGTGTAGGGTAGCAACAGGCAGCTTCATCTCCTCTATTGCTCTGATGTCCCCAATCCCCTTCCCCAGGAATGGGAGAAGAACATGGCTGTATTTGACTTGAGGTCATGCACTCCTTTCTTCTGGCAGAGCTGTTGACAGCAGTATTTGCTCTCAACTTACTGCAGTGCCCCCATTTTATAGTTGACTATTGGAGAAGTAAAATCTGTTTCATGTCATCATTCCCCAGCAGCTTCCCTCCTAAGTCTATGCCCCTGCATGGCAACTCCTTGTCCATGCTGTCTTAGCAAGAATTGCTTGTACCAAAAGATGCATTCCCATGTCTTTCCAGCCTTTTTTGTCCTCTGAAAGTTGCATGGTGAACTCTTCTCTGGTGTCAAATTTTATTGCTTTTTATCTCCTTGCAGAGGAGTCTCTAAGAGGCAGCAAAATGTTGGGTGTTTGTGTTGTCTGTCTTATAAAGTCATTTACCAAGAGAGGAAGTGTTTTAGTCTCTCCTTAACACATGTGCAGACATATATTACCTTCAATAATCTGGATCAATGGGCCGAGGCCAATTGCATGAGGATCAACAAGGGCAAGTGCCAGGTCCTGCACTTGAGTCACAACAATTCCTTGCAGTGCTACAGGCTGAGGAAAGAGTGGCTGGAAAGCTGCTAGGCAGAAAAGGACCTGGGGGTGCTGGTCAACAGCAGCTGAACATGAGCCAGTGTGTGCCCAAGTGGCCAAGAAAGCCAATGGCATCCTGGCCTGTATCAGCAACAGTGTGGCCAGCAGGGCCAGGGCAGTGATTGTCCTCCTGTACTCAGCACTGGTGAAGGCACACCTCAAGTGCTGTGTCCAGTTCTGGGCCACTCACAACAAAGGAGACATTGAGATGCTGGAGCATGTTCAGAGAGGGCAATGGAGCTGGCGAAGGGTCTGGAGAATAAATCACATGAGGAGTGATGACTGAGGCAGCTGGGGTTGCTTAGACTGGAGAAAAGGAGGCTCAGGGGAGACCTTATCATATTCTACAAGTACCTGAAAGGAAATTGTAGCCAGGTGGAGGTCAGCCTCTTCTCCCAGGCAGACAGACAGGACAACAGGCCATAGCCTCAAGATATGCTGGGAGAGGTTCAGGTTGGACATCAGGAGGAATTTCTTCACTGAAAGGGTGGTCAGCCATTGGAACAGACTGTCTAAGGATGTGGTAGAACACCACCACTGTCCTTGAATGTGTTCAAGAAACAACAGGATGTCGCATTTAATGCTGTGGTCCAGTTGACGAGATGGTGATCTGAGGTTGGACTCAGTGATCTTGAAGGTCTTTTCCAAACTGAATGATTCTGTGATCAAGGAAACCTCTTAACCAGCTTTCAGTTGTGCTTTGCTGTAAAGTCCTATCACCCTTGCTTTGCACTTCTTGCTTTTCCTCAAAGATTGCCAAATATTTCCTCCCAGGTTCCTGGAGTATTTTTCCATGTTTACAGATTTAATTTTGGTTTGTTTGTTTCTCCTGATATCATGCCTTATGAGACCATAGAAGCATTTTGGAGGTTGTTCAAGCATCACTTTTTGACGTATCGCCAAACTAGTCTTGGAGAGCCAGTCTTCATTTGCTTAGCAGTTTTTGATCAGGCTATTCATCATGAAGTTATTAGTTTTAAATTATCTTCCCTCCTGCTTTCCAGGTCCTCTTACTTTTCTGTACAGAGTTCTCCACTTCTTATTTTTGTCTGCAGATACAACACTTTATAGAACCTCTGAGCTCTGAGTTCCCAGTTTTATTCCCACTTGTCAAATCTATGCTCTGAAATTTCAGCTACTGACACCATTTTACTTGGCAGAATCTAGCACTGCTTCTTGAAATCTTCTGGATCTGTGAGGGTTTTCTAGCTATTTAACATTTACTGAGGAACAGCTCAGAAAAAGTGACTTCATTCTTAATGGCATACTTTTCTAGTTGATGATGCATACATGTTTGATACGACACTGAAGTTTTATGTATTTACTAGTCAAAAAGAATCTCAGCTTATTAGGAATTAGTTAACTCACTCCTCCAACGACTAAGTGGACCAAGACCAAGTGACTCAGTTTACTTCAGTGTGTGGCAGGTACTGTAAGGCAATTGCAGGACATTATGGATAGTCTGTATCCTCTGAGTTTATCTGCATCTGTCTGAACTTGTCTTTGTTTCCATTCCTGGGCTTTGACAGAGTCATGCTAGTAAAAGAGGGTTCTTCAGAGGACAAGTCAGTGTATTACAGACCAGCCTCTAGCCCTTCTATGCAGCAGCAGAGTTCAAATACAGTTACCCTTTTTTTGAGCAAAGTACTTATCAGTCTTAGTGATGAACATACAGAGCACATTGGTCTTATCTTGACATTAGAGAGCCAAACCAAGGTCATAGTAAAACACAATAAGGACAACACAGAACCAACAGACTGAGCCAGAGATTTCCTAGAAGCTTGGACAGCTGAATGAACCTGATTGCAAACAACCAGATACATTTCATTACATGTGGTAGTGTAGCTTGAATTTAGTGGCTGTCATAGTTTAACCCCAGCCTGCAGCCAAGACCCACACAGCCACTCGCTCACTCCCCCACCAGAGGGATCCGGGAGAGAATCAAGAGCGCAAAACCCAGAAAACTCATGTGTTGAGATAAAGGCTGTTTAACAGAGAAAGCAAACACGGTCCATGTAAACAAAGCAAAACAAGGGATTAATTCACTGCTTCCCATGGGCGGGCAGGTGTTCAGCCATCTCTTTGAGAGCAGGGCCCCATCACACACACCAGTGACTTGGGAAGACAAATATAATCTCTCTAAAATGTCCCCCCATTCCTCCTTCTTCCCCCCACTTTATTACACAGTGAGCATGGTGCCACATGGTCAGGAATATCCCTTTGGTCAGTTTGGATCACCTGTCCTGGCTATGTCTCCTCCCAGGTTCCCATGCACCCCCAACTTCCTGGCCAGTGTGGCAGTATGGAAAGCAGTAAAGGCCTTGGCTCTGTGTGAGCCCTGCTCAGCAACAAAAAAAAGCATCTCCGTATTATCAACTTTGTGTTCAGTAAAAATCAAAAATACAGCCCCGTATCAGTCACTGTGAAGAAAATTAAGTCTACCCCAGCCAAAACCAGTATGGCAGCACAGATAATAAAAGAGTAACCCCAATACTGGGTGAACCTTTCATATTTTTTTCATTTCTACACATACAGATTCTCTTCTGTACATGACCCCTGGTCTCCACGGAGAGTTACGTGAGGCTTCTGAGTTCATTGGATTTAATTTCTTATTCAGCATTAATATAATTTGTCTCCACTCATTGTTCATGACATATATTGCATTTATTGTTCCTTGACCCTTTATGAAGAGTAGTTAAGGTTTTTAGTCAAGTACACCGGTTGTTTTCCTTTTCTTCTTTTAAAGATTGTGAAAAGTGTTTTTCTTCTCATGGGAGGGGCATCCCTTGAAAGTCTCTTGAAATTGTACATGAAGGTCAACAGAAGGAACTGACCCCGTTTTGGAAAGGAGCTCCCCTTCCTTCACTAACTATGGCAGAGAGGGAGACACAGAGGGTTCTTCCCCTTGAAATAATAGAGGTTATTATCAACCTTGCCAATTTTTGTGGATATCCCCAGGCAGATGAGATAACTCCTCATATATTTATTCACAGTTTAGCCTAAGACAAGAGTAGCTAGGCAGCAGGTTTGTCTGTTCGTTGTATGTGTCAGTCATGACAGCCTGGGTGGCAGGGACAGTCCCGAGGGAGGCACCGCTCCTTTCTGTCAGCAGTGATACTTTCTCACATCCTGGCAGGTGTCAGCTGTAACACAAAAGAGCAGATACTGGTGCCTGCAGGTACCTGTTGTTCTACTGGGACATACTCTGGTTCATTCTCTGTGGCATGGGGTGGCAGCTCTTCAGTGGCTGGGTCTCTGCAGATATTCCTGTTGGCATGGTGGGACATCTTTCCTCTGCTACTCATGTTCCTCACATGTCTGCCAGTACTATTCCAAGCCAAGGTGCAGCTCAGAGGAGAGATTTTTTTAAATTTATGTTATTATTTAAATACCAGACTAAGATTTATTTAGTGCGGCATTTTAAGACTAGTTAAATACTGCACTGTCTTGATCTAGTCAGTATTAATGACTAGAATTTATTAATGATTTCATAACACATGGCAAGAAAACATGCTTCAGCAGCATATTTTCTTTTCCACATGACAGAATAACAAGTCCCTACAGGAGCATATCAATGGCTTTATCTTGGCTAATCAGTGCAAGTCTTCCATCTGTCCTGTTCCAACTGCATAAAGGAAACAAGCAAATGAAAATAGTTTATATACACTGATTATTCTTTCATGCCTCAGGCCTGAAAAGACTACATATTATTTCACTAAAACAATGTTTTTGGCAAGATCCAGAATTGAAATAGCTGATTTCATTGCTTGCTTGAAAGTGCACCCAACAAGCTCCAAGTTCTTCACTACTTAGTTCCACAGACATGACGCATATGCTCCAGACCTTCAGTAGCAATCATGTTTATTGCAAACAAGTCAAACGTTCACCAACAACGTGTAAATAGGAGCAGTAGCAGCAGATGTCCAAACAAAACCAGTACTGTGCTGTCCAACTTTCGGCTTGGTGCCCATCTTAGACAAGCTCTAAGGGAAAGGTTATTCCGTATACAAAAGCTACATTAAAACAGGGAAATGAATCTGTCCAGCTGTGCCTTTGCCATCCTAGAAGCTACTGCTCTAACTTTATATTAGTTCTTTCAAAATTTGTCATCCTTAAATGTAGGTTTTGGTATGTTAGCTCATCTTGAATAGTTTTTTACATGATATTCCTCATATTCTAATTCATTTTGCTGCTCAGCTCTTTTCACATGAACCTATCATTTACAGAGTACCACAGCATGTCTTACTGAAATTGACTCCAGTTGGAGGCTTCCCCTTCATGTTTCCAAAGAACAGTGAACAAAGAGAATTTAGAAAAAGCTTCAAGATAAGAGATAAAGTGAAAAAAAATTTACAACCTCCTTGGAGAAAGTGCTTGGCATGCAAGTAAAATATCTGTCTGGACCATCTTATCAGAATCTGATTTGGGTACCTGTCTTTGCACTAGTTACATTTTAGTGCCAGCACAGAGCAAGTATTCACTCATCTCTTCTGGTCTTCAAATTTCTGTGTGATGTAGTCATAGGATATGATTTATGAACACCTCTTCCAGGCAAGTGGGGTGACCCAAGACACTCTTCACTAAAACAGGTTTCAAGCAAGGAGGCAGGGAGGACTGCCAGGAGAAAGTGCAGAGGGATTTAAGAAAGAGAAAAACCTTGAGACAAATGTTTGAGAGCCAAGTTGAGAGACTCTTCAACTGAAATTTCACTAGTGTTTTAGGTTGAGTTATTAATAAAATCAACGTTGACACTCAGCTGTTCTTAAAGTAGCACAAACAGGTTTGACTATAGGGCTTTCAGTATTGTTAGACTGATTTAACTGAAGAACAAGAATTTATTTCAAAGTCTCTGTACTGTATTGAGGGCTGTATAGTAACTATTTATTTGCAGTGTATTTCTTGGTGTAGTGCATACAAGGGACAGTTGTTCAGAAGGCACATTGATTTTCTTTCCCAGCTATTTCACCAAATACCATTCACAGCTTCTCTTAAAGACACAACCCGATCTTGATATCCCTTTTCAAGTGTTACTCTCATGGTATTCCTCAGAAACCCTTGGCAAAGCTTTCCATTCACAGTAGGATTTTTTTTTTGTTTTTAAACAGGAGTGTACTGATTGTGTGAGACATCAAGACACTGAGCCTGATTTCAGCTGTGGTTTTATAGCATGGGTTTAGGTGTCCTGACAGTAGCTATGTTCTTGATTTTGCCACATGTCATTGGAGTAAGGTAAAAAGATGATATAAGCTTAAAATCAGATCCAAAATCTTTGTTTTTCTGTTGCATATCCTTACAGACTTTTCTGCACTCATGCTCTTATACACAGTCTCAAAGATTGACCATCTATTTGGTTGGTTTTTATTCACCTTTAAAATATTCCTTAGAAAAAATAGTGTGAAATGTAATTTTACCTTTTAAAAACACAACTAAATATCTACTCCAGTCTATAACTATTTGACAAAAGACACTCTGGGTGAGGGTTGGTGAAAAGACTCAAATTGTTGCTTTAGCTCACTGGCAGAGAAAGTGTCTAGAAAAAGGTGCAGAGAGGGAATGTAGTCTGCCTATGACTTTACTATGACCATAACTCACACCTGTTCAATGTATTATTCTTAGTTCCAGAAACATCACTGCCCCTCAGTGCTGCATTTCTGGCAAAGGCATGCCTTGTGGAAAATGCAGATGCTAGATTTAGCAGGAAATAAACCCTAGGTCCAACTCGGACTCGTCTGCAGCCCAGAGAGAAAAGTGTTGTCTTCCCCACTGCATTTAACCTAATCATCTCTCCAGTATCAGAAAAAGGCCTGTCCGTAAATCCCTGTTTGCTGTGAAGAAATTGGAATTGATGGGGATTCACTGTTTCAGGGTAGAGCTGTATTCCCTTCTCTCCCCCACTGGTTTGCTTCTAAAACATAAGAAAAAATATGATACATACATGCTGTGCAGAATACAGAAGGTAGCAATAAGCTCTCTCTTGCAGAGTACCTTGAGAAAGTTTCCCCTGCAATCATTTTCTATGCATGTACTGCATGTATTCACTCACCTCCTTCCTCTGTCTTGGGATGTTTCGGGTTTTTTAATGATTGCAGCTTCTGGTTCCGTTGTCTTAGTTTTTATTGTTTAAAGCCAGAACAGATGGTGTTATGTCTATTAAATACTAAACTGTGTCATGCAGGAATCATTATCTCAGCTGAATTGGCTCCTTGTAAGAGTGGTTTTATCTTTTAGAACAGATTAAAGGACTCGGAAGAAATTCACTGCACTGCTGGATGCCAGTGATGGGCTGAATGGATGACACTCCTCTCTTGGCCAAAAATACAGTGTGGGTGGACAATCAGTATTCTTTCCTACAGGATCAGATTTACCACAGGTTTCTGCATTCTCGGGTGCAATGCAGAGTTGCAGCACTGAGAGGGGAGTTGAGTTGGAGAACTTCCCCTGGGGCATGGGGTAAAAGCCCTGCCAGATACTGAGCTGTTTCCTTCCTTGTTTTGCATGGACCACTTGATCTGGATTGCATGACAATTCTACTGCAGGAACCATATTTTCTTCTATTTAACACAATTTCCCAGGAGTCCCTCTGTGTAGGTTTGCAGAGCTTTGAGGTATTGGGGCAAGAATTATTTCCTCTTTTAAATTTGAAATATACAGCGGCTGGGTCAGTGTGCCCCAATTTATTCTCTCTTGATCTCTCATTACTGCAATGCAAATAATTAATAAAAGGACTGTCTGTAAAAAGCACAGGAACTGCAGTCCTCTGAGTGATATATTACAAAACAGGATTCATTGGGTCTGGGTTTGACTCCCTGAAGTATAATAGTCTTGCAATTCACTGTCTCTGATGCAATGGATCAAAATATTCCTTACAATAAACTGAAGACATTTCCAAAGTACAGGACTGTACATAATGAATGTTGCCAGAAGGAATCTCATTTAAACAGCAAGATGCTACATCCTTTATTTCTTTCCTTTCCTCAATAAAATCCAGTTTTCTCTTGAAATATTTAAAATATCCTGTCCGTACTTATCAAGTGACACCATACAGTGCAATGAATACAGCTGGAGAGCTTCACATCAACGACACACTGTGTAGAAACATGTTTTTCTGGAGTTTCTGTGTCTGAAGGGGTCAAGATGACATGTCAGACAAGGCCTCTTCTTGTATCATGATCCAGCACCTCTCAATTCAAATAGCTTCAAAATCCTTTTTCAAACGTGGACTTCACTGGGGCCTCATTTCAACTCTTATTCTTGTGATCATCTGTGCTGAAGCACCAGCCAAGTTGTGCTACATGCCTTGTGTATACTTGGAAGCATTTTTGTTTGGCCTGAAGCTGAAATATTTTGCTACATGGCTGTTTCAGGGACTCTCCAGCACAATGGGGCAGTGGCTGTTCCATTTTCTTTCCCTCTGCTGCTGACCATTTTTCAAAAATACTTTTTGAAAGCTCTGTTGAATTTTTCTGCATTTGAAGATCCTTATACTGGGCCAAGACTGCATGTTTTGTAGCCACCACAAATTAAGTTACATTTCATTAGATCACTGGCTCAGCTGTCTCCCAAAACAATCCTGCACCCTATCAAACATTTCTGTTAGCCATGCTCTTGTAAAACAATGGAAAGAGAATGAAAAAGCTCTTAAGGTCCAACCTTACAAATTACGTGTGTGTGTATTTTAGAGAAATTTATATTTCATAGAAAGTGGCACTAGTTAGCCTACAAAGCTATCGTAACAATATGAGTTTTTCCTCTGCTCATTATTTTAATTGCCTTAGTACTTTGCACATCAAAGGGACTAGATCAACTGTGGACTTGAGTAACAGAGTAGACCTCAGCATGGCATGCGAGATCCAAGTACTTGGAAATCTAAGTATACCAGGGAGATATAACACTGGCAAGCACTTTGGGGTTTTTATTTCTCAACTTGGCGTGTGGCTTCACCAGTTCAGCATCTCTATCCTAATTTCTCTCTGAGTCAAAAAAATGCTGTTCTTAGTCTGAAAAATCTGTGATTTGAGGTACTTTGGATTCACTCTTTGTAAAATTCAGTTGTGCTGTTTCGATCTTAGATTGTGATGCTGAGATGTAAATGTGGGGTGCTTGACTGTTGGCTTGACTTTCTTGTGGATTTGATGAAGTCTAGCAAGCAATATCAAACCCTTGTCTTTCTCACTCTTTTATTGCACAGTAAATTATATTTCTCTCCAAAATGAAAGCTCTCATTTCATTTTCTCCTTTATATTTCTCTTCACTGTCCCTCCTGTGGATGGGCAGACTCACTCCCATGTGTCACTTCTGTTGGTTGCTCTAGAGACAGCACACGTACAAGTAAAAAGCCAGAAAGTTTTTTCCAGGGCGCGTATAGAAGATAAAATCCTCATAGAAATTTACCTAACTCTACTCTAACCCTAACTCTTTGGGGATAGAAAAATATAACAAATGAGAAGCAAATTCTCTTTGTGACTATTCCACCCTGCTAGGTCTATCATCACCAATTTCACTACTTTATTGGTAGTGTTTAACAAAGGTTTCTCAAATCAGAAATATAAGCCAAACTCTTCTTGTTCTAAAGACTTCTACTAAGGAGGCAACCTTTAAATTCAGTTAGATCCTGGTAGTACCGATCTTGTTATCAATGCTTTTGAGACACTGGCAAATGTCTGAGGAAGAAATTGCATTATCTATTGATGAATGACATCGTCACAGAAAGTTCAAACTACACAGACCATTGCATTTATTTTCTTTGCAACCAGAAGTCCTTCTCTGCAGTGAAATGAACTTTTCCCCCACTCTGAGCTTTTCTTATTAGATTTTAATTTGGTATTGAGGGCTAAAACCTCAGTGAGTCATTTGCTCAGCAGAGAAATTCCTGAGGTAATCACCATTCTTTGAGGTATAGCTGTGTTCCTTGCCTTGCTGAAGAAATGAGATGATAGTGACGGCTTCCAAAAATAAGTACCTGCAACCGTAGCAGGAACAGTGGCTGTGTTCAAGCAAGATGCTCACAGAGGAGCAGTACTGGGGTATCTGGAGGCTGCCCCCCAGTTTTGAAGTTGACAATCACTCTTTATCCCTTTTGTTCCCTCCGTTAATGGACAGGCTGCCTGGACCCCAGCTCAAATACAAGTGGTTAAATTGGTTGTGTTTTTGTCATGCTTAAAATCTCTCTGTAAGGGACAAGGGGATTGGCCCTATCAGTGCAAAAAATCACATCACTCTCCAGTTTTGACAGTACCCCCTTATTGTGCCAGTCTCCTCACTTGCTGCTTTAAATGGAAGAATGATTATCTCAAGGCACCAGTTCTCAAAGTCATGTTTAAAGTGTCGCATTGGAATACCATACATAAAACATACCCTGAGTATAAAAGTGACAGAATCCTGGATCATCAGGGGGAGGCAGAACACAACACAATGTAGGAAAGATTCAATCCTGACAGACTTCTTTGCTCATGATGTGGTCTGTAGCTTCCAAAGATGCTTTTGTTGTTTACATTTAAGGAGTTTAAATAGAACATTAACCTAAAGGCTTTCATTTGGTCTACAGTAAGCATCTTTTTCCCAAATCTCTTGGCCCAAATAACCAATTCACTTGCTCATGTTTGAAAGGGAGAGAGATCACAAGATTGAAGGAATATAATTTTGGTTTGGTTTATTTTAATTTTTTTTACATAATGTAGCATGTAGCACATCATTAAAATCTAGGGTTTTTTTCCCAAACACAGGAGAGAGTACAAGTATTCATATTCCTGAATGACTTTGTCACCAGGAGCTTTGTATCCTCGCTGGCAGAGAGCAAACACGTTGGTCACTAAGTGCCATTTTTGCAGAGTTAACTCCGATGGGAGTAGTTGCTTCTGTGTTTGGCAACGAAGTAAGTACCACTTAGTTATTTTCCTCAGCATTTGGAAGTGGAATTTTTAAATGAAAAATATAGGTATTTGAAAAGCCTAAACAGATCAACAATCTTGTAAATGGGACCCAGGAAACATTAATTAAAACACACTGGTTCCCACATTCTTATCTGTCCTCTGAGAAGTAAAGATAGGAAACGTCTCAAGCAATTATACTCTAGTTAATTTATCTATTTGCAAAGGTTTGGTTTTTTTCTTTTCTGTTACAGCAAAGCACACTCTAGAACAACTTTATTTCATGGTGAAGCTTTGCAAGAGAAATTTTTAAGCTAGCAGCTGCTATTTTTGAGCACTTCAGTGTCTGTGTTTCTGAGTCAAAATGAGTTCACAAACATGGTGATATAACCTACACCAATATAGATAATTGTGTGTATGTACCATGCAGAAAACTTGCTTATATTATTATCCACGAGAATACAGTCAAAAAATTTATAAAGCCAGGACTGGGGTTTATGGGTTTTACTCTTTAAAAGTCTTGGATCTGGAAATCCCTTTCACTGCATGCAGCTGGTGAAAACATATGTGAAACTCCTAAACTGATAAGAAAGTTTCTGTGGAGGTTCCTGGTTGATAAAATGGGTAAATTACGTGCTGTAATAATGCCTATTGCACAGACAGGTTTGACACAAGACAGGCTTTAAAATTCAGCTGACGGTGTTTGATCTCAAGGGCCTGAATTCAACCATTAAAGTCTGGTCAACACTGTCATTAACCTCTGGAAAGACACAGTGATGTATGAGAGATTTCAGATTATCTCTTTGACAAACACAGTTGTTGCTAGAAGTGTCTGAGGAAACTTTGGGAGTTGTAGGCTTCATCAGGGACACACCCTCATTTCCAGACAGCAGTGATCAACCTCTGTATGGATGGTTACCAACAGCTCCTCTGTAAAGAAGGTGGTTTCCACAGGAAAAGGCACTTAAGATGCCTAAGAAGAACTGTATCTTTACTTTTATCTCCTTGAGATAAGGAGGAAAGGCCTTTTCTGCCGTATTTATGCAAATTCCAGCCTGTAACTTTAAAATAATCCTTTATGCTAACATCAATATCGATTCTTTTCAGGGTGGCTGAGGTCTCCATGTGGAAGGGAAACTGCTGACTCTTAAAAAGTAAAAAGGGATGGTTGAAGTTTAATAGATGCTAACAAAAATAAATAATAGCTTGAATAAAAATCAGACCTTCTCTCAGTAAGCCGGGTTTCGTAGTCATGGCTTCTGCTGATTTGCTGATTACTCAAGGTCTCCAGGGAAGGCTGAATGATTTGCCTTCAGTTTCTAAGGCAAAGACCCCTCTGTCCTCCTACAGCCTCTTCTTTTCCCTCCTCCCTGAGAAGCAAAGGTAAAATATCTCACATTTACAGGCCAACATAAAGTATAAGGAAGCAAACCACTTACAAATACACATTTTGCCTTTTTGATGACCTTTTATCTGTTTGCTTGTGTTGTGGGAAGCAATTCATAAAAATATGGAAAGAGTGTCAGATTTGTCATAATATTTTTTCTATGCCAGATGGCTTACTCTTTAGGCCTATTTATCAAAAACATGGCATATTAATGTATAAATTCAAACATCTTCATGCAAAGGGAAGGGATGGCTATTTTAACAATTAAAATCACAGATGAGGATTTTATTTTCACTTTGCACGTATCTTGCATTGCATCGCTGATATTTAAGGTGTTTGAAGGGGGGAAGAGAGGCATCTCCTAGGCAGCTGAACATTTCTCTTATTTCTTATCTGAAAATGGCCAACCCTGGCCAGGTTAAAGATCACTTGAATTGGTCTTTTAAGTCAAAAATCTTTGCACACACGCTTAGGGTCCCATTCCCAGTCGTGTGAGTGAGATGGGAAAGATTTTTAACCTTCTGGCTGTATCAAAGCAGAGAAGGGGAACAGCAGATAGTGCAGTGATAGGATCTGGCTGCAGAATAGCCCATGCAATCCAGATTCACCGAGGTTTTACTTTTGATCTGTGTTTTTTTTTTTCATTTGGAAAAATAAGCTTTATAAACCTGATCAAAAGTTTGTTGATACCAGCAGAAGTCTGTGCAATACTGATAGCTATATAGTGACATGCAGTTGTGACACCAATTTTTTCTCGTTAGCATACTCAATCCCATTCCTCAGATCTCTGGGAGCAGAGTTTTCCTTCCCCTAAGCCTCTGCAGCCCCGTTTGGCTTGGCAGCTTCCACAGCAACACTGCTGAGACTGACAGGGCACAGGATTATTTTCCAAGCTTTGCCTCTGAAAAATGCCACACAAGCACCAAATATTGCTGATGTGGATTCCCAAAAGCACAAACAGCCCAGCAAGGAGAGCAGGCAAGTAGTTTGTAAGAAGAGGAACGCAGAGGTAGCAGAATCCCAGGGAGCCTGAAGTGCAGGGGAGACTGAGCTGAATGTAACCCCAAGGCTGTGTGCAGGAAGTTATCCCCACCACAACTGCCTTCCTCTGCCTCTCCCTCCCACTGGGGGTAGATGCTGGGCATCCCATAGCAACATCTCTGAACACATACCTATGCTGGAGTAACATAGCCTATGCTTGCCCTCAATGGCATTTGGGAGAAACCAGTCTGAGTTTTCAGAGGTTTGGATTAGGGATCTTTCTCCTCCTGCACCTTACAAGATTTTCCTTCCGTTTCTCCACTTTCCCAGGCACTGTGAATGCCTCCACTTGCTTTAGCTGCTTTCTCTACTTGTCTTTTCCTCTTTCCTTCACAGTGCTGTCAGATGAAAAATAATTCTGGGCAAGAAGTACACCTGTCTGATGTGTTGGAGGAACAGTCCTAATTGCATCTGGCATTGCAGCACAATGTAAGATAATTGCTAGAGGCAGATCTTCTGTATTGTAGATACATTCATGATCCCAAATCTGCAAGTGTCTGTAATGATAAAGGAAGAAGACATCAATGAGAACTGATATTTTTCCTCTTTTGGTCAGGAAGGTGATTGAGTGGCATGTCAATCATGTCTGAAACCTCTATTTCTTAGGAATCTGTCCCCATATCTCAAAGAGATTTGGGATCTCTGTGACTGCTATGTGTGCAGTTAGTTTAAAATGTGCAATTCCACAGCTCCTCAGGATGGACCACCCTAACCTGCCAGTCAAATCCACGCTCTAAATTCAAATAGATTTATGACGGTGTATGTACATATAGCATCAGATCACCAATTTAAAATCATATCAATTTCCACTTGCATCAACTGAATTGTGTTTCACATAAACCAAGTCTCAGACACCAGACCTGCTGCCTGCTCCGGGTTGTTGGCTGAACTAAACCAATAAGAGTTTTGATTCAACAGGACTCTGTCCACATCCAGCTCACAAACATGTCCTCAAGGTCCCAAGTGGGACCTTACATGAGCAGGTAGAGCTGTGCTGCAGGGAGCAGCCTCAGGGCCTATGTTACCCTCATGCAAAAGTGAAAGTCCATGTATTATACTATGTTACAGTCCTGATAAAGGCTGGAAACATTCACAGGTGCATTATGGCAGGTTGGCTGACAGGTAGTGGTTTTATAGGATGGGCCAATGTGTATGAGCTTGGCAGAAGAGCCAAAGGTAATTATTCCAGTATTTATCCTAGCGAAGGAGAAGGGAAGGCTGAAGAAACCAGGACATAGGTAGTATCCTCTTCTTTCATGCCAGTGTCAACTGGTGCAGAATTCATGACCACCACCTCTCTATCAGATTAGCCATGGTCATGCTGTCATTTACCATTGCTTAGCTCAAACTGGGTGCAGGAACCTGTGTGAGATTAGACCCAAGAGACATCCTGGGAGAAAGGAAAAATGGTCTGTACCTAAAAGCATAGCGAGAGCAGTCTGAGATTATGTTTTCAGGTGTTGTCCTTCAAACAACTCTTCTTCAATTGAAAGTGTGCTGGAGTTAAGACCATGGCTGTCTCTGGTCAGCATTCAGGTAAGAACTGTTTCCTGTAGGCAAAACATTACATGATTCCAGTGTGGTACTGGGACAGGTCTGCATGTGTGTTTGTATTTGTTACTTCAAACGTGATTTGGAGGGGCTGAGATTGAGATTAGCCAAACTCAGACTTTACTCTCCATAAAATCACACCTAGTTTGAGAAGAGCAGCTGAACTCAGCTCGCCAGGAACAACATCTTCTAATAAAGCTTAAACCATGTGAAAGTTGATTTAGAGGCAATTTCATGTAAATAAGTTAGACTGGATAGAAACCAGGGCCTCTATTACTTGCGGAAGGCTCAGTATGCACTCTCCCATGTGTACATTGTTGTTGATCTCCAAGACAGTGGTATAAAAAGCAGTGTCATGCAGGTAACAAGAGATCCAGAAGACAAATGCTTTCATGTCCAGAAAATAAATTTAAAGCTGACTGGTTTTCATATTTCCCTTTGATCTTTGGCCTCACTTTTTCTGGAAAGCATGTGTTCAGCTCGTAGGACCTACGTGTACAATGTGATAGCCCCTCAAATTCAGTTTTTAAATATTTCCAGCTTGGAAAACATTTGTTGCCTTCTTAAGCATTTTGGGAATAAATCTGACCTCCTCCTGTGTCCCCACACTTGGGTAGCACCCTCCATAAAGAGAACGGGAAATGCTCAGAAGCGATGAGAAACAAGCTCAATGCAGGCCTTTTAAGCATCGCAGATACAATGTGCTACAGATCTCAGCATGATTCTACTTGATTTTTAAAAGTTGAAATCCTCAGGTTAAAATTTTAATTGAGCTCTGACCACTTATGTCACTCTCTCTCGGTTGTTTATTTGCCTTTTGAGAACAGGAGAATATTGGAAAGTTTCCTTTTGATGCCATTCTACCTACCCAAATTTCAGTAACAGGATTTAATAGCTTCTTGTCTTTAACTCTGATGCATTGTTGCTGTTAAACTGCTATCATGTTTCATACCTGAACCAGTTCCCATCAGTGATGGATGGAGCATTGCATTTTTATGTACTATATCTCAGCCACAGATTGTAAATTCTGTGAAATTCTTTTGGCAAAAAGCACTAGGTAATGATAGGTATGAATCATTTTATGTAATATCTAGCTGCAGTTATTGCTGTTTTAGATATTCATCTCACATCAATGCACAGATGTTTAGAAGACAGGCCTAAATAAAGCAAAATTTAAAAGAACTCTGCCTGTTTTAGGAGTTTGCATCACTTAATGCTTTTTGCATTAAGGTAAGTAGACCTGGGCTTCTTTTACTTTTGTATTAAATTCTATTTCCTACCATGGTTAATATGTTTGGGTTTCATGCTGCTCATTGCAATTCTATTTCTAAATAAAACTGAAAAATAATTAGGACCCTTCTCCCTCCCAGTGGAAAAAGATACTTAGATTCTTATCCAGAAGCTATGTGAAGAGTGGTATTTAAAAGAACAAGTAACCAAAAATAGGATGTCTGAGGAGTATTGTGCAATGCTTACAATTGATGCATTTCCTGTGTGAAGCATCAGTTCAGCGCGACTCTTCCTTGGCATACGAAAAGCTGTCACACCAGAAACAAATGGTCACTTCAGCTTTTCTGTTCGGAGCTGCCGGCATCTCGGCTTGTGTATGTGCATATTTTGGTGTCCATACTCAGTGCCAGTAAAGCCACATTATCTCCTAAGCATTTATGCACCTTGCCAAGCAGATATTAATTTCTGTTTTAACCTTGTTACGAACAAGAGAAAGAATAACATTGCTGTCTGAGGAAGAACTGCACAGACGATATTAAAGCATGATCGGTGACAGAGGAAAAGGAGCTTCTCTGCAGCTCCCATCACGTGGTCCAAAGACTTGCATAAAGGGGAAAGGCAAGCAATAGAGGAAAACTGAGGGAAGCCCGTAAATGAGCACTGCATCTCCCAGCAAGATGGGACTTGCTGCTGTGCTCCCAGCACGCCAGGCAGCATGCTCTGGCAAACCTGGTGCTGTTCCTGGGGGCAAGGGCTTATGTTCATCAAAGATGCATTTAATACATCTTTTTTTCCTCTCCAGGCTTCCATATAAAGCCCAAGAGTGGTCGTACTTGGTGCTGTATATCTTAAAAACATCCTTGTGATGCCATGAGAGGTCTCTCCAGCTTTAAGAACACAAACTGCAGTCCAGAGTGATGAGAGTGGCAGAGGTGTGTGAAATGGAGGGTTCCCATCTACAGAAGGAGAGACTGTGCAGAGTGCAAATGAACTGTACAAAATCTCAGGGGAAGCTGAGGAAGCAGAGAAGCTTTGAACTCTGATCTGTAGAAGTCTAATGACTACGAAATTGTGTCCATCTTCATGTGTGTTCCTTACACTGAATGCACTCTTTTGCTCTCAGCTCAAATTCATTTTAGGTTTGTCTGTCTTCATTCCAGATGTATTAGAACTAAATAAGTAATAATATTAGTAACATGTGGGTTTTTATTTGAATGAAGCCCTTACTTTGAGGCTCAAACAACAGTTTTCATTTCCAGTTTGTCATCATCAGGCAAACCAGGACAGTGCAAATGGAGACCAAACTGAAGTACTGACTTGATTCCTCGGTGTCCTTCCTTGATAGCCGACTTCTCTTGCCTCTTTCCTGTTTTATAAAACTTCAAATAGGGCTAGCAGGAGAGAAGGCCAGCTCACTTGGGAATGCCATAGAACACGGTGTTTAGAGAACATTCCCAGAAGATGGTCTGTCCTATCTTACCCCTTCACAGGTGACAGGAAACTGAGCCTGCTCTTCTCATTCACTTTAGCCCTCTAGTCTTAAATACACAGCAAGTTGGTAGTGACTCTTTCTCCTCCATTTTTTGGCTGTAGTTCACCTAACAATTCCTATTTCAAACCCACTGCTGAATTTGACACAAACAATGGGATAATTTTAATTCTTGATTTTATTTTTTTCTTAGAGAAATACATTACTTGCAGAATTTTATTCCACTTTTTTTTGACAAAATCTTCGGTTTTATTTAATCTTGCAGTTCAGGTGGAACTAGAGGAACTGGTATCTTTTGTTCCAGGTGGAAAGTGGGAGGGGGAGGAATTCCACACCCCTAATTTTGTTAGCAGGGGAGAGGAAGGGAGTCAGGTGTACCTTGTGGACTTGAATCCACCTGTATCATGGCTTGGGATCCCACATACCATTGCTGGTTTTACATACACTATCAATCCTGCTTGGGAGCTTCCTTCTCCGGGATAGGATTAGAGCTGGAAGAAACGTCCTCCCCAGCTGTCCCAGCAGCCAGTGCCAGAGCCAGTGGGCAGGCAGGAGGAGGTTCAGTGCAGGGTGAGTGCCCCACAGCCTGGCTGCAAGGGTGTGATCGTGTCTTCAGCTCATCCAGGAGCAGATGGGGAGATTACCAAAGAAATGACTACTGCTAGCCTGAAGTGCTGTGAGAGAAGGAGCACCTTCCTGCTGAAACACAACAGACTTTCATGTCCAAATGTGACTGACAAATCCAGTCTCAATAACTCTTTAAGGCAAATCACTTAATTTAACACTCCTAACTTGCACTATGTCTCAGCATTCTGTAAATTGGATTTTGATGGGATTTTCATTAGAGCTCCAAAGGGACAAAGCTGCATTTATTTAATAGCTCAAAGGAAGACAGGGAACTTTCTGAAATCCATTTAGATTGTCACTGTTTAACTTATTTATATAAAACAGGTTTGTCTTTTATTAGGAAACTGGGAATAATTTTATTTATACATGTTTCTAGCTTCAATTTTGCCATAGGAGACATTAAGATGTTTTATCATTTATAGTCAGCCCACTACAGTGGCATTTGAAGATCATAAAATCTACTTGTTTCACTCTTATCTAACACAGTTTAAGAAATATTGCTATTCACTTTCTTCTGCCTGAAAACACTTATTGTGCTATTATTATTTTTTTATTACTTTTCTTTAATGCTAGAAATTAGAATCTAAAATGTCTGCCTGTTTTCTCTTTAGATCTAGAGGTAACAAACGGATGAAATCAAGCAGGACTGCCTTTCAGAGGCAGTAGTTTCTCACACCAGGGCTGTGTTGTATGCTTATTTTCCTCAACTCCCAGACTTTGTCTATCTGGCAAGTCAGCCATCCAGCAATCAGCCAGAGATGCTGCATGGGATATCTAAAATCTGAATGAATACTGAGGCAGTGGCTGGCTAGGTAAGTGTCCAGTGCCATCTGATTAGCATGCAGGAGGCCTGCCAAGAGGTTAAGAGGAAAAAGCAGTGAGAGGGGAACTTTGAAGAGGATGGGGCAGCAGTACAAAGAGACAGCTTCTGACTCACATATTTGAATGTTGACCCCATGCAAGCTGAAGATGATAGCATGGGACAGAGCCCCAGAGAGGAGTAGCCCATGAGATGCACTTGGCTGCTATTTTTAGATCTGTCTGGAGGAGACCTGCTAGGGGATTTGCACCCATGGGAGCAGCCTGTGACAGCTCATGTCCCCTCTTGCCATGTGTGGTGTCCCTGCCTACCTGGTGCCTCTCAAATCCTCTGTTTGGATAGGGGAGCTGGAGAAGATCTTGTAAGGCTTTGTACAGGGGCTACAGGCTCAGCACCCACAGAGCAGAACCTGACAGAGTCCTTCAGCATTTGGTATTGTGGTAACAAGTTATTTGGTCAATAAAGCCTTTTAGTGGGAGACAACATTGTGGGGTTATTCTGTTGTTCATCAGAATGATATTTTTTTAAATTTCAGTTTGTCCATGCTGGATGGTAACGCAGTGCCACACAGCACAGCAGAAAGACCAGGAGTGATGTTTTAAAGCAACAATAGCTGACTGTGATCAAAGAAACAGCTGTGACCAAGAGCTTCCCTGGCTGTGCCAGCACAGTGAGCTGGCTGCTCTTGGCAAAACTCTCAGGATCCTGGGTAATTTATGGAGCCTGGGATCATAGCTGTCTCCTTTTTTCATTTGGTTAAGTCTGATTGAGTTGGAGAGGAAAGCAAGTTTTTGGAGGGGAGGGACTGGCTGCCAGGTTTCAGGGGCTGGGAGCTTTACCTATAGGTGCTTGGATTTAGGCTGTGCCACAGGCTGGGAAAATTGACTTCAAGGGGCTGAAATCTAGGAGCAAAGATGAGATATTTTCTACATGAAAAACCACAGTGTTCTCCTCAAATGTTGCAATGAACGCTGCTCAGACACCTGCTTTGACATGGCTTTGCTCTTGAAAAGGGTGGGGAACTTCAAAACCCACAAGTAGAATCTGTAGCTGTACAGAGATGCACACCAGAGCAAAGACTTGCACAGTGCCATGTGCTGTCATCAAAACATCTCAAAAACCAGGGCAGTCTTGGCCTCAAATATAATTTTTCTCCTCAGATGTCTTTCTACTGCTTTTTAAAACCTGTGAGTTTATGTGTTAATAAGTATAGGCTAATACCTACTGAAGGGTAGGCCTACAAGGAAGTTGGAGAGGGATTCTTCATCAGGAACTGTAGTGGTAGGACAAGGACTAATGGGTTCAAACTGAAAGAGGGGAAATTTAGGTTAGATATGCAGAAGAAATGCTTTACTGTGAGGATGATGAAGCACTTGAATAGGTAGCCCAGAGAAGTTACGGATTCCCCATCCCTGGCACTATTCAAGGCCAGGCTGCATGTGGCTCTGAGCAACCTGGTCTAATGAGAAGTGTCCCTGCCCATGGCACAGAGATGATCTATAAGGTCCCTTCCAACCCAAAGAATTCTATTATTCTGCTCCATGATTCTGTATATTAAATGGAACTCATGTGACTAGGTGGGGCTATGAAACCTGTTCACATAATTCAGCATAATGTACAGAATTGTGTGTTTACTTTTCCCCTGCTGCTAAACTGGTGCTCTTTCAGAAGACCGCCTTACTTGCCTCAGTTTACACATATTTCTAGCTTGCCTCTGATATTTGGTCACTTCAATATTTAATTGCCTTTCTCTGAGAAACAGCACATTTGTGGTCACAGATTGTGACAGCACAGAACTCTCTTTCCCACGAGAAAATTTTCTGTTTATTGTAAACACAAGATAAGGTGTTCAGAGCTCCTTTGGGAACAGGCAGGAATGCCTGTGGCCAATCAGCCCCAGCGTGCGGAGGGCTGTGGCCAATCCCAGTGGGTGCTCATTTTGTATATAAAAGCTGCATTTAAATAAATAATTCCCTTTTTTCGGCAATCTATCTGATGTGGCTCTGTTTCGACATCAGCTCAACAGCGACATCAGGTCAGTAGTTGTTATTATTACTCTTGCTAATTATATGGAAAGTTGTGATTTCTTCCTGTTAAAAAGGGGATTTTGTCTCTTAAAAGTAGTTTGTGCTGCAGTAGATGACAAGAGACCATCGTGCGTTTTATTTTTGGGAGATACAGGCAGGCTTGGCTGAATAATGAGTAGGGCTACAGTAAAATTCATGAGCATTCATCATCTGCCTATGCTGAAGGTGACATAGTGAAAGGCTTATGAGTAGAGTAGTTAATTACAGCTGTATCTGAAATGCCTGTGGTAGCATAACATGCACAGGGACATACAGTTTAAAGGGAAAAAAAACAAACTAGGGGTGGCATGAAGGAATGGGTCATTGATGGTTGTTTAGAAACTGGGTCATTTGGTAGCTGCAAGGTGTGAAACACCTCTTGGATTTCCCAGTCAAACACTTGCAGAGTTGGAGATACCTATAGAGTTCCTAAGAAATAGCAGAACATTCCCAGCGGAGGTTTCCCTACATGCATAAAATGTACAGCAATGGATTCAGTCCCTTTGGATGCTGCAGAAGGGCAGATTGTTATTTAAACACACACACAGAGATTGTGGAAATGACAGAATTCTATTTTGGTGTGGTCTTTAAGCAAGTATCCCCAAACTGTATGAAAATGCATGTGGAAATCACCCTTGAACGAGAATCAGAAATAATTACCTGCAGGCACCCCTGAATTTCTATGGATTACTTGCAGCCAGATTCTAATTTACAGGGACTTTCCAGTGAAGCTGAACTAAAACCATTTGGACAGCATTACTATAAATGAACAAGTTACATCCAAAAGTGTCCATCTAGCTAAGAAATGAAATTGGGAGCATTGTCTCATTACAAGATAACCACTATATTCCACCTTTCAGAGTTCTTGCTTACATATAAATAATTTTATTGAGGGTCAGCCTAGGAAGAAGCATTTAGAATGAGGGGTACATGGGATAAAAAACAGGTATTATATGCTCTTTTTCTTAGTTCACTGTTGATTGGCTAATTTTGTAACCATCTCCTATTGTCAATTTGGACTTGGGGCCTTTTCCCCCCTTTCATTATTGTAAGCTCACTATTATCTTCTTTCCTCTTTGAATATTTGATGTCATTGATTCCCATCTTTTTCCTGACATCTCAGTGCATATTTGTAGTAGTTATCCCATATTATCTGTCAGATACTCTTTTGCTAGGATAAAGACTGCCACTTTTTAGAAGTTTTCCTACAAGGATGAATGCATGGATCCTTCTCTCAGGTTTCTGCTTCTGATCTTTTGATACCTGTTTGCAGGAAATAAACCACCAGATTCTGGTAGGGAGCTGGTTGTATATTATGCCATTGGCACATATGGGGGACAGCAATCAGAGCTTGGGCTCTGGTCTCACAAATACCCTATGAGACAGATCCTGTTTAATATTCAGAGTTGGTTTTAGGCATGAGCAAGTGAATAAAGCAATGTTAGTACACAAATGGGATGATGTAACTTGGCAGACCCAAGTCACAGTCTGTTATGTTTTGGTACCTAGCAAACCCAGAGGACCATGTCAGACAGATGTTGATCATGAACTGGTGGCACACTTTTATCTCTACCAATGTGTAGCAGTATATTCTTCTGAAAAAAAATGAAATAAAATCTGAAGATTTTCTTCTTTCTTCAGTTAGTAAATCTTTATCATTTAACAAATGCCCAGGTGCTAGTTGCAGCGCTCTTGTCAAAATGTAGTAATTATTTTATCTGGAAACCTTTGTTTCTCACTTAACTGTGCCCTTTTTTTCACCCTACCCTCATCTGAAGCAGTTGGGAGCTGCTGTGCTATTGTGCATGTTGATAAACAAGCTGTAGTTTTTGGGCTATAGGATCGGAAGAGATTCAAGTGAAGTTCTTGCAGTAGAGACTACAACAGCAGCAGCTGGAACCCTGTGAGAGTTCACTGTAAAAGCATTTATCTTTTATTAATCTTTTTTTTTTTTATTGCACAATTGAACTTGTGGATAGCAGAGCAGCATGTTTGTTCTGACTTTGGCAATAGATTTTTAAGAAGACAATTTTTTAGAACCAGACCTTATCTTTATTACTATGAAATATCTACTTCAGTTAAGGAAAAGTGATTGTCATGAGAAATGATGAATGATGTTCACTCAACTGCAGGTTTTCCGTTAATATTTATGATAGCAGTCCATTTTTTGAGCTGATACATTTAAAAGTTTTAGACTTGTTTTTCTCTAATACATTATGTTTCCCAAGTGATGTGAAGATAGTCATAGAATAATACAGAGAGGTGATTTATTTCAGTGTGCAAAATATCTCTGAGTGGCTCATTGTTTGGCTTAAGGGGACTGCAAGGAAGACCAGACTCTTCAGGCTAGTTAGTATTTCTGAAAAACTTTTCTCAGCAACATTTTTACAGGTTCCTTAGGATAGTTATGCTCTGAGTCATAGCTTACCATTTTTTGATTTAGTTTCTCCTGTAACTTTCAGACCTTTGTCTCATGTCCCAAATCCAGTCTTTCTTAGCCTGTCCTGCACTGGGGTTTCAAAGAAAAGCAGTTGTCCTCTGGAGATTGTCTTTTGTTAGGTACCCTATATTTGCTTTTCTCTTTTATTCCAGCTCCTTCTTACTCTGTGTATCTAAATTATTCTGTTTCGCATTCTGTCCTCTCAAGTGATCACACTAGAAATCAAAATTTAAAATGGGTGTGGTACAGCCTACTCATAGAGTGAACAGTTGGCATCTTAGAGAATCTGGACCTTTAGACCTAATTCTTCAGCAGACACAAGCTGGAAAAAGGAAGACTTTGATTAGCTTTAAGAAACAACCTTTTCCCTAGGGTAAAAATCTTCTAACCCAGAGTAGTCAAACACTGGAACAGGGTTGGGCTGGAGACTCATAGGGCCTCCTTCCCACTTGTGATGGGTCTGTGACTTTTTCTGCAAGGGAAAAATTGTGCTATATAATTTACTGATATTGCAGTTATCTTGCACAGCTCAGTGATGGCTTTGCTGCTTGTGAGGGACGCAGCCTTCCACGCTGTTCCAGAAATGTTTTTATCACATAACTATTTTCCATTTACAACTTTTGTTTTGGTTTTGAGTCTATTTATGATGCCTTTTGACTGTCGAAATCATCCTCTTGGCCAGGACGGATCCATGTTCACAAAGGCATAATTGCCTGCCCAATGGCAAAAGCCATATATTCAAGGTTGCTGCCAGCTCTCCAGACAGGGTCATGCATGGTTGTTTAGCCAGCTGGTCTGCTCTGCAGAAAGAAAGACCCAATTTTCCCTGTATTGGATCTGCCTAGAGCTACTTCCTCTTTTCTTTTCCTCCTCTATTTGAAATCAGGCAATTTATTGATCATCTGCAGACACCTAAAATTGTTCTCATCTGCAGTAACAATTCTCTACTCCATGTTTACTTCTGGCTTGAAAGATACTTTCCAGCCCTTCTGTACTGGAAGACAAGGTGTGGTTCCCTCGCCTTTACCCTCAGGAACCTCCTTCTGAATGTAAACATGAGCACAGATTTACAAAGACAACCTCCAGCCAGACACCTTCACCTCAAGCTTGAGCTCAGGGTAGCTGGGAGTTGATCATCATTTGGGGTTTCCTTACATAAAGGGAGGCTATTTTGCTGTCAGGTTGCTCTGTTTTTTAACAAGGGCCCTATTTATTCCTCACCTACTTCTCCTCCTAAAGGCTGCACTGCTGTTTGCATGATGCTGCAGAGGGTCCCAGACAAGTAGGTGAGTAAGGGCATTGTAGAGGTCTCTGGAGGGAGAGGAACATGAGAATGCAGAGCCTGGGTGGCACAGTCAGCATGAAAGCACCAAATAGCTTGTATTTCACCAGCTCCTCCCCCCGGCCCCTTCCCAACCTCCAGAAAAAGGCTGCAGATTAGTGTCCACCTTTAGTGCACAAATTCCTGCTTCTCTGTCTGTGGAAGTGCCATACACCAGGCCTAAGTCCCATAGGTGTGCTCTTTCAGGGTTTCTCTCTTTGTTCTTTGGAAGAACAGAAGCAAGTTTTGTGGCACTGGCACTTCACAGAGCAGAGGATTGCAGCAGTCCCCAGCAGACCCAGTCACACTGGTGCCATGCCACTGGAGGCAGCACACCACCAAGGCACAAGAGTGCAGGCATGTTTCTGAGGCAGTGGTCAACAATTTCCCTTCAGAACTGTTTACAAATTAGCAATTTCTTTTTTTTTTTTAATCTATAATTTTTTCATCCAAAGAGGAGCTTCTGTGTGCCCCCTTTCTTTTTCTTTCTGTCATCAAATATGAAATAAAAGGAATACAAATAGGTTTGGGGTTTTCCCCTCCCCTTCACTTTTCTCTTTCTTGTTTTTCATTTTGACTTTCTGAAGCTTTCTTAACTTTGGAGCTGGCAAAAGGAATTATAGGACAATCTAGCTCTGTGCTTTGACTGAGGTCCTGACCTGGGAGGAAGGGTTGAAAATCAGCAGAAAGAATGAAACACAGGGAGAAAAAAATTATTGTTAAAATAAAAACCTCTCTGGATATCACTGCCATATTTTCTCACACAGAGAACTCAGTGAATCTTTAGCTGGCAGCTAGATCTGCAGAGGAAACCGCATCTGCATTTCCTTAGCAAAGATGCAGATGTAATAAATATTAACTGAATATTGACTTCTTTGGAGTTGTTGAGATTTAGTGTGATAACAGGATGCATGATAATGCTCAAATGAAGTCCCTAAAGCCTTCAGTGGGCATCAAAGACTGCAGCAATTATGCGTGAATCTTACATTTCTTGTTTACTTGGCCAGAGAAAAGAAATACAGCTCACTTGGGAACAGGCAGACAGCCTTCCACTTTATTTCCAAGATGGGAAAGTGTCCCACCACTTGTGCAGGAAGAAATCTCTCCTCCCAAAGCAGGGATCTGTCCTCCATCCCCACCACAGGTGCTGGCTGCAGGTGGAGGGGGGTGCTCTCCCCATCTGGAGGACCAGATTTGGGGTCACTGTGACCTTTCCCATCCCTCTACACTTGGAAGCTGTGTCCCCCTGTTTCCTCTTGGCTGAGCATAACAAACTATCACTTGTTTGCCAGATTTTCAATCAAAGTTTTTCTGTTTTCTCCTATGCTGCTCTTTGTAGTGGAGAAGAAAAAACAAAACCCCTAACAATGACCGTAAAGCCAGATTTTCAAAAACTCTTGGAGCAGACATTGCTCTGACCTTTGCACAAATCTGGATAACCCCAAACAGGCTGGGAAGGGGATGCTGGTGTGCATTTTGTGAGGTGGCACTGCCTCCCGTTCCCAATATTCATCCCCCCTTCTGCCCTGGGGATAGCTCCCGTCTCAAACCACAGCGAGTTCCGTGGGGCAGGGAAGGGCTTTCTGCTTGGAGCGCGGAAGCTGTTGCTTGTCATGAAACTCCTTAAGGAGCACAGGCATTTATTATAAATAACAGGCAGAGACTTTCACTTCTGTGAGGAGGTGTAGCAGCTCTGGACGTGGTGAGGTAAAGATCCCTCGGCACAGGTGTTCTCAGTGTTCCTGGTACGCCAAGGATCGTTTGCGCCCGCGGGAGTTATTTTTGCTGTGGCATTTCATTAGCTTTTTATCTCTCCTGAACCTTTCCATAAGCTCCCTGCTTTAAAACGGCAGCACAAACGCAACTGCAGCATGCTCGAGATTTAGAGGTGAGCTGCTACCAGCTCCCCTAGAGCCGGTAATGGGGAAGCTCAGCTGTGGGTAGTGCTGCAGATGCTGCTGCTCTGAAAGGTAAAGCGGAGCAGAAGGAGGGAAGGCACACGTGGAGGAGGAGGACGGAAGGCAAAGCCGATGCGTGACAAGAGAAAATGAAAATAGGTCTGTTGTAAAATATTTTTTTAGAAGAGAAGGTTTTCATATATTTCTGTGTTGGACAATTTAACTACAGTTTTTGTATAAGGTTGTCTGCATTTATAGCAATTAATTCAAAAAGGAACATAATTTAGACGTGTTAAAATGACCTATAATTCCTTATAAAGCACCAGTAAATATGAATATATTCATATTCCCACCTCCCATGAAATAGCCGTGGGTAAGTCTGATAATTACTAACTTCTGCTTACAAAACAAAACTACATTTCATCTACAGCCAAATGCTCAGTCCTTCTGAATGCAAAACAGAGTATTTTTCCATACCAGAATTTGAATTTGACACAAAAGCAAGTGTGGTTAAGCCTTTTTCAACTGCTTATGTAAGTAAAGGTCTCAATACACCTTAGTGTTAGTAATAACAGAGTAATGTAATTTTCTTTCAATATATGTTAGTGTTTATAATAACAGAGCAATGTAATTTGGATACATTTTAACCTTGCTTTGAAGTAGTAAATTTGGTATGGCAAGTGTTTTCCTAAGTAATGAGCCAAACAAATTGCTATTCAGCTAGAGGAGGAGGTTGTAAAATGTGAGTTCTCTGAAATATCACAAAAGCACTTTCAATTGATAGCAGTAAACAACACAGAGATAGTCGCCATTGCTGGACTTGCCTCCTTTGAGGGGAGTCACAAAGCAAGAGCTACGCTGAAGTTATTAGTAAGTGTTTTATCCCAAGGCTAGAAGAGGAGAGGAAAGAAAATAATATAATAATGAAATGCAAAAACTGGATATTTTCAGTGACTTCAAAATCTTTGGAATGAGAAATGGGATGTTAGATTAGTTGTGGACTTGAGGGTGCTGTCAGTGCTGAGTTTTTAATCCTGAGAGAACTGGATGTGCCATGAGCTAGCACATACATGTCTGTTAGTCCACTTGCATATCATCCAATGAAACTCTCTGCTAGCGTGTTTCTTGTGGAGTTCATGCCCTGTGAGGCTCTACACTGAGCTTTGGTCATCTCAGAATTTCAGCAGAAGCCTTGTGCCTTTTCCTGTGAAGTGATAGGGTGCAGGACGCAGAGCCCAGGTTGGGTGACAAATAATGGAAGACATAAACCTTCACAGAAATCGAAGGCACAGAAATCCTTTTCTGCTGCTGGAGCAGGCCGATTCCCCAGGAGGGACTCCTTGGCTGGGTTTGGGACTTATCCCAGGAAGGAAGGAAACTGTCTCTTGATCCAGGAAAGCTGCCACAGGCTGAGCAAGAGTGGACTGCAGCGTCATAGCACCTTCATTCCTCTTCTCCCATATATCTTTATTCCTCTGATGGAGGAGTGCCAGAAGCCAGGTAGGTATGTATTTACCCTACTTGGCTTACCTGGAGCAACACTTGCCACATCAGTTTTGCCCAGCTTCTTGCATGGTGCTTCATCTCTTCATGAGCTGTGCTGCAGATGTCAGCTTGCAGTGCTGGTGCCCTGATGGCTGAGATAGGATCTGACTGTAGCTCCAGCTGTGAAGTTTGAACCATGTGGGGTTCTGTCTGAGAAGACAGATCCAGACTGATTCCTGCTGGCCATCCAGCCCACCCTAGCCCATGGTGCTGCAGGGTTTGTCACATCCCAGCCACAGGACTTTGCATTTGCGTTTGCTGAATTCGTGAAGTTCCCATCCACCCTCTCTCCTGCCTGCCCAGCCCAGCTCTCTGAATAGCAGCCTGACCCACCAGTATGCCCATTGCTCCCTCAGGCTGGTGTTGTTTTGTGAATTGGCTGAGGTCTCACTCCACTCCCCTCTTCTGGTGTTAGCAAAAGTGCTAAACAACACTGGCTCAAGTATCAGTGGGCTGCAAGTTGGATTCTATTCTGCTGGTCAAAACCGTTTGACCAGCCAAGTTTCCACCCACCTCATGTTCCAGTTATCCAGTTGACACCACACCAGTTTGGTTACAAAGAGGCTGTAGGAGGGAATGCCAAAGGACTTGCTAGGTTCAAAATACGCAATATCCAGTTGTCTAATCACAGGCTGTGGAAGCCAAACCCTCATGAAAAGACCACTTGAGCTTAGTTCTATACTGATACAGCCTCATAGTCTGTATTTTGGCACTGGTTTGGCTGGTATTTCTGGCTGTCACTGAGCTTGAAGAGAGCACAGGCTCTTGTTTTTCTGCACAGTTATTCATGCAGATCTGTTCTTTTCAACGTCAACCCAAACAGCCCGTTCACAAACAAAGAAGACCAGATAAGCAGTATGTCACTCAGCACTGACAAGATGCAAAAGTCTGAACTGGCCTCAGGGAAAGGGCTGAGTAATGTTCATCATCTGAGTTTAAACAAGGATAACAGCTTTTAATATTACTTGCAGCCCCAGGAAGGCTTTCAGTAATTTCTCTAAAGCCTTAATGTTGATTTTGACCATTTTTAGCTCAGCTGAACTTTAAAAGATATTGAAAGCTCAGGTGCAATTCCTTTGGGGTACAGAAAGAGCAAACTCTAGATAGCGATAATAAAATGTCCTGTTCACCATAGTCAAAGGGCTGGTTCCAACACAGACTAGAAGTCAGCAAAGAGTGTACAACCACAAATGGGAATTTGCTGATTCGCTGAAACAAAACCTCAGCTCTGGATATGAGGAGAGCAGACTTAAGCCTGGTCAATGGCAAGTGGAATATGAGCAGTGCCCTGGCAGCCAGGAGGGCCAACTGTGTCCTGAGGGGTATCTGGCACAGCATCGCCAGCCAGGCAAGAGGGGGATTGTCCCGCTCTGCTCTGCACTGGGGTGGCCTCGCCCCGAGTTCTGGGGGCAGGTTTGAATGCTACAATATAAGAAAGGTATTAAGATATTGGAGAGAGTCCAAAGGAGGGCGATGAAGATGGAGAAGGGCCTTGAGGGGAAGCCATATGAGGAGTGGCTGAAGTCACTTTGTTTGTTCAGCCTGGAGAAGAGGAGACTGAGGGGAGACCTCACTGAAGGTACAGTTTCCTCCTGAGGGGAAGAGAAGGGGCAGACACTGAGCTCTCCTCTGTGATGTCCAGTGATAGGACACAAAGGAATGACCTGAATTCATGTGCAGGGAGGTTTAGGCTGGATATCAGGAAAAAGTTCCTCACTCAGAGGGTGATTGGGCACTGGAACAGGCTCCCCAGGGAGTGCTCACAGCATCAAGCCTGACAGAGTTCAAGAAGCGTTGGGACAATATTCTTGGGCATGGTCCTGTGCAGGGCAGGGAGTTGGACTCAACGATTCTTGTGTGTCTCTTCCAACTCAGCTTATTCTGTGGTTCTGTGATGTCATCTCAAGCAATTCCACTTGATTGATATTCTGACTGGGAGGTGCATGGAAGAAAGTTTCCAAACAAGCAAATATAATCCTACTAAGAAATAAATCATACTGCTAATGGAAAAATGCCTACTGACAAGGAATACTTCATGTCTGAAAGCTACATATCTGCTACGGGATCAGGTGCAAAGCACTGAAGCACAGCTGATCAGTGAAGCTGTGTCTGAAGATCTCCTCATCCACTTATGGATTGATTTTACAGTGATGGAAGGAAACGTGTTTGTGATATACCTATTTTCTGAGGCAGTTTCTTAATGCTTCTGCTGCAAAACCTGTTGTCACTAAGTAATGGTTTCTAATCTCCAGGGCTCTGAATCCAGTGTTTTCTGCAGTATAACATTCTGTCACTGAGGGCTTTTCTTGGCTCAAAGAAGTTGTTGGTGTCTCTGAGCATCTTGGCTAGAGACAGTACAGGCACCAAGACAGGGAATCTTAATGCACTGGTCAGGTTGGGTGTTTGTTTGTATACTTTCCCTCCTGAGAGACACTGTTAGAATAGGGTTTCCAGAAGAAAGTTGGTACTAAGCTCATTTTGAAAATCAGATCCTCTGAAATTTCCCTGAATTGGGTGCCCAAAGATAGAAGCCAGCCTAGAAAATGCTTGACCAGCAATTTTTTTTTAATATTGTTCAAATTTTATAAGGACAAAAATTGAGAGATTTCCCCTCGGCCACATTTGGGGTTTAAGGATTTGAACTGAATTTTACTTAGAGAAGATTTAGAGAGAAGGTTATGTCTTGACCCTATGCCACCTTAAAGGGCTCTAGAGGAGAGGGAGAGATGTGCTTCTTGTTTCACCAATGTAGCTGGGTTTCTCAAAATCACAGGGAAGTGGGAGTGTTGGGTTTCTAGGAGGTCAGAAAGCATGGTACAAGTAGTGTGCCCTCTTCTTACCTGCAAGGGGTGGGGAGCTGAACTCTAGAGAAGCCGTGGGGAGCTGAACTATAGAGAAGCCAAAATAAGGGAAGGGAAGGCAGGGCAGGGCCAATGGGTTCACATTTCAAGCTGAGGTGCCTGAGCCTGTTTCCCCCAGGTCTAGAGCAAGAGCATGAAGTTCTTTGCGTGGGCACAAACCCTGAAGTTCCTTGTGTCAGCAGGGAAGGGAAGGCAGGGCAGGGCCATGTGTTGGGGAGAAGGAAGAAAGACCATGGTTAGGAAATTTGTTATTGCTTTGCTAAAAAATTATTCCACTGCTGCATCACAACTTTAAACAGGTATAAAATGTGGCTCCCCAAAGAAGAATGAAAATGAATCTGCAGCGTTTGAAGCAATCCAAACAAATAAGGAAAGTCCTAAACTTCTAGGCACCTATACCGTGACAGGGTTGGTTTAATACCAACCTAGAAATTTTGTTGGACTGTAGAGTATTACACAACAAAATTTTGAATAACAAAAGGAGCTGCTACCTTCTTTACATCACTGCTCTGCCAGCACCAACACAGGGATATTTTGGCTCCAGATCTTGTTTCTGTGTGAGACCAGTATCTGAAGAAAGTAATTACACAAATTTGTAAAGTACATGCATGCACACCAGGAATGAAGGTAATAGTCAACAACTTTACTTCCGTTTTCTTTACTGCAGATACACACAGTAAGTAGGAAAAGTAAGAAAAAACTGTTGTTTTGATGACCTTTTTGATAGACACTTCAAAAAAATAATCACAGTATCATGACTATCACCACACAGCTGTTTGCTGATAAAAGAGTGAAATACAGAGGATGTAAAAGCTGCAGCTGGATAGACAAGTAGAGGTGCCTCCAGCCATCCCACTGCCATACTCATGATGCACTCCTTGGGTTTTAGGGATGGAGCCATAGGGATTGAAGCAAACTCCTCAGCTCCTCCTCATGCCCCAGCACTGGGATAAGGAACACTCTTTTCCCTTTGTGAAGTTTCTCCCATCAGAAAGGACTAATTTACGTTTGCAAGCTCTCATGCAAAATCAGTTCAGCTTTCACCTTAGTGTTTTGTCACCTGCACGTCTCTTTTCTCCCCTTCTGGCATCCTCCCTCCTCTGCTCTGCTTTCCAGCTCCAGGTGTTTGCACAGGCAGTGGAGCAGGACCCTGGATCTCCCAGTGGGGAGTTAAACACCATTCCAGCATCTCAGCAGATCCCACAGCATGCCTGGGGAGAAGCAATTTGTTGCACAGTCTCACGCTGGGTCCCCAGCAGTCTGTCAGGGCATGGGTGGGCAGAAGGAGGCAGAGGCACTACCTAGAGGTGAGCAGGGCTGCAGACCTGTGCTGCTGGTTTTCAGAGAAAGCTTGTCATATTCTTGCTACTAAGTGCAGGGAAAACCCTTTGATGAGTCCTGGAGTCCTTGTGTAGGACCTGAAGTGTTTGGTAAAGCTGAAAAAGCTGACGTCTCCAAGAGAGCAAAGCACATCAGATATGCTGCTATTTATACTGACATAACAAGAAATGCCCCTGTGATTTGGGGTACATTTTAATATGGAATATTATGAGCCAGCCAAGCAGATGACTATGGTTCACAGACCTATGATATTACACAACTTTAAATGTCATATATGATTACAACAAGCAAAATAGAGACAACTGTGATGTAAGGAAGAGTTTTGTTTAGCAGTTGAGGTTGCTAGTAATGCATGAGTACTGTTAACGCATATTTTATCAGAGTAGTTGAGTGCTGGACACTGTATTTCACATCTAAAAGCTTAAATTAATTTTCTATTTTGTAGTGTTTTAGCAAGAAAGATGCAAGATTAGCACAATTATTTTGTAAGCAAGAGGTAAGGATTTGTGTGTTATAGAAAAGGAAGTTTCATTGTCTTCCCCTTTGCACATCTGGGTAAGGAGTGGTAGAAGGCAAGAGGGTGTTTTTAAATGACACGGCAGATGCTTTTCCCGGAGGAGAAGTGAGTTTGTCTCAGTTCTGGTGACTTCCCACAGCTTCTAAGAAGAGGGATGACTCTCCAGGGCTGTATCTCCTGCTGTGCCTTTGATCTGCCTTCTGTGCCTCAGGGTGAGAGCCGGATGTGGTGGAGAGTCCTGCAGCAAAGGTATGGTTTAGTTGTCTACATCAAGCCAGGACCACAGCCTACAACAGCCCAGGTGTCTTTTATAGAATTTAAAGCTCTGCTGTCCTCAGGTTAAGACCTTCTTGCTTAAGCTCTATAAAGGGGTTCTTTCTTCAGCAGAAGGCTTGGAGACCAGGACCCATTTTGCTTTTTTAAAATTATGCATAATTTACCTGCAAGTCAGAGGTGCCTAAGCCTGAGGGCTCCTTTCAGTGCTTAATGCAATAGCTGACTCAGGGAAACTACAGGGCATGAGGAGATTTGTTGATGGGGTTGCTTCATTTTCCTCCCAATGGATGTAGTCAGCCCTTGAGAGGACCTATGCCCATGTTTTCTTTAATGGCTGCAGATTTGCTTTCTTGTTTTCTTTCTTTGCAAAATATGAAATGAGATGTCTGAGCCATCTGAGTACCATGGTATATATCTCAGCTTGCATACTAGGGCAAAGGAGCTCAGCTTTTGATTGAACATCTTGTTTTTATCCAAAATGCAAGGCTGTCCCTTGCTCTACAGCATTACCTTTGCAGAAGAAGTTTAAAATTCCATGTATCCCTAACAGCAAAACAAGCAAACAAACCAAAGTAGAAATTTTAAATAAAAAAGGAAATCTCATGTGGAGCTGAGGTCATGAATGTCCAGAGGACATTCCCCCAGGCTGAAGGGGTAGGAAAGATAGCTGACCCATGCATGAGCCTGAAGTCAGCCAGCTTACAAAACCCTGGAGTAGGGAACAGAGATTCTGAGAAACTCATCAGTGTTCCCTAGATCAGTGACTTCTCCAAAGAGGTGAAGGATCAGGAAGGAAAAAAGACTAAAGATATTTCAGGGGGAAAGGAAAGGCCAGAAAAGGGAGAGGGCACTGGCAAGGTCACTGCTAAAGCCAGGAGTGCAGCTGCATCTCTGCTCATCCTCTGCAGCAAAGCATCAATGAACGTTGGCTAAGGGGGTGCTTTGGGGCTGCCTTGGCAAATCCCATGGGAGTTGAAGTGTGTGAGAATTTGCACACTGTAGACATCAAAAAACCCCTAGACAAGGGCTCTGGTGTTGTAGCTCACTGCAAGTTCATGGTACATCAATACCCATCTGAGTTCAGGGCTTATGCCTGCATTTGTTTTGGCAGTGTGTATACTTAGAGGAGGAGCTACTACAAGCAGCACCATGAAATTAAGGACAAAAAATAGCAATATTGAGGTTTTAATAGCAGTTTTGGTGTGCTGCATCTCTAATGAACAGTTTAGTTTTGTAGTGTGATTAATTTGCTACCACAGAGGATGTTTGGTTAATCTTGGAGGACATAGAATTGAAAAGGGGGAGGAAGTGGGAAACAGGCTTTTTAAGACTAGAAATTTAATTGTAAGATAGCGCCTGAAATATAAATTGGTACATATAACTGCTTTGAGAGATAAGCATTACTGATGACGTTGGTTTCTGCCAGACAGAATCATCACACTATTATGAAAAAGATACTGCTCTGGGCATTACTTTGTAATTTATATGGGCATGAATTTGTTTGACATAATTCTCTTGGCTGCTTCTCATCCTGTAACAAGGCAGCACAGCTCTTAAATCTTGTTATGGGCACAGGCCTTTGTGGAAGCGGTGGAAAAGTCCAGATTCCCCCTGAAACACACAGTTGTGAGAATCAGGTTTATGATGATTTTTTTCTAGTTCCCTTAAACCAAGTATTGAATTCACACTCTGTACTCTGTTGTTCTCCGTAGTCTGATATAAGGATGCAAGATAAGATCTGGTGCAAAGGATGGGCTTATGTCTTCCTAGAACAAAGCAAAGCAATTCTCATTTATTGGGATGTAGCTGAATTATCTCATAGTAATTAATTTCTTTATTGCTCTTTGGTGTTTGAGTTTCCAAGCACCTGGGATTTTTTTTTTTTTTTTTGGTTGGCCTTTTCAGCTCTCTCAGATGTTCAGAAATTAGTTAGAGAGACATATAAAGTATTTTCACATCACAGACCATGGCAAAGTTTACAAGTACCTCTAAAAAGTCTAAGAGAGCATTCCCACGGTGATAATGGATGAAATGTTTCTAGGAACCATTTATCCACTGAGGTTGACCTTTTCTCTGTTTGAAGGCTTGAAGTGATTATTTTTTCTTAATTGTGACTTCTGAACCATGTTTAAAGTGGATAATTTTGAGCTGACAGCTGTGTCTCAGGAGCTTGTACCTAGCATATAATTCCCATATTGTAGGTATTTGCAGTCTATCATAAACAGGTATTGTGTGTTAAAGAAATCAGATACAGCTATAAGACAGCAGAGGCCAACCAGTTGGATTTACCATTTTGTCTCCCTGGATTACAAGGGACCCCACAGTCAGCTTGTAATTCCTTTTCTTCACAACTCCAAAACCAGAATAACACTGAAAATACACTGCTCTGAATCAGAGCAGCCCTGATGAGGGTTGCAAGAGTGCAGAAGGAGCAGAGAGGAGGAGAAAGAACTACTTGCCAGATGGGTTTCCTCAAAGAAAAGGTGGGTGCCTGACCCAGATATTAGAGACATTTTTGCATCAAAGATTTTGTATTGCAACATATGTTTACAAAGCACATTGGTTGATCCCACCCTATGTAATATTAATCCCACCCTTAGGAGGCAGCAAGAGGGAAAGATATTTCATTATCATCTGAGATCAAAGCTAGCAAGTGCAAGGCAGGTTTAGACGAGCTACCCCAAGTTTTTCCCAACCTGAGACCAAATTTAAGCTGAGGCGTGATCAGATTGAGTTTGTTTCATTTTCTGCCCTGATTAATTTCACTCAGCATGAGGTACAAGATTTAGCCATCTGCAGAGACTTGGGCCTAGTACGTGTATTTCATCTCTGAAAAGTGAATAATGAAACTAAGATAAGGATATCAATGTTCCACTCCTATATAAAACATCTTGTAAGAGAACTTCTTTGGTTGTAATCTTCCAATTGTAATCACAGTCCCTTTTCTGCACTGCATCTCCAGCAGCATCTCCAGCAGGTTATGTAAAATTATTGTAGGGGGCATAATTTATGACAATATTTAGTAATCAGATAAGTGGTGTATTCACAGGAAGGAAGACATTATAGCATTCAGCACTCTGATCAGCTCAAAAATAGCTCAGATGTAAAAAAAAAAAAAAA
>VZTJ01000085.1:116537-134843 GCA_013397795.1 Orthonyx spaldingii
AAAAAAAAAAAGGAAAGAAAAAAAAAGGGACATTATTGCAGGCACTTACAGATGCTGGGCTCCAGAGCTGTTTTCAGTGATGTGCAGTGAATTGCTAGATGATATAAAAGCCATTTGATACTTAACAAAAGAAAACCACAGTGGCTCAAACAGGCCAAATACACTCGAGTGGCCACAACACAGAGCTGGATCAGTGACTCATGGGCAATTATTGCTGGCAGTTATTTCGGCTGGCAAGAAACTAAACTAGGAACTTCAGTTCTTGAGAGAAAACCTTCCCAAGGTTTGCCAGCCCATCCATGAGTCAGAGGCTTCCTTATTGTTCCCTTAAATGAATATTTAGCTGATGTCCTTTTTAGCTGGCTTAGAGACTCATGAGGAGGAAAGCATGCCTGTGCACTTGCTGTAGCTCAGGAATGTGGGCATTAGTGAAAGGCAGAGGGCAGGTGAAGCATGTACAGGGTGAACTCTGGTCAGATTTTGCTGGGTATAGCAGGGGCAGCATGCCAAGGCGATGCAGGAAAATGCTGATACTGCTGCCTCCCAAAGTGCCTGCCCAGCAGCACTTCAGGAAAACCCTTAAACCTTACAGCCCAAGTCTTTATCTACCTACAAGCTTAATCCTCAACATCCTTCAGACCAACTCACCACCAACACAGCTTTGCTGATTCCAATCCTGGGATGTAGCCCAGGAGTACGTCTGGGCCCCAAACTAATCCTTAGCTCCACTGAAGACAGAACCTTTAAAAACAGTGTTAGTATTAAATCTAGGTTTGTAAACTGGTTGTAAGTGCTAATAACAAGAATGTTTGAGGTTAGGTATTGGACCAGGGGCAGAGGGGAACTTGAGTTGGTCCTGGTGCCTATAAAGTTTTTCCCCCTAATGTTTGGCTTGGTCAAGTCCAAAAGTAATGTCGGGTTCCATGCTGGAATCAGTGTCGGAATGCTGGCAGAGGAGTTGCGTATAATTGGACTCAGTATGTTAGTGGCTGTCTTTCTAATTTTAATGTGAAAATGGCAGACTAAAATAAGAACTGGTGTGAGGTTCGGACTAGAAGGGGCAAATGTACATAACACAGCACTGCCTGGGTTAAGAGCTCTCTCCAGTAAGCACCTACACATTCATAGGATGGAGATGACAGGGGTCTAAACGGATAGAACTAATGTTAGTAGTCCTCACCTCACCTTTACCCCCCACCTGCAACTGGAATTTTGCTCTAAATCCAGAAATGTCTGCTAGCACTAGATCTAAACCAGAGTTTAATGTTGTTTTGGCCTGCATTATAGACTTCATCTGGCAGCTTTTTCGTGCTCCAGTGAAATCCTATCTCATCAGTTTCTTATTGCACTAAAAGCAGTTTCCTGAATTCATCAGTATTTGCTTCAGACAGGCTGCATAAATGCATGTTTTCACATTGCTTAAGTCTCTAAAAATTAGTTCCTCCAAAGAAGGTTCCAGGTGTTTTAAGACATCTCTACTAGATGAATCAATCATTGAAACACTTCCATGTTGGTAGTACTATTGCTACTGTAACTTTTTTTATTCCCTGTTCCATTAATGACTTATCCATGTCCTGAAACTGGGCATAAAAATTTAATAATCCCATTATTGAATGTATATTTCAGCTTGTTCTTTGTTCAAAGAATATCTAAAACTAGCAAATGTGAGTAGATGTGCAAGGAGACACTAGATTCTCTGCAGAGCAAAACACTCTAGAAAAGGCTTTTTAGAAACATCAAGTTTAGCCAAGAATTTTACATCTCTAGTGATTGCCAAAATCTCAAGATGGCTGTACCAAGACTATACTATAAGATCTGATATATAGGCAAAGAATATATTAAAAAGCAAATGTACAGAAAAACTACCCCTTTTGGTTCTTTTATGTGGATTTTTCTTACACTGATACCAGTGCATTCCCTCTGACCTAACCACGCTTTGAAGTAACTGGAAAACTGGAAAACTCTCTTCTTCTTGTAGGAGCTGTAATGGCCACTCACTGAGGAGCCTTCCTAAAGCCAGGAGCTGTATATTTGAAACTATTTCACTTTGGGGAAAATTGATCTGAGAACAAATTGTGCTATCCCTGTGTTTCTTCAGTTCACCAAGAGAACAAAACTCAGGCTATGCACCCTTTGTCTCTCACTGAAAAATGCAGTTAGAATTGAAGGACACAATTATATTCAAGTAGGATTTATTATTATTATTATTGTCATTATTATCATTATTGTTGTTGTTGTTATTTTTATTATCACTTGTAGAAGTCATTAAGCAAAACTTAGCTGAAACAAACAGGCAGAAAACTAGTTTGAAAGTTCCCAGAATTGCTCATTTTGATATTTCAGTGAGCTGTCTTGGAAGAATGACAATATCTTGGTAACAATTTTTCAGTGGTCAAGGCAGGATGGAAAGTTTTTTAAGACAAGAGGGAAATCCCTACATTTTTCTGATGATGGGCTACTGGTGACTTGTCTGTCAAACATCAAACATTAATATTAAAATGGAAATTCCCCTCACCAGATTGTGTTGAGGAGTGAGAACCAGCACCTTGATGAGTTTTCAGCTGAGCCTGTTTTCCTGTAACCATCAATGTGCCGGTGATGCTTTGCTAGTGGTGTTAGCAGAACTGTGTTGGGATGTCTTCAGGGCTCTTTGGCTTTGCTCCTCTGATGTGTTGGCATGTGAGCTAGTTCAGTGGGAGAGCTAGATGCACACAAAATCCGTGCTAGTGAACAAGGCCAACAATCTTGATTTGTCGGCAGATGAAGCAAACATGCCATTGTTTGGAATACCTGCTCTCCCCTATTCTCTTCACCATGAAGAGCATCCTCACATAGAAGTGTTGAATTAGCATTGGCAAGCGCAGCTTACAGAAGAGACTACTACATCATTTTCTCTTGTCATCAGTGGAGAAGCTTTTGTGAGCATTGAATGGAATTACTTTAATTCCACACAAATAAGGGACAAAGCCACAAGCAGGAATCTCACGGATGTAGTGATAAACACAGACCAAAAGCAAAATAAAAGTGACATTAAGTGGGTGTAAGAGGTTCAACAGATGAGCACTGACCTATAATTGCCTAGCAGATAGCAAGAACATCTATCTCTTCAAGCTTAGTTGTTGAAACATTTGATGTTCAAATATTATAAACTCTGCAAGGAATCCCACGATCTTATCCTGTCAATCACTTAAACTGGATATAATAGTTGATAGAAAGAATAAAGAAATATCACCAAAAAGAGGACTTGCAGAATAAACATTTTCATCACTGAACAAATAGACAGAAAAAACTCTCTATTTAATGAGAGTGCCCAATATGATATTATGATAATACAGAAAGGCACAGATGAAACCCCTGATGTTTAAAGAAATCTGAAAAGTCAGTAGAGCAGCATCTCATGGCAGAGATATCTCAGTTACCGTGCACCTCTGACCCTTTCATACCAGAAATACTTCCCCTTTCTAATCTGAAACTGTTACTCCTTTTGGGACTTCATTTTCAGATTTTGTTCCACAGTTGCCAACTATTTGCCATGTCTCTCTAGAGGGCTGGAGGGAGGTACCTGCCATAAACTGGCAGACTATGAAGATAATGTTCTTACAGCAAAAGATGGGTTATTCAAAAGCAAAGTACTGCAGCAGAAAACCATTTTAAGGCAATAAATAGGCTATACATATGTCATGTTCTCTGGGTCCCATCTGTTTACTTTTCTCAATTCATGTGGGAAACTCTTTTGAGCAGCTACTGTCTCATTTGATATTTCAAATAATATGTCATTTGACATGTAAAGTAACAAAGTGTATCTCAGGCCTAGTTGTCGTGTCTGCTCTTCATGCTAGATCCAAGAGGATAGTGTATTGACAATAAGAAATACAGGCATTTCTGCTTACAACAGATTAGGGAAATGGCAATACATCAAATCCCCTCTTTAAATATTCATTTGTTTATTTTGGTTCTAGAAATATTCATAAAATTGGCCTACAGTGATGCATTCACCTGTCGTAAAGAAATCTATTCACTGTGAATTGTGGGAATCTAGCTAATAGGGAAAGAGAGTTGCAGTATCATGGAATGATGTCAGTGCTGGTCATTGGGAAAAGAATCTGGCATTCACTGCTGATTTTGAAGACGTCTTTTCCCAGAGACTACACAGGGCATCTACTATTCAGATTAAACATGGCAGAATCCAAATAAGCCTGGAGATGTTGAAAGTAGATATGAGAACAGCTGAAGAACTAACTGTTCAAATTAGAGGTCAGAGTTGTGAAGAGGAATTAGTCATTGGAAGGAAACCTAAAGAGTTGCTCTGTCCCTAGTTCCCCAAGGACTCTTTTCTCTATAGCACCTGTGTCAGTTTTCTTTCTCTTTTCACCTGCTTTGCATCTTCATATAAAAAGACCTAAGTCATGGGAGTATTCCCATTTGTCAGAGTGCAGATCCTGAGCTGAGGGAAGCGAGTACTTGGTTTAGCTCAGAAGGGCTGGTCCCCTCACCTCATTGTAATCTGTCACAGAAATCACCAATGTGAATTCATCCCAGCTGCACCAGTCCTAAAAAAATCTTATCTAGAGGGATGTGTCAGTTTTGTCTACTGTCCCAGCTGCTTTAGATAGCACTTTCCAATTGTCTGCTCATGAAGAACCTGACACATGGGACCAGAGCAGGTCCACCCCACTAGCAGGTTGTCAGATTGCACTCTCACATGACAGAATCAGAACCAAACAGTTGGTGTCTGTGGGTGCCCCTGATAATTCAGGAATATGCCCCAATGCTCTGCCACAGCCACTTTGCAGATGGAGGGATCCTGTTGCAGCTGATAACTAAGAAGGATGCTTTTTCTTGTTGTTTGGTCCTTGTCTGTCCTATTGGAACTCACCACAGGATTTGCAAAAAGGGAACAAACTCATCCACCTTGAAAGATAGCTTTACATTTATTTATTTATTAATTAATTTATTTATTTTTAAGTCAGTTGCCTCACAAGAAAATTACTCTCTAATCAGTGCAACTTGCTTGCAGTCTACTGGTACCATTGCCCTTTGATGTTAAAAAGTTTATTAGTGGAGCTGCATTTTGTATCTGAATAATGCATTATTCTGTACGACTTCTCTCTATGCAGGCAGTCAGAGGGAACAGGGGAGTCCTTTCCCCCTCAGCACCTTTGTATCATCCTTGAAATCTCTGGTTTTTGCATGCAAAAGACTGAGCGTCTTAGAAAAAGCATTACTTCCAACATGGCTCAATGTTGACATTCGTCTTCTTATTCTTAAGAATTAATTCTTTCTGTCACTGAGTTACTGCCTCAGATGGACACTCCAGAACCACGACACTTTGAACAGAGGGCCGGAAGGGACTCCCTGGGATCACAGCATCTTGCCCCCTGGTGTGGCAGGCAAACATGCCAGACTGTTATTGCTGGAAAAACTTCACATGAAAAGCAGCAAGGATGTTTCTCTAGGCCAGTTTAGCCCAGATTTTCAGACCCCCTAATAAAAAATGTCTCCACTTGTTATGTTCATAGATTTTATTCCAACTTGGTTTGAATTCTCTTAGACATTTCAAAGTGCCCAGGGATGTGAACTGCACCATAGATGAGGCAACAGCAATTGCTTCTACAGTAGCATTAATAGTTTCCTATCTCTGTTGGAAAAGCTTTTTCTGATGCATATTAATTGCATTTGACTTCTGCTTTGTCAGCTCCTTCATCAGCATGTACTTCTGGCTTTTACTTCACCCTGGGGACACCAGCTCCCAGTGTCCCAGGTAACCTCCAGAAAGCTATGGACAGCCTGCTATGCTGGGTAAAAATCTACCTTGTCAAATTAGAGTGAATGATGATCTCTTAGGATGTTTCATTCACTCAATTTGCTGAGAATCCGAGGTCACTAACATGAACTAAAGTCATACTGACAGTTCAGCTGCGGAGTTGAGCTGTGGGTGCAGGTTAGGACTGCAAAGTCTGATAGCACAGACAGCGGTACTCAGAGAAAGGTTAAGCTGATGATTACACGCTTGCAGCAGCAATATTAACAAAGCTAGCATGAAGCTCCCTCCTGCAATGAAAGGTATTCTTTGGTGCCCACACAGGTTTTGAAAACACAACTGCTCCTTCCCTGAAAGCAAAGCTCAGTATGGTACCATCAACTTGCCACAACCCCATGCTAGAAGCACTTGCTGTTCCTTGTTGTGCACCACTGCAAAGTTATCCAGCTCTCCTCAGTGATTTGCCACCACTTTTCCATTGTTTTCATCTCTACCTACAAATTTCCATGTTTTGGTAAGATTTAAAGCATTAACATAGCATTCTGCATTCCTTTCCAGTGGAAAGTGGAGTCTCTAAAATCTTGTGTATCTCCTGTCTGTTGTCTTCTATCATATTTGCTCATCACCAGTCCTGGTAGAAGTTCACACTTGATTAAATGTTTTAAGATGTTTTTTGCAACTTTTTTGTTGCAGTTAAACAAGTTGTCCAAGGAGATAGATATAGATAGATAGATAGATAGATAGATAGATAGATAGATAGATAGATAGATAGATAGATAGATAGATGATAGATAATTTGCTCAACTATGTGTGTTTCAGCTCTTCTGGTGAATAAATTATTTCAATTATTGTCCTGCAAGTGAAAAATGTTGTCTGAATCTTTATAGACTGAATATTCATAGAAGGTGAACATTTTAGCTGTTTGCTGAGTGAATACAAATGCAAACATTAACATCACAGATTCACATCTGCTAGAAATCTCTGGCATAAAACAAGAGAGATTTGAAGTGACAACACTTTCCCACTTCACAGGAGATGAAAAGCAATGACTTAATTATAATATTTAAAACACCAACAATTAATACTCTAATCAGAATTTCTTTCAGAATTTTAAATTAATGTGTACATGTGGGATGTGGACAGCTCACTGCTGGTCACCCACACTCTGTCTTCATCCTTGCTGTAGTTCTGCCATTTTTCCTCCTGGGAGTTTAACACTGGTGAAGTAACTGAATGCCTCCAAATTACTGTAATCATTCACAGTAAGTTTAAATCTGCCAGAGAAAATGGAAATTTCAGGCAAGGACTAAGGAAGAACATCTTCAAGTTTGGCTTGAATTCTTAAGTTTATTTTCTACTGCAGTTAGGTTTGTCACTGCTGTGTTTTATTGAACACAATATGATGGCACTGCTGCCTGATAATTATTTTGGAGGAAAGAATGGAATGTGTAGGGTATTTTTTAAAAGATTCTTTTGAATACTTTTGTCCTGAGACTCCCTTGAAATTGTTTCATTCTTGGAGGTTATGATTTTGGTGGTAAGTAGCACTGTTTCAAACTTCATTAAAGCATTTGATGCAACAAATCAGGTCTCCTAGGAGTGCAAAGAATTGTCATAAATCATGTTGTGGTTTTTACCCCAAAGACAAGGAAATGAAGAGGGATACTGGAGACAAGAGGAAAGGAGAGAAGCTGTGGTTGAACCCAAGTATACACAGATTCTGATTCTGGCTTGGATGTTGTGCTGTTAGAATCTTTTCCTTGTGTTCACTGATTTTCAGTTGGAAACACACTGTTCATTTTAGAGGTCTCCATTAGTTCCATGTCTTGAGGATGAAGACCTGATTTTTCCTAGCTCTCCTGGCTAAAGGATGACAAGAGTGGAGCATTTTTGATGTCACCTGCACTGTTTTGTCTTTGTGCCTCCTAAAAGCCATAAATACCACTATCTTTCAAATGCCTGCACAAGCAAATCTCCCTTCTCTGCTGCCTACAAATGCCTGACATACCTGAAACTGCCAACGGTTAATTTGCTGGAGTGCCAGGATTATTCATTGTTGCCTGGACCGACATTCTTTCATCTCCGTGCTATTTCTTGATGTATTTGAGGACAGGAACTCTCTTTGCGCTTTGCATTGGCACAGTTCCTGGTGAAACAACCATCTGGCGTGGGTTTCCTCAGCGTGTCAGTGGTGCAGATGGGAAGCAACATTGGATCAAAGATCTGCATGTTTTCCTCATTGCTGCAAAGATGTTTAATGTAAGGAAAAATGGGTTCCCCTGCAAGGCATGGCTGGCTGGCTGCACAGAGGCAAGAAGAGCCCTGCCAAGCTCCTCTTTGGTATCTGGTAGGGTAATACAAGAGCCAGCTGGGTCCCTCACCCTGTATCTGAAGATAGGGGTGTCACAGATTGCAAGAGCACAGAGGAACTCTGGCAAGGAGGTGGTGAGAGGGACTGGAGGTAGGGAGTGACAGACAACCTTTCACACAGGGCCTGGGAACCCCAACTCACCCCAAGCCTCTTGTAGGGAATATCTGGGTGGAGGTTAAGTCTTTTCTCTCTCTACTATACCCATCTGCAGTAGTAGGATTATGTGGCACTTTGATTTAGGGCGGTTATGTTGGGTTGCCTGGGTCTTAGGCAATGACCCAGGCAGAGAGAAACAGGATAGTGTTACTCTTTCCCAAAGCCTCTGGGTCTTACAACTTCAACTACACATAAACTATGTAATTTTTGATTATTTCCTGATCCAACTACTGATATTGTTTTCCCTGTCTTGTTTAGATGCACTAAGCCTCTAGCCCTCTCGGTAGAACTTTTGAAAGAAACTCTACTTTAGGTCCATTGCTTACCTCTCTGAGCTGTTACCAGTACTCAGGACCTGAGCCAAAGACAAATATGGGTGCAAAGAAACACAGTCAATTCAAAACCCAAAGATCTCCAGTAATACCAAAGAGGATGAGAATAGAGAAAATTAATGGAAAAGTAAATTACTTTATGCATAGATATCGATATTGGAGACTTCTTTATTTGCTCTAATGTGAAAATCTCTTTTTGAAGTAAAATTAGCAGTGGCATAGTACTTGGTGTTTAATCAACATGGAAACTACAAATGAAAGGACAGCTAGATAGACAAGGAAAGTAATGATATAATCTGAAGGAAACAGTAGCAGTAATTAACTGAAGAGTTTTATGGCTTTGGACTTGGATAGGAAATGAAAATACATAAAGTGGAAAAACTTACTTCTAAAAATGTAGACAGATGGGGTGAAATACCACAATATTATTGTTTTCTGTGTGACACTTTGAAGAAAGGTAGGGGTATGCTTTTAATGGGTAGAGAGTTCTTTTTTGAGAAAACACAATAAGTCAGAGAACGAGAAAGTGTAATTGTTTTATTCAATATCAAATTTGATGCTAGTTGAGAGAAAAACTGATGCCAGTGGAGACAACAATTCATTTTGGGTGGCTGATTATAACTACCAAATTAAAGGTATACATTATTCTGGTGAAGAAAGGGAATGTTCTCTGCCCATATCCTTGTGATTTTGTTTAGCATTGAGCAGAGATACACACAGTACAACAACCTAAGGAAATGTTCCTCTCTAGAGCTTGTTTGATCTTCAGCTGAGACTGGAAAGCAATAAATCAAAGCATCTCCACCAGATGGCAACTATTCAAATTTCTGCTTTCTTTCGTGCATATAATGCAGGATGAATTGCTCGTACATTTCATCCAGCAGAAGCTAGTAAAGAGGGAAACACAAAATCTAGTTATTAGGGCCTGAAGTCTGCGGTAGCAAAGAGAGCACCTGGCTTCTCATCTCAGTTCTGACAAAGATGAGTTATGTGATCCTGAGGAAGTAATTTAACTACTCCATGAACTGTGAAGATATAATAAACTCAACACATAAGACACAAGTGGGCAAAAGTCTCATTGTGCCAGCACCCAGCAGTGGTAGGAGCACCAGACAGTCTCTAGAGGTACTGAGAATTGGCTTTGCAGCATCATCTTTTTTTTCATTATTTTTGAGCAGCTCAGTCTATTTAAATAGAAGTAAAACCACTGACCGATCAGACTTCATAAAACTGTCCATCCAGGCTTCGTGCTGTGGAGAGGGTTGTTGCTCATACATAGCAAATTTATTTATCTGAGTCTCATGCATGTTTTAGAATACCTGCATTCAACCTGCACCACATGCAGCAGACCAAACCTGCTCCTGCTGCCTCTGTCCCCAGGGCTTCCCACCACTGACAAACTGCTGCACAGGGGTCTGTTCACTGGGTTTGGTCGAAAACCACCAGCAAGTCATTAGTGTTGGCTTGCTCTGTACCACATCTTACAGTGACACATCTATGCGTGACTGTCATTGCCTCTTTTGCACACCCCATATGTGTGCTTTGAAAGACCAGTGTTAGTCACAGCAGGTAGAGAGTCTTCTGGAGCATCTGCTCCTTCACTGTGTGTGCTTTGTTACATCTTCTGCATGGTGCTGTGTGTCTCAGCTCAAAGCACTCACAGAGGTTGCACTGGCATTTCTCCAAAGCCCACGGGTGGCACCTGCTGACTGTGGCTGGAGAGCAACTTGCTTAATATTGGCACCTCAGAAATAAGCAAACCTAATTCTTCAGACTGTCCATGAGTGAATTTGGTTACTCTTGTTTTGATAAACCATTTGTGGTTGTTCACTAAAAAATGGTTAACAAGTGAAGCGGTTTGGTCTTCATTAATTCACATTCCTGCAAAGAGAGAAACCACTTGTAAAGGAGCCACTTGTTTTTAAGCCTGGTCTGGGTGTGGCAGTGTCCCTGGAGCAGCCTGGGCTGATGCAGAGGGAAGCATTAATTCATAACAGGTGTATTGTAAGACTGGCTGATCCTTGATTAGGAATGGACTAGCTATCCTTATGAAATGACTCCTTTCAACTCTATTTTTCCATGGTGCAGCAGTAGAGTAGCTATTTAAGTGCACTGCTTAATTCTGCTGAAAATACTGATGTCTTCATGTGTTACGAAATCTTGTGGGACTGAATGAACTGTATGTATCTCTATGCAGGAAAATGAGGTTCCTTAGCCCTGAAGGATCATGTTTGATCAAGGTCCTCTAATGCTTTTTCCATTATAATAATTTTGCAGTATCATTCAAGGTAAGCTGGGAAGATCATTTTATGAACTGTTAGTTGGCTCATTTGTTCTTTTGCCTTTAAAATCTGAATACCTTTACCCTATACTAATAAAAACTTTTCCTCAGGGCCATAAATAACTAGATGCTAAATGGTGGTAACTTAATTTTGAAAATGTACAAATTGGCCACAGATTTTCCAGAACTGAATTGCATAACTGCATGTTTTCACACAGGTCACTGTAGTAAATTCTGTAACAGAGCTCAGAAATAGCAGGATTAGCAGCATTCACAGGCAGCAGAAGCTGGCTAAACTAACTTCTTAAGTGACCTCCATGTGGTGAGGTCTGACTTGCAGAGCTATATTCTGCTCACGTAACCATAACTCCAGAAAACTGGTATTGATTAACTTTGCTTGCACAGAAAAACATGTTCTATTGCTTTCCATTAAAGATTAAAACCAAGGTTTCTGCACAAACTTTTTGCTAGGGTGGGAGGGAAGCTGCGATAACACCTGCTGTGTAAAGATGGCCCTGCAGCATTTGAATCATGGCCATTCAGTTCCCCCATGTATTTGCTATGTGTTGAAGTTCTAGTAAGGTAACTGCATTGAAGTGGGGAAATACTAAATAAACCCTAAAAAGATGGTATCTCAGAATCTTCTCACAGGAATAGTGAGGATAAATGAACAAGAGAGAGTTTCAGAGACTTTGTGAGTAGATGGTGCTCCAGAAAGCCTTGATTTCCTGTACCTTTCCCCATCCAACCCACTGGGCTTAGGGCAGTCCCAGTATCTATCCGAAAAGCTCTGTCTCTCAGCAACAGAGTTTTTCCAGCCACTGGTTCTTTTAACCTTTACCACAGGTGGAGCTTTGGCCCCAATAGTCAAAAACATCAAAGCACAAATATCATGTTTAACGAAACATGAAGCAATTGGAGAACCCAAATCCATCCTCCTCATGGCACTTTGATATTTGCTGCTTCTGGATGTGAGGTTTCTAGATGCCTTGCCAGCACTCTGCCCCCAGCTACCCCCCTCCTCCTCACCTCTCAGAGCAGTGCTGATGATTATTTTACTCAGATATTTACATAAATATGACACACTGAGAATGTGAGCTTAGTGCCTTTGCTTTCAATTCTTCTCATTTGGAGGATAGTTGCTAAGATCCTGTTCAGTGAGCTGGTGAGGTTATTGTTTGTGGGCACGGAAGCAGTTTTACAAACACTGACATTAGTCTTTTTATTAACATTAGGATGAACTGGCTGGGGTTAGAGAAGAAAACTGGTTTGTGAAAGGACTCTCAAGCAGTACAGGGAGATCTAGGATGTCCAGCCCATGTGGCCTCTGGACAAGGCATCCCTGGAGAGGCAAGAGGAAACTGTCCTACCCTAAGCTTAAAACACGCACAGCCTAAATCAATGCTCTGAATTTAGCACCAATAAAGGAAACAGCATGTCCTGCATCCCTTTCTTCTCAAATTTCTCTAGCTTGCATGTTCCCTTTCAGTTTCCTCATTTCCTCAGTATCACTGGTAAGATGGCATCTGCTGAGGTGACACATGTTGACAATGGACCTGCCAGGACGGCATCCTTTTGGCCCCTCTTGTGCCAGCAGTGCTCTGGGACCACACTGTCATCCTCCCTCTCTAGAGACCTTCCTGCCAGCCAAGACGGGGCAGAGATGGGACAGCAGCCAGTATTGTGGTCATTACCTGGCTCCTACTTTGGGTGCCGGGGGTATAGTGTAGGACTCTGGGCAAGGCCATGTGGATCTGATGGCTGCTCCCTCACTTCATCCCCGGAAAGACCTCAAACAACTTTCAGAAAAAGATTTTAAAGGTCTTGTCACAGTAGAGTGTCTAGGATTAAATACACATTATTTCTCCTCTACCCTCATCCCTATTTGATCTTCATGGCTATCTCACTAGCCTAAAGCCTTCATCCTGATCTACTGTGACACGTCAGAACAATTTGTGCTATTTAGGGAATCAGCGCTGGGCCCCTCTCCTACCTTTTTAATTTAATTTGGCCCTGAAGCCATTGGCTCAGATGATTAAATCAGCTCTGGAATTATGAAGGATTGGGATTGGCAGTTAAACATGTCATTTTTTTTTTGTGGGTGTTGATGCTATGCTTGTATACCTTCATGGACCAGTCACAAAAACCCTGGTGTTCTTCTGGGCTGCAGAAAGTGGCAGTAAAACTTTGCAACTCGGAGTTCCTCCAGAGCTCTTTTGATAGAAGCATCCCTGTGTTTCACAACAAGGAAAGTTATCAGGGGTGGTTGGCCTGTTTCTCATGCTGTGTGCTCTTCTAATGAGGAAATTTCCCTGCGGGGAGAATAGGAGGGTTTGTGTTTGGCTGTGCCATCCTGACATGTGCCTCCTGAGACAATACACACTGGTTGGAGGGTGCTGAAATATGAATGGGACCAAAAAACATCACTCAACAAATGCTCTTTATGTGAAGCCGAAGAATGTCAAAGTGCATGAGAGACTGGAAAAGTTTTTGATTATCTAATTGTATCTGATGTGGTTTAATGAAGGAGGTCAGGTCTTTCTAGGGAGGAAGAGGAGAAAAGCCTAGAAATAGCTGTCTCAAAAACTGCAGTTTTTCTTGAGTGATCACGCCTTTTTAACTGCTTTTTTTTTACCCTGTTCAATTCTCTGTGTATGTGCATAACTTTATTCTCTTAGATCTCAGCAATTTCATTAGCAAGAAACACCTATTTTTGCCCCAGAGGGGAATGCAGGGAGGTATGCTTATCCACTCCGAGCTGTAAGAGGCTGACTTTCCCACTCTGATTCAGCTGGTCTAATACTGAAAAGGCATTTTGCAGTTTCTCTAATTTAGGCTACCACCTCAGTAGACGTAGGCAATTGAGACAGAGGCTCTGCTCCAGATATTTCATGTCACTTCACGGAGTGACACAGAGTGACGTCACTTTTCCACTGCGAGATAATGGGTGCAGAGGTGAGAATTGGCTCGCTAGTTACGAGTGTGGGAAGGCTTTGATAATGAGTCTGGAAAGTGGCCATGTGGGAGGGCTCTTCTTCTGTCAGGAGGTGGCAGTTGCCATCCCGCTGTGCTTCAGGGCGGCGGAGACCTTGTCCCACAGCATGGCATAAATACATGATGTAAACACACACTGTAAACTCAATCATAGCAGGAGGAGCTGGGAGAAATCCAGGGTCTGGTGTTCAGTGTGCAAGAGAAATAAACAGACCAGCAGAGGGAAAGCCATCAAAACCTCTCATGAGCCCATAAGGCTTTGATTGTAGGTACGGATTTCAGAGTATGGCCATATTGTAGCAGTGGATTTGTCATTACAGGGAAGAACTCTGCTACCCCACAGGTATCACAGAAGAAGTTGTGACTCAGGTTATCCAGAGAGGTTCTGCCACCTCCATCCTTGGAGACTCTCAAGACCTGACCAGCTAAAGCCCTGAGGTACCTGGTGTGATCCAATGGTTGACCCTGATTTGGGCAGGAGGTTGGACTGGATGTCCTCCGGTGGTCCCTTCCCACCTCCCAGGACTCTACGACGCTGTGACCTGAGCAGGCAATGCTTGCTGTACTGCCTGAGCCAGTGAGCAGAGTTGCAATGTAATTGCATTTCATCTACTTTGCCAGTTCTTATATATGGGATGAAACATATGCTGATTTACTGTCATTTCTCCTGACCCTTCTTCTCATTTCACTAAAGCTAGTTCCACTTCAGGTACAGAAGGGAAAAAATAGGAATACACATTTTCAACAGAGAGAGAGATGTGGTATCTTAACCTTTCAAAGGTGCAGATTCACAGTAGAAACGGAAGGGGCAATACTGGGAAAAAAAACCACTCAGAAAAACACATACAGAGACTGTATGAGAGGCTTTATCAATTCAATATATTCAATCTTTTCCTTACCGTTGGTGTCTACCAAAAGAAACTTCCCTTGGTAGCCTTCAGAAATATCACCAAAAAATAACTTTCCAGTACTTGAGCATCAAGTTATTTGCATCAATTTAATCCAAATAAGAATTTAAATATTAATCACCTCTCTCAACAGAAATGCTGCAATTTGGGATGGCACAGATTAATAATCTGCACCTGATATGTCATGCTCTGCAACACAGCCCATATCCCAACTCTGAAACAATCTTTTGGAATTATTTCTTCTATCATTTGTATGTTTCTCTGTCTTAGGGTACTTCTGTGCAAAATTACTAGTACAGCAAGTGAGGGAACATCTTAAGCACACTACAAGAAGTGAATTTTATCAATAATTTTTTGGTTTAGGAGCTTCAAGGACATTTTCAAATGAAAAATGAAAATATATTTGCATTTTACCTACACTGGAATATTGATTTGCACTTAAACCAGATCTGTGGTATGAATTTGCAAACAGGGAAAGTCTTTTGTCACCAGTCTGGGAGGGAAAATTGAGTTACAGGACACAGCGTGCTGGGGCTTCTGAGGTGCCACTGGGCTGCTCCCTCCATGCTTTGACACAGCTGAGTGGTAAATGCAGGTAAAACCGCCCCCCCCCCGCCCTTGGCACTGTGCCTCTTTAAGCTGTTTTTTGTACTTAAAGTAGTTATCAGGCTACAAGGATGTGCTTCAGAGATGTGCAGGAGGAATGGTGGTGCCTGGGAGTTCAGAGGGACTGGCTGTGCCGAACACCACTTAAGTTGGCCACACAGGATTGCCAATATTTGCAGAGGGCCAGAGCCAGTGATCCTCCAGACTCATGGTCCCCTGGTTCCTACCAGCAGGTGAAACGTGGGTCCTGACTTAACATTTTTCTGTACACATCCAGCCCTGGAGCCAAATGGGGTTGGAACAGGAACAGCAGCATGCCTGCTAGGATAACACTGAGCAGTTCTGTCTTTGGTGGGTGTTTATAAGCAGCGTTTTTTCATTCTAGTTTTCTTATCATCTTTTCTGCTTCACTTTTTATTAAGTCCTGAGTAAATGAGAAATATTTTTACTACCTCTTATGCTGCCTCTCAATTCTTGTTATTTTTTTTCAAACTTTTACCACTTTTAGAAAGGAATCTTTTTTTGCTACCAGCACCTGAGGGGGAAAAAAAAACCAAATACTTGGAAATCAGCTTATTATGGTTTTTTTATTCCTCCTTCAGCTATGAAGTTTTGCAAAGGCCGTATTTCTGCTGGACATTTTACAGTCTTCTAAGATCTATGTGTAGTTTTCCTGAGATTACATCCACCTCCAGAGAAAAATTAAAAAAGGAATATATAGTCTGTGGCTGCTCGCTAAAGAGTATCCAGGTTTTGCTGAAGCCCAGGGATGAGACCACATGTGTCAAAATACATACCTTATGGAAAATGGGCGCGATTCACTTGGATTCCAACAGCTGAAAGAATCAAAGTCTTCAGAAAGCTTTGCATGCCCTTTTGATTAATTCCTTTTACAGCAGCATGATGATTACCCTGCAGCACTTTAAGCTGTTCAGTTGGTAACAGATCCAAGAAAGCCTGCTTTCCGACAGATTTGGTTTTTTGGCTCCTGTATTTTTCCCTGCATGTCTCAGAAGAGTTATGCAAGTGTGGATGGAACAGTGGCCTGTGCTGGCTGCCTGTAGGAGAGTTCTCCATCCTTCTGCTGCCCCTCTGCGTTCCACTCTTCCACACATTTTCACAGGCTTTGAGGCATCTACTCCTCCCTGAAATGGGGTTGAAATTGTCCTTTTGGATTAGAAGTAATTATGTGTGCACTCACAGATAAGACCATTTCATACCCCCTTTTCTTAGAGGAATAGGGTAAGAGAATGTGTCACTGATCAGCAGCATAAAGCATTTGCATTAAAAAATGTGAACAGCTCTGGGGTGTCGGGAAAGTAATGTATGCACAGAGCCTGAAATGTAATAGCAAGATATACTCTTCTGCTCAGATTTGTTAATCAGCTGCACAAAATAGTAATTTATTATAAAATGGGATTGCACAATCTGGGGGCATCACAAAAGACACCCATCAGGCCTGCTAATGCACGGTCTGCGAGGACATGTTTTTTACTGCTTTGCCTGAGTGTGTCTGCAAGGCCCCCATTTTCTCTGATATATTCCCTTTTGAATATAAATGTGTATAAATTATGATATCCAGAAAGAGTAACTAACCAAAATTACTTATCCTGGCAAAATCAGTTATCTATCCGTTTTCATTGGAAAATGACAGCGCAAATCATTTGCAGTGGAGGACACTTCCTGTCTCAACATTTCATTACCATAAAGTAAGAAACACTAGAAGTTTTAGCGTAACAGACAAACCAAAATATTTCCTCCTACCATCAGGAACAGAAAATTCAGCTGAAACCTTCCCTCCTTTCTTGCAAGGGAACTGTCTTTACAATTTTAGCCAGGATGGTTTAAATTTAACACATTCAAATTTTTAAAAAAAACCCAAACACATATTTTAAAGGAACAGGCATTGCATCCTGAATGCCATGCTTGCCTGTGCTAAACGCTAGGCTGAACTAGTCTGCCAGACTTCAAGGCAGGTTGGTGCAGGCTGTGGTCAGAGGACTGACAGGTTGGTGGCTGGGGTATAAGGGGAATGGTGGCACACACACAGCAGCTTCCTAATGAGAATTGTGGTTTACCTTTCACAGCTTATTTTGGCAAGCTATGAATTATATACTGCGAGGGTGGTGAGGCACAGGAACAGGCTGCCCAGAGAAGTTGTGGATGCCCCATCACTGGATGTGTTCAAGGTCAGGTTGAATGGGGCTTTGGGCAATCTGATCTAGTGGAAAAAGTCCCTGCCCATGGCAGAGGGTTTGGAGCTAGGTGATCTTTAAGGCCTCTTCCAACTCAAATCAATCTATGATTCTATGATTTGTGTGTGGCTATTTTCAAACTATAAAAATATAATTTGGGATTTGGAAGTCTAAATATGGTGTGATCTTAAATTTTTCCATAGAATTGTGTGTTGCCATTTTGATGTCTGACTGGCTTCAGCCTTATGCAAAACCAAGAGGTTCTTCCTGTGCTTGTTTATGTCTAGTGTAGCCTAAAGGAGAGTGTTTGCAAATATTCCAGCAAGAAAAATTTGTCGTTCCTGCAATGTCACAGGTAAGAGGACTGGTCTTGGAGATGTCTCAGATACCCCTCTCTTTTTCTGCAGGCTGTGTGAGAGCTGAGCCTCCTGCAATTCCTCAAGGGAGGCAGTTCCAGCAGCCTGCTGGGCAGGAGTCTCAGGACCGTGGGGGCATCCAGGCTGTCTCCAGCTGCTCTGTGCTGGCTCAGACCCAACTACTCTGGCTCCAAAAACTGCCCAAAGCAGGCCTCACCTTTCTTGGGTGCAGCACATGCAAAAAAATTAATCAGTCCTATCCCTCACTGTTCTTGTCAAACAGGGAAATTAAACAAAGTCAATTTTAGAGCAGTGGCTATTTTAGAAAAGCCTTTTTTTTTTTTTT
>VZTJ01000085.1:134860-156354 GCA_013397795.1 Orthonyx spaldingii
AAGTCAATTTTAAGAAGGTGTGTTTTTGGAAAAAACTTTTTTTTTTTTTTTTTTTTTTTTTTTTTGGTGTTACAGCCTTTTAATATAAGAAAAATCTGAATATGTCTATTTCCTTTAGCCTCTAAGAGCAGCCTGGTTCTGGCAGCTTTGTGGCTGGTTGCAAAACTGAGCAGTTCCAAGGAAAGGAAAAGAGAGAGAAGAGACCACAAAGTACCCAAATACCAAGGGAGAGGGTGGCTATGTGGGGGGATTACCATGTTAAAAGACAAAACAAAACCAATCGGAAATTCCACCTGGGTCAAGCTCAACTGTAAAATTTGGATTCAAGTTTGAGTGTTTCCCTGAAATGGAAGTAGGAAAAAAGTGTTGCTCTGTGTCCAGCAAAACACACCGTCTTCCCAGAAAGCAGCTGTTTGCTTTCAGGCACTTGATATCAAAGCAAAAGAAGTAAAATACTTGATTTGCAGAACTGCTCACAAGCAGCCCAAGGCTTTAGGCATGCATCCAGGGGTGCTGGACATCAACATTTGACTCCCATCAATGCCTTAGGGAAAACAGACCTCAGAATCTGGTAAGTTTACAAGACTCACTTTTCAGGAGAAAAAATGCCTTTGGACATATTTGTTGCTCTTTCATCCGTCACTTATACTGTGGGCCACCATGAAAGTTAAGCAAGTTGTTATTCTTGTGGTACCTTAGGGTTTAGAAAACAAAATTAAGGTGATATCTTTGGAAATGACAATAGGAAGGTGGAGGAACAAGGATCACCTTTCCGTTTATAGTGGCGGATTCCTAAAAGCACATAAAGAATGGTTGGAGATCCCAGTACCACAACTTCTATTGCACAGACACAATTAAAAGCATAGTGTCTTAATTTGCTACACAAAAGCCATGGGAGCAGACAAACTGACTAAGGATTAGCTTCACTATTGGAAGTTTCTATAGGGAATCATTAGAAAATCTGTTTATCTTGATCCTCAAGGGAAAAACCAGAATGGTATTGTCCAAAATCACTGCCTAAGCAGTGATGATTTTTTAACTGTTAGCACAGCTTGAGAAAAGACATATTTCATGCAATGCTGGGAGCTGATTGTTGCCGTGTTGGGGACAAATTGGAAGTTAAGAGTAATTTGTGTTAAAATTGGAACTTAAGAGTCATTTGTGTTAAATTAAAAAAACACAAAGCCCTGAAAGTATTGAATTGGCTAATCACTATGTTTATTATCTCTGGGCTCAAGCAAGTCTGCTCTACTCCTGCTTTCTAACTGCAGGGAAAATGGTCTGAAAACGGACTGAAAGGACAGCAATGCTGCTGTTTTCCTGTAGTTACCTCCTTTGTAGCCTTGGACATAGACCAGCCAGGTGGCAACATGGTTTGTTCATGAAAGGAACAGCAGCCATGTACACACATGCTGATCTACTGCCCTGGAGGGCCTGTCCAGTTGGGATTTTGGGTGTCTGCACTCTGTTCACTGTAGGTCCTTTCTGACACTGGATGTGCTCCCTTTACACTGGTGCCATGCAAGGATGCTCACTCGTAGTCATAGGCATGCTGGAGGAATCTCAGGGGATATAGCTGCAGTGAGGTCTCTATACAGTTACCCACACACCTTCATCAGCTCTGTCAGATTCACAGATCCCTGTGAGAAACACTCAAGTGACACTTGAGCCTGTAGATGCTTGGAGAGATTTTTCCATTAAGGAAAAAAAATGTCCCTTGGCTTGTTTTGTTTGTGGGTGTTTAATCACTAGTTTGATAAATTTCTGTTAGTCAGCAGGCTGGTCCTGCAATGAGCTGATCTGTGAGCTTTTGTAAAGGATACTTAAAAATGTAGTGTGCCAGTGTGCACCAGCTCCTCTCAGCCTTTGATTGTGTCATCCGTTTGTATTGTTCAAGACTTACTTGCAATCCAGCCCTGTAATCAGGAGCCTGAAAAGAGTGGCTGCACTCCATTTCCACATCAGATGCCATCCCAGAGCTACTACGCTGCCACCCGCCAAATCCCGGACTTCATTTCTCCCCATGCCAAGTCAGATAGGAAACTCAGGAAAGGAAAAGGTCATCCGTACAGAAGATGTGACATTTAAAGAGATGGACAGGTTGGAAGAGGATTTGCTATTTAAGACAGACACAATTAGAGTAGCTTTGTCTCTCCGGGCTCAAGCCGAGTGTGACTTTGCCAGAGGAACTGGAAATCGGATGTAGGAACAGTGGGTCTGGGCAGGGTAGAACCAGCCCACTTTCCCAGTACCATAAGGGTTTACACCACTGGTTTACAGTCCATTTCATGTGTTGTTCCAGTAACACCTGGAAGACTCACTGGAGAGCTTAGTGGCTCCAGGTAAACCAGTTAAACAAAACCAATCCCTCTTAAACACAGCTGGTGAAGGAAGTATCACGACAGAGCAAATCTCTGGACACATTTAATGGAAAGCACTTGGTGCTCCAGAATCCTATCAAGAGCAGCATTCAGCATGTGACTGTAAGAGTGTAGGTGTGTGTGAGACAGGAAAAAGATTGTGGGGGACCAGTGGAAGAAGATACTGCTTTTCTTCCAATTATTATTTTGGATCCATCTGGTGTTTAAACCAGTCTTGCCAAGTCATAAGAAAGAGATCTGCTCTTCAGCAGTATTGCTGTGAGTCCCAGCTGATTTATGTTAATGGATCATTAGGGAAGTATCTAGAGAGAAAAAAGCCCTTTCAGGACCAGGAAAAGCCTCACAACTTTCCACTTCTTATGCTGGGTGAAAAACAATCCAAAGTTTATAAGGTCAGTTGCCCACTCTGATTGCACTGCTACTAAAAGGAACTGAGAATATTATTTTCTTAAAGTGTTATATTACTAAAGGTGATCAGATGTCAGTAGGGTAAGAAAAATCTAAAAAGTCCTACATAGGTAAAATACAAGTACTAAATACAATATAGATAATTAAGTATATGCCTAGTGTTTAGTTTTGTCCACATTAAAATTTTGTCCAAGCTGACATGTATTTATCAGCCTATCCCCGGAACACATTTTGTTATGCAGTGTGAAAATTCAGATTTGAACAAATAGCGGTATTTTATATAAATTTATGTGTTGAAATTTCATTTTCTAAAAAATAATTGCCTGTTTCTGAACACTATTATAGCAATTATCTGGGGGTAGTTTTTACTTTAAAGACTTTGTCCAAGTATTTTTTTTTTTACTTTTATAAGCAGTCAATACTGAAGAACTGTATCAAATCTGTAGGGAGGCATAATTAAGTTCATGATACAAAAATTAGTGGAAACATCCATCTTTAAAGACTGAATATTTCAAAACTTCCAATTTGCCCATCTGACTAAAGTCAACTTCAGAAAAGGTTTTGGCTTTTAATCTCATCTTTTAATAAAGATTTCTCACATCTTTTTTAAATTCTAGGAATTGCTAGAATAAACTAGAAAAGAGAAATTACATAAGTGGATCAGTCTTTTCTGTGCTGCTCTTTCCCAGACTGCAGGACTTTCCTTTTTCTCTCTCCTAGTGTGTGTTTTAATATTCTCATCCATTATGTGTAAGTTTATATCAAAGTGAAATTTCCGGGGGGTTGTCTATGACCAGTGACTTCATCATTCCTTCATTAAAGCTTCCAGGTAGAAAATGTAATTTGGAGCATTTTTCACAGCAGGAATACAATTTCAAGTTTTTCACAGATAGCTTTAGAGTTTGAAATTATGCAAAATACAAGCCTTGGTCCCCCAAAGGCCAGTTCTGACCATGGTAGCTCCCTTCCTCTTCCAGAGGGCACAGGGTGACTGTTCCAGGTAGATCCAGTGCAAAAGCTGAGACAATGACAATGATGTGTCTCATGCACACACAGAGCCAAGTGGTGCATTTGAAGATACTGTGTGATCCAGCAAATCTCACCCTAAATCAAAACCTCCAGATACGGGGCCAAACATCTTCCCTTCTGCAGGCACCCCAGATCCCTAAACAGCCTGGGGCAGGGAGGGTGGAGGGAATGTGCACTGTTTGGTGCAGCATCTCCCACTGGGCAGGCAATGAGCTCTGCCTACATCCCCTCCAGCTGTGAGTCTGCTCCATGGGCAACCTAGGCCACATAGAATTGTCACTTAGGGCAGCAGAAATACCTTAGTTTTAAAATGGGCTTCTTTTGGATTTCTTGTGCCCAGAGCAACCCTACTGGGTGATAAAGATACTCCCTGCCACCTCAAGTATTGGCACAAGACTGTTCTTTTTTTCCCCTGGAGCTTCTTTTGCATGAGTGTTTCAGAGAGTGCAAACACATCTGTTTAATCTAGATGATTTCAGACTGACAGGTCGCATTACCAAGAACATGCTTAGTCTCATCTCATGCATAACTTCTGTATGAGGAAATTTGCCAGTGCATCATTACAAACATTGCTCCAGGATAAACGCAGAGGTGGAGGTCTCAGAGGAGAAGCTGTTTGCTTGACTGTGTGGGAATCATTCCTTGGGACTTTTCAGCTAAAAAATTTAAGCGCTGGAAAATACCTGGTTCCTTACAGGGGTGGGAAGAGCAGGTGAGAAGCAGATCCTGCTTTGGGACCAAAGGGATTTCTGGTGGAGGAACTAGAAGCTGATGTTAGTGGGGGGGGAAACCCATGCAAACACACCCACTCAATGCCTACTCACAAAGGACATCCTCTCTTAAGAGAAACAGAGGGGAACAGTGCAGTCAGCAGTGTGATCAGAGAGACACTGTACCCTGTACCGTGGGACTAAAAATCTCCTGCTAAGAGAAAGGTCTCTGCTTAGATTGAATCTGTCACAATTGAACAAGCAGCAGACTGGCACTCTTGGAAGAAAAATATAGCCTGTGGGTGGTTAAGCTCCTCCGAAGGAGTGAAGGAAAGAACAGAAAATTTATAAAAGTGTTACCTGGGAGAGAGATAAAAAGAGGGTGTATTCCTGCAGCAAAAATAAACTGCATAATAGATTAAAATAGGAATTTGTTGTCAAAATTTTAGGGAAGGTATGATCAGTAATATTTGGGTATTAAAATGCCTGTGAGTAAAAAGAAGTTTATCAAGGAAAAGTGCAAAGAACCAAATATAGCTAGGAAAAAACATGATGGTGAAGGCATTTAAGCTAGGAGTTGTTGCTAGAAAGGGTTTCTGTTCTTAGTGCTTCTGTAAATAGATAAATAACACTGGCTTCTGTCTGATATTTTTGTTTTGTTTTTTTTTCTCTTCCACGTACATTAAAGTACTGGCTTGTAATGTGCAATGCCACTATTTTTTTCTGGATAGTAAATGACTCTGAGCTTTGTTTCCAGCTGTTATTTGAAGTTTCTAGAGTTTAAAGGAATCCCTGCCCTGTTACAACAGAATTTGGAGCTTTCTGGTTCATTTCCTTTTTTGTAGTTGGGGATGGGGGAAGCTTTCTGCTACAGTTAGTGCAAACACATCTTGAGTATATTTGTGCATACCCTGCAAAGATTTATAGAAATAATAATTTTTCTGCTCACTAATAATTAATGGGAATAATTAATTTCCTATTCTGGATGTCATCTGCTGTTCTCCAGCATCCCAAGATGAGATTCCTTTTTAGGAATGAAGCAGGTGAGGGAACTTACTTCCTTTGTTTCTTCTGGGACTGTGTGCTATGCAAAACTAGAAAACATCGCTTCACACTTAAGACAGGTCAACTCCACTGATACCCTGGACTTAACCATGAGTTGGAATCAGGTCTGTTATGTGTGATACTTCATGAAAGTAATATAAACATCAGAAATCTGTTAAACTCAGATCTGGGGCTGGCTGTGGTGTGCAGGTAAGCAAACATCAGTAAATTGCTGCAGGACTACCAAAGTCCTGGGAAGAATATTGCTGCTGGTGCATGTGCTGGTTGGAGTATCTCAGTAAACCAGCACTTATTTTGTAGCCTAGGATTAAAGTTCAGGAAACAAAATTTCTTTTACAGTATAGTCCATTGGTGACTGTGAAGAATTACTGAGTCCAGTGCATATTTTTAAAGTGAAATTCCTGGGTATATTTAATGTTTTTAGTATGCATTAGTTGATTATTTTATAACTGGAGGATTTTTCATTTTCCACTGATATATTTTCCATGCAAAATAAGTATTTAAATGTAATGCTATTGAATTCTTATCACAACAGTTTTCTCTGTGTTAATGCCTATAAGAAATTTAATTTGCCTTATACACTCTTCTACTAACCATGATAAAAACTTATTTAAATAAAGTGGATATCATCTCCTTAGAATTGCCAATGCCTTCTTCTTAGTAGGCAGAGCTGAGTATGTAATTTCTTTTCAGCCACTTTTAGAGGCAATGGGAAGAACTTTCAATTAATTGCAACTGTCTTGGCAAATCTGATCTTTCTAGGCAAGCCAAGACTGTGCAATAGTCTCCAATAAAGCTGCTGCTGAGGAAAATTGCAGACAAAACATATAAACTGGTTGTTAATTGTGTGCTTGATTGGTTAAAGTGTTTGTGATATTGTGCACAGTTCCTATTATTTTACAGAGGGAGAAAAAACCACAAGACTTGTGTGTATTACAGTAGTTTACAGGAAGCTTAGAAGGATGACTTGAAAGGGGAAAAGCGCAGCTAAACACTGACAAATCCCTGCTGAGTTTCCAGTTCTTAATCTGTCATACATATATCAAAACGATTTGCAGTAACTGATGTGTTAATTTTTCTACTGCAAATATGTCAGGAAACTGTGTAAGTGATAAAGGCAAAAGGTATATGATTTTTTTTTTTTTGCAGTGTTGGATAAGTAGATTAGATAATGATCCCAAACAATGAAATACTTGTATTTTGACAGTCACCCAGCAATGTGTCTTGCCATCCTACTTAATCACATACAATAAATCATGTGGTGACCCTACCAGCATTCAGAGTCTCTATAGAAGCTGCATATGGGAGAAAGAAACTCTTGGTCCCTCTTTTTGTACCCTTTGCAGCACATCTATTTTTAAAACCTCACAGACGACTTTGCCCCTGTCCTCTTCAGAGCACATACATATCAGCGCTTCTTGTCACTTTTATTTTTCTCTGACTAGAGTAACTTGTAGAGGGAATTCAAGAAGTAAGCAGACAGCCAACATGACATGAGCACTGTCAGGGTCTGATGGCAAACAGCTTTAAACCATGCTTGGAAATGGGATCGGTTTTATTTCCTCCTCCCCCACTTTGCCTTTTTTGTTTGTTAATCAAGGTGTCCTGGAGAAAGCCAAGAAAGGAGAGGCAGAAGCACACTGAAACTGCTAAGAAGATGAGATCAGTTCCAGCCTGGTGAAGTGTGGAGGAGTCTGGCCCACAAAGGGTGGCTTTGGGACAGCAACTGCTCTGCACCCCAAGTGCACAGTGAGGAATAACAGAGTTGATCCACTGTGCAGGTGCCATTGAACCCCACAGCAGAATAGGAGTAACACTGGAATGAGCTGCCAGGCTGAGACGTGTGGTGCAAACACGGTTTTTTTCAGGGTGAGCTACTGAACGATGGCCACAAGGTAATTGGGTGAGAGGACAAGGGTCCTTCCAGCCAGCAAAAAATCAAAGAGGGTATTAAACTGGTGGGGTTAAATGTCTATAATTGTATGGAGAGAAATGACCAATTGGTAGCCAAGCAGGAAGCTCTGGACACAGTTTATTGTGTACCAAGGATGTTAGAGTCATGCACACAATTCCTGCTCCCCTGGTTTAGCAGCTTGTGGCTCCTCACTCCCATAGGCATCCTGAGCGTGTCTCTCCCAGGTCACAGAGCATCTCTTTCCTGGGCACAGACAGCTCCAGTGGCATTTCCTTTCTCTTTTCACAGCTGGCTCCCGATCAGATCCTCTCTGTGTGCATAGACCCAGGGCAGGGGGGTGTTTTTGCTCATAATCTCTGTGCAGATGGTGCCCAGTTGCTCTGTTTAAGCACTAGGGGAATACACGGGCACAGCCATCAGCTTTATCACAGCCGGTGCTTGCTGAGAAATAAAAACCTTGTCCCTGCTGCTTGAATGGGTAAAGAAGAATTTGACACCCACTGCAATCCTCATCTGTCTTACCCTGTGGCAAAGCCACATCCACTCCTTGCAGACTATTTCCCCTTCTGAGAAACTGCGTCATTAGGGGGAATTTGGGAGGAAGCAGTGCCCGCTCCTCCTGCTTTCTTGCCCACTCATTTCACCCTAGCATGCCGAGATGGACAATGTGAGATCAAATGCATTCAAGGGAACGGGAAGCTGAATGTCTTCTTGTACAGCCTGGACACTTTGTTAGGACATGTCACTGCCTTTGTCAAACCAAGGAGTGAGAAAGAACATGAATTTGTATGCTTTTCAGAGAAACTCTGAATTTAACGCAACCCAGCTAGTGTGGTTACATTTCACCATACAGCTGGGAGGTGAGGTTCTGTCCGGCTGAGGCCAGGAGGGTGTGGTGCCTGCACACTCAGGTTTAATTAATTATTGTTAATGCGACAACAGAACCTTCAATTTAGGTGTGCAAAGTCTGGGCTATAAAATCCCCCAGCTCTTTAGTGCAGCCCCAGCCTGTGCCTGCCCCCTTTGCTCCCCTGGAGGAAGGTTGGCTGCAGAGGGGCTAAGCCTCAAGTACCAAAGTTAGCAGGTTGTGATAGCCCTGAGTAGCCTCCCCTGCAAGGGAGCAGCCTAAGCTGGCTGGGGAGGGCAGATGAGGCTGGGTGGCTGCAGGCCTCTGGGGTATGCAGGCATGTCTATCCCAGTGTGGGCTGACCTCTCTCGCACCTCCCTCAGTAGGGATGGGGTAAGACATGAGCCTAACCTGGAGACAGCACCATTTGTACCCTTGCTTGCTCTTGTCTTTGTAGAGATCAGAAAGATCCACGAATGAGAATATAGGCAATATTGCCATTAAGATGTGCTCTGTAACTATCTAATTCTGCTGCTCATGGGTTGCTTCCAGAGTATTTCTTTCCTTTCCTTGGTCACATGAGTTTAGCATTAACTGCTTTTTTTTTCCTGCCTCGCATCTCCTGGCTACCTTTCCAAATTGTGATTAGCTTTAAACACTTGCTTAGCCATCCTTGACACTGAGCAAGGCTTTTCTCTTCTATTTTAACAGTCTTTTCTCCTCTGACAGCAAGGTTATATACTTTCTCACACTGTCAAGTATATGATCCTCTTCTCTGAACTCCTCAGCAAACATTTCATATCGCCATCAAGACTAATGGTGCTTACAAGTTGAGTTTTTTACATTTAATTTTAGTAATCTCCCCCTATTTCTACACCCAAAGCTGCAAGCTGCCAGGCTGTGATGGGGGGGGAAGCCATTAATTTTACAGGCCCTGAATAACTGAGTTTGCTGAGGTTGTACCTGTGAAAGCAAAACAACTCACAGTGCAGAAATTAATCTGGGCTCACTATGCAAACAGCTGTGTGATGTACCCAGACTTGGAAACTTCCCCTGTGTCTCTTCTCCCTCTGGTCCGATTGATTGTGCAAATGCAGTGGATTCCTGCTCCAGGAATAAAAACCTCAGCATCCTGGTGCTGTGATGTGGCTACTTGCTGGGGTGCAGCAGCCGCCCATGCTGGCGTTGGGAGAGCTCAGCCTTGAAGGGGATCAGGCTTTGTTCCTGTGGCTGAAGGAACCCAGTCACACAAACCTTCATCAGTGGCAAAGAGTGAGATAAAAACTTGTCAATTACTCATGCTGAAAATCAATATTTCCTCTGCAGTTTAAATCATAAGGAAGATGGATGTCCAGGGTATGTTGCTCTGAGTATAATCCATGCTGACGCACTCCCTGCATTCCATGGGAATACACGATGGACTAATCCAGAGAGTATGCAAGTGGACTTCAGTGTTGGCACATTCACCTGTGTGCTGGCACTGTAGGTTAAAGGACACCTCTCAGGCCCAAAGATAATGCAGGGACAGTGTGATCAGGTCCTTCTGGAAGGAGAACACAGGAAATGTGGTAGATGAAATTAAGGCGATATTAAGGAAAACAGGGAACCTGAATGTGCCAGAACTGTGATTGGGCTGTGATTCATTCTCTCATTAAGCTGACTGAAAAACAAGCTGCTGGATTAAAAAAAATAACTTTTTGAAAGCACTTTTTGGCCAGACACATTCCGTGAGCTAGCCCACTCTGTGACTGCCCAAGGAGAGAAAAGCATGACTGAGGAGGAACACATCATTTGAACGTAGCCTCCATGTAGACTGGCTTCTCTCGAGTAAGGAATACCCAGCCTCACAGAATGTGGGCTATTCTTACCATTACAATGCTCAAAATGGCAGTTGTCCCACCTTCTTCCATTAATGTGTTCCATTTTGCTTGACAAAGAGCAAACTTCAAACAGCAATCCACTCTCACCACTTGAATGAGGTTCAAGGTGATGTATAAATCATGGATTTGTGATTTATTCTCAGGCTATCACATGACTATTCAAGATCAAAACCCTAGAGAGAGGACGCATTTTAATAAGAAATAGCGTAAAAGTGGCCAGATCATTGAAGATGTCTGTTGTCCTTGTCCATGGACTGCAGTGGCATGCGATTCGTGAGAACTGCAGAGAATGAACTCCAGGGGCATCGTGCTTTCTTTGCTGTAGTGCAAAGACAAAGGTCAGATTTTAATACGAAAGGTCTTGACATTTCACGTAAGAAAGATTCCGTTTCAGACCAGTAGAGGGAGAAAGCAGGCCAAAGACATAAATTAGTGTATTTCATGAAGATTTATTGGGGGGAAACCGTCTAATTTATCTCTATAGTTAAGAGTACAAGAACAGTTGTCTGGTTTGCTGCTGGGTTCTTTGCTGGTGTCCTTTATTATTCTATCCATTAAAAAGCTAACGAATAGTAACTACCTGTTATATTTTCCTGACAGGGGAAAAAAAAAGACCTTTTAATTTGAGAAGCAAAGTTTTAGTAGTCAGTAGCTCAATTTGGCAAGGTGAAAAGAAACTATTTGCATATATGAAACACTTGCTGCAACTCAAAAATGTTAATCTTCTGAAAAGTGTGTAAGGTGTAATGTCCCAGAAGACCATTAAAGAATCTTTGAAATAATAAAACATAATAACAAGCAAAATAATAAATGCAGTCACATGCAGATTTCGGGAAATTATTGAAGTTATCACTCCTATCCATAATAAATTTGGTACAGCAGACAGGGAAGAGAGGGGTAGCATAACTTGCACATTCAGACCCTACAAGACAAGGAAGAGGCATTTAGGAGAAGAACTACCAAAGTAATCACACCGAGAGAGTAATGAAGTTGTCTGAGACTTACCTTCTTGGTGTCTTGGTGTCTTGGTTTCAAAATTAGCTGCTCTGACACAGATTCAGGTATCACTCTCCTTACAGAGTCTATTCTCATTTCCTTGTAGAAATGGATGTGACTGTCATTTCCAACGCTGAGTATATTGTCTCCTTCCCTTGATATCTGTAGGATGTGCTGCAAAGTGTTTTAATCTGATTGCATTTACTTTAAAATGCAAATCATATCAAACATTAAGACAAATTTGAAGCAAGCAGCATGATTTTATAGCAGAATGCAGGTGGTTTTTGTCTGTGTGGCTCTCTCAGCATTGGCTCCATATGTAAGCAATACCTTTGGGAAGCTCTGTCCCCTGCCAAGGCCATAACAGGAGAGCTTCAGACGAATAGTCAGCCTTGATTTCTACCCCAGAGCCTCAGGGGACCTTTTATATCCTGACCCCAGGTCATTACAGACCTGGAAGAAAGGAATGAGATGCTGTATAACATGGTAATGTCAGGGCTACATTGGGCTTCAGAGCCGCATTGCAGTGTCCTGATGTTGTTGGAATTTCTATAACAAGGCCAGAATATTGGTCACTGCTTTGGGATGGAGTCTCTTAGCCAAAAGGAGATCCTGTGATTCTGGACTGGAATGGCAGGGAGGAATCAGACTTCAGTCCAAAACAATGGTATGACCTCTCCAAAAATGATGCATCACTTCTGTAAAATGAGAGTGTGTTGCTGCTGAGAGCTCTTGAAAATGTTTTTAGGGATTTATTTTCTTCCCATATATCTTTACAATTTTGTCTTTCCTGAGTCCAGCTTTTGATGGAGGAACTGGTCTCAACCAAAATCTTGGCTGTTTGATTTGCTTTTTTCTTGTATTGCTGAAACCAACCTTTCATATAACTTTTACTTGAAATAATACATTTAAGTAGTCCCATATGTGAGTAGTAGTCCTGCAAAGTAAGACACAAGTTATGTCACAACATGGTCGCACAATGGAAGTTAGAAAGGTGTGAGTTTATTTTCTGCTTGCAGGAATCACTGACTGTAGTCTGTCTCGTCACTTATTATTACAGCACCATCTCTCATAACATACCAGGCACAGTGCAAGCAGAGATGGGAAAATTGCAGATTATGTCATTTTTATCTGTTCATCTAATGACTTTAAAGAGACACTGAATGAGTCTGGAAAAACAACTCATGTGTGTATCCATACACGAGGACTATCTTGGTTAAGATGCCATATTAGCCACAACCTATTGGGAAAAGATTTTAAAAGTTTTACAAGATCCCCAGAAATCTACAGACTTTTCTTTATCTGAATGGCAGAATCTGTGGTCTAAAGTTACTTAATGCTCCAGTAAAGATTAGGAGAATAGATTCCCCCATTAACAACTGAACATAGTCCACCAATGTACTTCATTTGTACTTCATTTTTATTTTGCCTTTCCCTGAGGTCCTGAGATTTGAGCTACCAGCTTCCATGAGTGTATGCATCTGGTCCCCTATAATTTTCTCAATAAGCAGAAATGTTGAGGTGCTAGAGCTGACCACCAAAGCTGGTGCTCATGTCCGTCTCCTGAACTGCACTTGGTCAACAGACTGAAGGAAGTTTATTATTCATGCAGCTGGTAAAACCCTATGTATTTCTGTCTTCTTATGAAGAATTCATCCTTATTCTCACCATTTTCTGTTCAGAGAACCTCACCTCACAGATAAAGCTGTGTCTACGGGCTACAGATACTGAATTTTCTCTGCCTATCCCTTCGTGTTCTCCTTCACTTCTCCACTGGCAAAATATCCCCTTCCATCAAGTGAAGAACCTTGATAATGCCTTCAAGAATAGAGTACTTTTAAATTGTTTGGTACTTTATATGGATATTTTTTTAAATATTTATGCATGTAGTAGAGGTAAGATTAAATTGCAGGAAAGGACACTATAACTGCAAGTGAAACAAATGAACCTCAGATAGAAAAGCTAAAGTGTTAGAGCAACACTGACTTGACAATTTATTTGCTGTTCTGTTTGAGGGTTTGTTGATTTGGGGTTTTTTTGAAAGAATTATAGCTTGCAGTAAAGCTATTTGCATCAAGTGCATCAACAGGGTATTAAAAGTGTAACTGAATCTATTCCCGTTAATGCCATTTAATATAGACCACTGAATGGTTTGGAAGTAATGAAGTCACATAATGCTCATGGTGTATGCTGGGTCACTACTAATAGTTGCTGTGGAAACCTTATTGCCTCTTCTACCACAGCAGTACATAATTGTAGCAGGTTTGTTTTTTCCAGGATTACATTCCAGAGCATTTCAGAGAAAAAGAAAAATTAATGACCTTCATCAAAAGTAGTTTCATTAAAGGACAACAAATTTCTCACTTTTCTGCAACAGGTCTGGTAATAGGAGTGAGGCTGCATTTCAGATGCCACCTCAGGACCACTCCAGCTTTGCTGTTCAGGCATGAGGAGATAAAGCTTCAGAACCAGGAGTACTTGAAATAAAAAGGGCTGAAAACTCCAGTAAGAGCTATGGGCCATCTGCTGTTCCAGAAATAAAGCCATCAAGTAGTGATGGCTGTAACAGCTTAATTGCACACTGATGGAGGCCTGTTCTAAATGGGTTTGCATATAGGGAGGATCCAAACAATGCCAGCTTGTTACAGGGAACGTGGTAGCACATGTGCAGCATGCTGGTACCAACCAAGACATGGAAAACTCACCTGCCCAGGAAGGCTGTTGATGGCCATCCTCTGACTAGCTGTATTTAAAGAAAATAAACATTGGTCTGCAACTTTATATTTACAGTTAGGGTCTAATTCTTGCCCACCTGGGCTTGCCCACAGAGCTGCTTTTCAGCAAAGAGCCAGTACATCAGAATAATTCCTTATAAGAATGACAACAAGAAAACAATTGAGGGCTTTCAAAGTGAATGTCAAAGGGTTTTTTAATCAAAAAGGTTGTTGGATTAAGACTTGACTGCAGAGCTTTCTGTTCCATCACAGATGGCCTGGGCACAAGAAGACTATTCTCTGTGCTAGACCCTATTTCAGTAAAAATTATCTATAATTGTTTTAATGACTTTGTTAATGATTCATAGATATCTTCTATGCACTATTTACTTATCTGTCTTCATTACTCCACGGCCTACAGCGGAGATGCCACCAAGGAGAACAACAATAATTGGCACCCATAGGAAAATGAACAGTTTGAGCTGTGCAGTTAGAGACTGGTCTCTCCCCTTAAACACTTAATTAATAGATGTGGGTATTCTAGGTTTTAAAATTCTAGTGATTGTATTTTTATACATTCACCAGGAACTTGCATAAAGAAATGAAGCTCGGTATATAAATATTTGTCTGGAGTGACACACCCTGTTGGTCTGAGAGCTGAGAGTTTCAGAGCTGAGCAGGGAAAGAGGAAATAGGTCATCTGGGCCTGGGTCTGCTGGAGGGCTGGTGTATGCCAGTTTGCAAACTGGAAAGGTGGTTCTCGTAGGAATGATAAAAATGATAAATTCCTGAAGTCTAGTTGTTGTTAATTTGGGCAGAGTGGAAGGAGTTAAGGAATAAGTCTTGCAGTTCTGACGCTGGTCTTGCAGAAGAGGAGTGCATCCACGCAGTGCCTGCAGCCCTCTGCAAGGACAATGCAAGGTGAAGGGACATGGTCCTGTCAGACACAATCCCTTTAAAACAAGATGGAAAAGTAAAACGGCTGATCTGAGGTCCCAAGGCAGATATAGAAAAAAGAAACTTGTGTGTATTTGGGACAATCCCTGGAGGATTTGATTTGAATAAAACCAAACAGTCATTTCTGCAGCTCGTGACAGATATAATCCTGCTCCAGTACATCCCATGCGCTTTTGGGGGTAAATTAAATAAGAAGAATTTTACTTTGTGTGTGAGAAAACACCAAGGAACAAACTGATTACAGAAAATCCACGGAGAGGAATTAAAGCATTCATGGGATAAGCTCTTTGAAACAAGCACAATGTATTTTCTATGCACTTGTAGAGAACAAGCTCAAAGGGTACTGAGCATAATCAAGGCATGTGAGAGGTTGTGCAAGAATATGTCAAACAGTAACATGGTTAGATGTGCCAGCATCCGACACATCTACTTTCACAATACTTTGACTCAGTCCTTTGCTGGAATGGGGTGCTGGCAGGCAACTTTCTTTTAATTGCTTTGACTGTTGCTGCTACACATTTGTCTCTAAGCTTTGGGTTTGGGAACAGAGCAACTGCCTTTCTGAAAGAGTCATCATGGAAATAGCTTTTGCTTGGTAATTTTTATTTTAATGTCCATCTCTGCTAGATGTATCATGCAGGAAAGATTCTTAGAATATCTGTTACTGCTGTACCTGGGTAAACCGTACCTGTCAGTGTATCTAACGAATATGTCTCAGAAACATTAATGAACTAGCCTGTGTCATTTGCATAGAGCTTGCCTCACTGTCACCAGGCATTTTTGCTGTTCAGAACATCCATTTTTTCCTCAGCCATGTGCTACTGATTCTGAACAGATGAATATCACAGAAGAAGGGACTTCAGTGTAAGATGGCTGTATAAAAGTTTTGTAAATTTGGATGGAATTGTACTGATTTCCATCCAATTGTCTAATGGGAAGGACAAAAAAGTGAGCAAGGTTTTTCTCTTTGAAAATATGAGTTTTCTCTTTGACTCAGAACTAGTTAAATCCTCTATCCCCAAACAATTGGTTGGAAAATTCTGCTGAGCTGGTTATGTTTTTTGACCTCATTTCCATGCAGAAATTACTGTCAGGATTAGGGTTTCTTTCCAAAAAAAAAAAAAAAATTCCGAAAACTACTTTATTCAGGATGTACTAAAATATAAGAAGTTAATATAAAGTATTTTAACTTTGACTAATCTTCCTTAAAGGAATTCACTGGTTTTGTACTGCCTAGGATGTTTAAGAATCTGTTCATGAGGATTTGTTACATTATTGCTGTGGTTTTTCTCTTGTAAAATATAAGCATAGAATTATATAAAGTATACTCTATGTATCTGAGAATAGTTCTTCTGTACAGAGTTATAATAAGGGACAGAAAAGCATTTAACACTATCACCTTCATTTATAAGTGTTAGCCCAAGGCAGTTGGGTTGCTGACAAGTTGGATTTTAATAATTTCAAATAATGAAAATTATCAATTTATTTGAATAAGAAAAGCATTTAAAGGTCTTTTTATGAAAAAAAAAAACAACCTTCTAGAGTGTATTCTTGTAATCTGGCTCTAGATATCAGAGGTGTTAAGTAAAATAAAAGATTCCTGGTGGTGCTAGAGAATTGAAGCAAAGAACCCAAAAGAAAGCTGCAGGCATAATAGTTTTAGATGGATTTGTTTTAAACCCAAAATTTCACAGCCATCTGTTGATTCTGGTACAAAGAAATCAAGTGAAGCTGAAATAAAATACCGCTGAACACAAGAGATCAAGAGCTAAACCAACACTCGCTCCTGTTTGTTCAGTGCTTGAATCTGTGAAGTCAAATCTGCCCTAATATGAGCATTTTCCTGTTTAGTTGGAGACTCGTGTGGTTTTTCTTATTCTTCCCCTGGGCACCACAGAGCTTTTCTCATTTTTTAAATTTATACAGAAGAGAGCGGAGCTGAGCCATACTAAAGATGCTACCACATCCTCAGTGCCACTTTGCACAGGACACAAATGCAGCTCTAAAGAAAAGCTTTGGTGGACCACGTTCCTCTTGCTGCTGCTCATCCTCAGGTTGATGACTAAGGAGTTATTGCATGAAAGGTGGGGCTAAGTGGAGAAAAAGATTGATATAAAAAATAAACAATCAAACGAAAAAACACCCCTTGAGGATGAAGGACACTTGTCGCATGTTTTCAGCCGCTGTCCCAAAATGAAGTCTATTCCTCAGGGAAATTGAAGAAGTCGCCACATCTTTTTAAGAATTTTCTTTTTACTTGCAGAAATGTAGGAGCTTAATCTTAATGTAGGAGTCCTCACCCATATGCATTTGGTGGCAGTCATAAATGAAGAACACTAAAAGTCTTCATTTCTTTGCATGCAGCTTCTTTTGCAGACACCTTCAAGCTTGTATCTATGCACCCTGAATGAATGAGGAAATCTGCAGTAACAGCAATACATCAGCATCGTGTTCTCTTTTTCAATTTATTCCCATTCTGATTATTCCTATTCTTTCCAATAATCATGGAAAGAATTTTCCTTACTAATCACATATCATATGTTTGTTCTCTACCATCTCTCTTACTAACTCCTATTCCTGTTGTTGCCTTTTCATTGACCACAAAACCACAACCACAACAACAACTAAAAAGCCCCTCATTTCTCCTCCCCCACTGATCATAAATTGGTTTTTCTGCATTAGTTACAGTTTGTCTGCAACTATTTTCATCCCAGTTATGAGGGTTTGGTAAGTTGATGTCTTTTCAAAGTGTTAGCTCGCCTAAGTTCTGCTGCTGCTGGTTAAATACCAAAACTTCCTCAAGCTGTCTCCTTTACTAGTGTAGGTATATAACCCTCATTCTGTCTTGTGTCAGCTTTCCTTTTTCTCTTTTCACACTTAGCATTTGTCACAGCTCCTCCATACACTGGGAGGCTTGTGGGCCAGGGAGCATGACTATTGAAATCTCCAAAGAAAAGTCATGGCAAAGTGCAATATCAAATTTTATGCCCTACATACAAAAATGTGTTCATTCTTTCCAGTTCTTTCTCTTCTGACTCATTTTTCTTATGGCCTATGAATAACTTAACTATTTTAACTTATTTGTCATAATGCTCCATGTTTTGCATACACACTTTGTAAAATGATTTATATTTATGAAGTTCTTTGAGACCCTAAGGTAAAAGGTTACAATAACTTCCAAGTTATTACCATAAAATTATTGTTAACTACATTTTGTGAAAATACTCTCAGGTCTTAAGAGATCAGCTGAAAGTAAGAGAGACTTAATTACTTATTACTGTCTTCATTTGCAGCCCTGAGATACAAGTAGGCTGGAATAAATTCATAATTAGTCCCTGTGGCTAACACAGCAGTTGGTGGCTTTTCAGCAGGTACTGTCCACATTTGCATCTCCAATTTCCCCACTGAAAAACCCTACTTTTATCGAGAAGGTTGGGACACTCGGAAAGCAAACTTCACAAAGTCCTCCTGGAGTGGTCTGTGATTGTCAATGAATAATCCAGCATGGCTGTGTGCATTGGCTGGCATCATATTTCTGCATCCCCCTGTGTATCCTCTGAGGGAACGCCAAACCAGCACAAACCTTATTTTCCCAAAAAACAATTTATTTGAAGGTTTTGCAACAATCCTATGCTGTACAAAAAAAAGGCCAAAACTCCTGATCATATGAACTGTGCTCCAAAAAACTTCCTATGGCTAGTGACCCCATTCCATGGATGTTGAGTGCAGAGGGATGTTCTTTGTAGAGTGGAATCTCCTACTTGGAACTCTTCCTGTCAGGCTAAGGCAGGGTCCCACAGGTCCTGGCTTCAGCCTGCCCTGACCTCCTTAGACCAGTGCAGCCAGCTGGTTAGTACACCTTGGGGACAGCCTGAAGAGTCACCTGTTAGCCACTGCAGCCTTGTAGACACAAGTTATGGCATCACTGGATTTAGTGCTGAGCATTCCAAGCAATACCAGCCCGCTTATTACATTTGGAGGACTTATTTTCATTATGGAAAAAGGCTGTATTGTGACAAGAGAAACTTATCATGAAGAAAACACATTATTTTTTTGTCCTGCACCCCATGATTACCAGATCTGCCTCCCATTTTTTACAAGATTTTTTCCATGCTGCTGCTTAATCAGCACCATATGGCAACATGGTTGCTGTTAATACAAATGCGTTCCCTGGGTCTGACTTCTTTTTTTTGCTTCTCTCCACACTGAGGTTATTATCACTGAAAGATTGCATGGCCTGTAGTTTAGCCTAACTGTTGTGAACATAAGGAGAACTGGGAATTTCAGAGCTATAAGATGTGAGACAAGAATGCTGGGCAGTTCCCTTTCCCTGATGACCACTCACTCTTGCCAGTATCCCTTGCACCTCTCAGTGCCCTGCTCCTCTCTGCAACCACCAAGCACTGGGTGGGAAGGTGCTTGGGCACGTGTTGCTCATGGGGTAAAAATTCCCATGCCACCACTTGGGACTTGCCTTTGGCTGGATAGTTTCTCTTCCTTAGACTTCTGCTTATTCTGCATGCTTATTTAGATACTTACTTTAATTAGTCAATGGCTGTTTCTAATGTGATTCCAGGGAAAGCCTGGCATATCTCAGTTTCTCCATCCATCCCTCCTGATTTGGCCTGTAGGGGTGAAAAAGAGATTTTGTGCAGGTTTGGAGGGGGCTTGTTTCATTTTGGTTTGGTTGGTTTTTTTTACTGTGAATGTCATCCATCAAAAATACTTGCTACAGGTGCAAAGAGAAGTTGATTTCTTTCCAAGTGAGATACCAAAAACTGTAGATGAAGAAAAATAGGGCATCCAACAAGTATTTGCAGTCAAATAGAGAACTCCAGAACAGTATCCACAAGACCATTACAGTATTTCTTTACTTAAGCATTGTTCCCTGTTCCCTCTTTTTGTTGCATTCTGTCAGTTGTTAATGGCTGGCTTAGCTGTGCCATACATTAATACCTTCCCCACAGAGTACTGTTGCAGTAAAAACATGTAAATGTAAACATGTAAAAATATACTGATTTACATGTAAACATGTACAAACATATTGATTACTGTACTGGTGTGGAATGAAAGAGCCTGAAGTCCAGTGCTTTATCTCCAGTGGAGAAGAATGTGAAATATTACCTAGAATAGAAAAACTCTGTGTACCTTATTGCACAATGCTAAGGCAAGGGCGAGACATTACTCTTGAACTCAATATTAGCTTAGTAACTTGAGTGTGAAGAGCAGGATCTCAAACAGTTTTATCTGTTGACCTCATGGTTGTATAATCATAAGCATTATAGAATTATTGGTATCAGTGGCTGACTTGTAAAAGTTATTCTTTCAGTGTTTCAGCTGAAAGTGTAAGATTGGAGAGGGGTTTCTATCCAAATGTTTTTTCAATTATTAAAAGTGCGCAGTGTGCTATCGATTACTCTTCTAATACAGGCAGTGTGTGACCTATTGTTTAAGTCAACCTCTGATTTGTTGCCATGTCATGTTGCTCTTGAAAAAGTGATGCTACTGCTGAAAATGACTGGTTCTCTTTCTTGTTTTCTTTTAAAGAAGTAACAAGTTTGTTCTGTTTGGGAAACACTGAAACATGTATTTACATACAGATTTGTTTGGGAAATACAAAATGATGTTTGTTGCAGAGTACTTCCTAAAGTTGTTTTTGTTTGGTTGGTTTTTTGCATACACATTTAAAATGAATGGGATGCCTGCCTCACAGAGTGGCACCCATTTTACTAACACAGGCAAATGTGGGTTAGCATAGAAGTAAACGTTTGCTAAACCAGTTTATTTGTAATACCATGAAATTAATGTAAACAAAAATATTCTCCCAGAAAATATTTTCTTTGAAAACTTGCCAAGATTTATTGAATTCATCTGTCTTGACAGAGCACTTCAGCTGAGATCAAATAAACCCATACCTTGCAGTGAACAGCTGCAGCTATTTTAAAATGAAGTTAAGCAAGCATGAAAAAAAAAAAAAAAGGCAAAAAACAAGCAAAAACAAACCGGGAACGAAAAATAACACCAGGGGGAAAGTAATTAGCCTGATCCAATACAATCTGCAGTGATTCAGGACATAAAAAAGCACTTCCACGTTACAGCGGTGAGTCACTGATGAGCTGAACGACTGACCAGGCCGCACCTTCCTTATGACTGCCCGGTGCGCCGCATCCATATGGATGGAATTCCTGCCCGTTCCCAACAACCGGCCTCTCCTTTCCTTTGCCAGACACCCACCAGGGGCGGCCCGCGCCACGGCAGGGCCCAGACCGGCACCGCGTGGCGGCACCTGTGCCTCTCCCTGCCTGCCCAGCCGGGGCTGAGGAGGCGGACGGGCCGCAGGTGTCCCCCCAACCTAGTGGCTGTGACGGCGGCTGGGACAGCGGCGGGCGGCCCCGGGGCACACGGCGGGGCGGCGGGAGCCCGCTTGCTGCCTGTCGGGGGCGCAGCTGTAGGGACGGATGCGCACCGGGGGGAACGCGGAGGTGCGCGCAACTCCCGCCCCCGCCGGGCGCGCCGCCCCCGCCCTCCGCCCGTCCCCTTCCCGGCGATTGGCGGCAGCGCCCAGGCAGGTGCCGGGAGCACGGCGGGGGCG
>VZTJ01000085.1:156798-234821 GCA_013397795.1 Orthonyx spaldingii
CGCGCCGCTGGGAAGGGGTCGGGCGGGGCTGGGGCGCGCTAGTGGCCGAGGGGCCGCCGCCCTCCGCGGCGTTCGGGGGCGAGCCGGGCCGCTCCTCCGCGGCAGCGCGGCTTTAGGCTCTTCTTTAATTACCGGACAGATGTCTGAGCAGCTTCGTGGTGTTCTGCTGACCGCGTGGCTATCCGAGCGCTGTCACTGCAGTGCATCATCATCATCATTATCATTGGAGTGTTTTACTCTTGATCAACTTCGCCGGGAGCCCGGGGAGGGTTTCAGCGTGGCGCTGCCGCTGTCCCCGTTTCATGGGAGCATCCCGCCACGCTGCGCTTGTAATTTATGCCTCAGACAGAAGCAGCGTGCGTTTTCCTAGTATCAAGGTCAGTTTATCGTAACTGCTGAGGAAAATACCATATGGCTCAGACTGACTTTTCTTAGGGAATCTAATTAAGTAGGAGCCTGCGTTGTGCTGGGATTTGTGTTATGTTTCAGGCAAGCGTAACCAAATTAGATTGCAAAATGCCTTACAGTGTGTGTATGTTCCTCCTCAAGCGTGTTTGTGGGGACATTAACTGTAACTAGCAATCTATGTTGACAAATTATGCTTTTTGCCTTATACCTACCATTTTGCTATTTCCTGCATTTCTGAAAATGTGGGTAGCTGCCTTGCCATGGGGCCAGGAGCTTTTTAGAATAGGCACAGCAAAGATTTTAGCAATAAAGGCTTTAACTCATTCCTCTTGTAAGCCTTGTCTAGAAGGCTAGAGAGAGTGAATGGAGAGATAGTTAGTCCAGTTCTCCCATTACCAGACATCTTTCTGATTTTCACAGATCTGACATCAAACTGGAGAGGTTTTTATAGTTGCTTCTGTATTATGATAGCTGTTCTCTGTGAACTGCATTGAGATCACTGACTAAGTCCTTGCCGGTAAATGCCAAACAGTAGTGTTTGCTGCTTAATTCTACCTTTAGAAAGTGAACAGAGCTGTGCAAAAAGCAGAAGATGCTGTATCTTCTATGTAGTCCCTCAGGCTACTGCTTTACCCATGATTACTCAGGTATCGGAGCATGGTTACTGATGCCTTATGCCCAAACATCTAAAAATGTACTTGATGGTTCTGTAGCCTTCCTGGGGAGTTTGTCGGGTAACTTAGCACAATGCAATTATAAACAAGGGAGTATCATTTTCAATACCTGTGATGCATTAATTTCCAGTAGTGAGAATGCACACAAGTCAATTCCACCCCGGTAGCCCTCGCGGGGGTGAAATATACTTAGAGCACTACGGCCTGTGACAGGATTTGTCTCTTGGACCTGCTGCTTATTCAAATGTCACAATATTGTCCTTTCAGGCAGAGTAATGCTTTTTTGTCTTCATCTGAACCAGTTCTGTCTGGATCTAGAAAACTAAGTTAGACCTTTCATTTGTTTTCTTGAGTTGGTTTCTTGATTCCATGCTAACCTGATGAATACATCTGAGTGCACTACACAGAGTGTACCCAAGTGTATGAACACAGTAGGAATTCACCTTTCTCTTACTTCATGCTTGCAGTAAACGGAACATTTGAAGGGCTTGTATTTAAATAAAGAAAAGAAAAATCCCCAAAGTATGCATGGGTGATGATGAAGAAAGGCTGTACGTACCAAGTGCACTATTGTTCATAAACAGTACATCTGTATGAAAATGTGACTCCTTTGTATTGCTGCCAGCATTAACATGCCCTATTGTTATAAGACTGGAAACTGTGGTTTGGCAGTGTAAACCACCTCAACTTGCCCTTGGAAAGCTGGACAAGTTGACAGAAACTAGTTGAATATAATTCTGTGAAAACCATAGGGGCAGCTTTTCTTGTTGAGAAAACCCATTGAATTGTTTGAGCAGATTAATGCTGCCTTCCCATGGAATGCTTTATTCACCTTCCTTTTGGATTCAGGTAGGTTTTTTTTTTTAGATAGATTCTTAGAGATGATAAAGATGATGGCTTACCAGTGAACCACTGACAGCTAGAGAATAAACCATCTCCAAGTTTCTTATATTCAGAGATTTATAGCAGCTTACTTTCAGAAGAAGCTTTTAAGGCTTAAAGGATGAGGAAGATGACTGCTATATTTTGGTGTGAAGTGAAGCACACCACACTATTCCTCAATTTACCAAAGAAACTTTACCTTTATGATATAACCAGGGAATTTTATGGAGGTGCTAAATACAATGTAATTTGATAAGATTTCAAGCAATGGTCTAGTTTTGTGCATCTCTTTGTGAGATTGGTCAAAGATGCTTATGTCGAAAATGTTGTGAATTTACAGAAACCCGAGAGGAAAACCTCCTATATGTGTCTGATATACCAGTAAGTTCTGTCATTCATATGATAGATTAGTGATTATGATGTGCTTGCTATTTAACTTTCAGTTAAAACATGCTAGCCGTTTTTTCTTTAACCATCTTGTAGAAAAATGCCATGCTATATTTTTAAAAAACTTCATTGTTAGTAAATAAACATTATGCTTGACATTCTGTGTCCTGAAAATAAACAAATAAAGGACACTGTAGTGGAAAGCAGTTTAATGAACCACCTAAGCAGCTTTATCATAGATGAAGAGAGTATAAAGGCTGCAGTGGCTTGACTGGTCAAAAGCTAATATCAGCATTATTGCAATAATGACAGCTTTTTAGATCTTATGGATACTATTCAGGGAATAGGAACACAATAAATTTCCAGGCCATTATACATTAAATTTCAACAGTGCAGATATATCTATATATAGATATAGATACAGGCGTATATATGTAATACTTTTTAAAGAATGTTATACTAGGAAAATGCCTCATCTAGCAAGTTTTTACTGACTAATTAGGCCCTGAACTGAGTAAAAGAAACAAAATATCTTGTTACTTTTTATTACCCTTATGTTTCATTTACCTTTTGATCCATTGATGATCATAAAAGGAAGAACTATGGTGTTTGGTATTCAGGTTATTGGAGTTATTACTCTCTACTGGTTGTTTTAAGATATGGGGCATTACCACAGGAAATGAAATACACGTTCTTCATGGCGAAGTATACCTCCAAATAAAACTTCACCTTGTGGAGTGGAGCTGACTACTGTGGAGATTAATCTTGATGAGACTCTTTCAATGGCATTGTCTCCATTGGCTCATTGTAATCAATTAAGTAGTTTTCTTGAGTTTTGCTGGCATTGACTGACAGGCAGGAAGGCAACTCTAGCCTGTCCTCTTGCTAAACACCCAAGCTCAAGTTCTGCTGTGCAGCAGTTTCAAGAAACTCTTCCTTGCAAAATAAGCTACTTATTGATGGAGAAGAATAAATGGGGCAGCCATAGTTTCTAGATTAAGTCTGTTTAAAGGGTGCTGAGGTAATTTTCTGTAGAGAGTGAAATGCAGTATCTTCTTGTGATAGCAATCTGAAGCATAAAGTCTCATTCAAAGACTGTTAAAGTTCATGACATTCCCACTGTCTTTAATGAGTCTTGAAACCAGGCAACAGCCTGAAATATTTGGGTTTTTTTAATAACAAATCAATCCCTTCCCCAGCACGCTCTACTTGTCTCCATGCAGAACAATAGGTGGTTCTGCTGTTGTAAATTAACTTTCTGCTCATGCAGGAAGACAGTACAGAATCTGTTGTTTTCTTTCTTGAAAGCAAAGAAAGCAAAATATGTTTATAACTCATGGAATAAACTTTCTGTTCTACTTGTATGATGAGCTTTATGTCTTCTGAAACTAATTCAAGAGCTTCTTTGCTTATTAGGCATTCCTAGTGGCACAGAAGATGTTTTTAATGGGGGTATCTTCTGCCCCTTTTGAGCTGTATGAACAGAATTTTGTGTGCCAGGGTAATCCAAAAAGAAAAGTGCTGGTTTGTGCCATTATGATTAATTGCTGCAGCATGGATATGCAGTGTATGATATAAGTGCTGTTGACAGAGCTGCAACTAGCACTGACCTGAAATACTTCAAGTTTCAGAAGTGTACCTATTTTTCTAACCATTGTTAATCTTGCAAGAAATTGATTCCTTTTTTTTTCCCCTGATGAGAACTGATCCTTTTGCCCCTCAGAGATCATCCCCAGGAGTGCTTGGTGTACCTTTCTGGAAGTTATCTCAGCACTTGCATCTAGCTGTCATAAGTGCTTTGATATTTGTTTGACAGAGCGTGACTTGGATTTAAGTTAAATCATAGTGCGTGAATTGGAGCACCATCAGGTTTCAAAAACAATTGAAAGAGCTTTGGGGAGGATTCAGAAAGGTGATGTTGTTTTTCACGATCTCAGCTGGTCTTAATCTAAAAGTCAGTGACAAAAATTGTCCATGTGTTGATGCTGCAAGCACAAAAACCATGGGTTGAATCCCAAATGAGAAGAAAGCAGTTAACCTCTAGAGGAGGATAAGCCTGGTTATTCTATCTTCCATACTTGTTTTCTAATGTTTAATAATGAGGGTTCATATTCCTGCTGCAAGGTAGTATCACAGGTCAGAAAGAGGCAAATAATTGGAAGTACTGTCCACACATGATTAAGTGAGGAGCCCTAGTCAGTTCCTAAAGATGATGGCTTAACTTGTTTATGCTGTTCAAATAATAAGTTGCGTGGGACTCAAAAGGTGTCAAAAGGACGATTTCCTAAACCTGTAAGAGGATTAACTGGTTCTTTAGTTTAAACTAAAGGATCTGTGACACTGCTTCACTTTGGATCCAAGTATCAGTGAAGAAGCAGTCAAAACCTGACACTGAAGTTGGCCTTTGAACTCCAGAAAGTGACTGACCATGTCTTATGCTTGAATACAAGCATTCTTTATTTGTATAAACTTATGATCCAGAACTTCAGATTTGTGTTTATTGGTCTAGGCTCGGGTTATCTCCATGCTGTGCAGTGTCAATATAAAAAAAAATCAGCCGAACACTGTTCCAAAGCAGAGCCTCTTCTGAGCACAGTGTTGAGTAGGTCCCAGTGTCAACAAATGAATCCATTAACTCTCCCACCTGATAGAGTAACCCAGCTCCTTTGGTGTTCAGAGGCTTTCTACAGCTCTGGCTCTATTTTACTCTTGTTTTATGCCATTGACAAATGGGTATCTAAACAAACCAAGGACGATCTGCTACTGAAACCCTTTTTTAGCTGCACAGGGCATAAGTTGTGTGTCAGCCAACTACAGCTCATCACAAAGTCTGACTGAAATGGGACTTGTGGCTCTATAGACGTCACTTCATTGTTGTGTCTCTTATGATTCTTGCTTCTTCAAGGATAAATCAGGGTTAGAAGCATTTTGCAGGTGTCACAGTGAATGTAGAAGGCACAGTCTTAGGAACTTATTTTAGCTTTTTATTTTGTTCATTTACTTGCTAATCTGTAGAATTCAGTAATTTGCAGTGGGGTTTCCTGTCAGTGGTTTGAATTAACAGTGATTTGCTGTATTAAATTTGTTTCCACATCTGGTAGCACTAGAGAATACTGCCTCATTGTGGCAACTGCTGTTGGAAGCATTTTCTTACCTCTAAAAATATAACTTTTGTCTTTATTCCAGTCCTGCAGGAAGATTCTCTCAGTGAAAATTTAGTTCTTGGATAAATCTTAATCGTATGTTCATGGGTGATATTTCATAAGAGGATGAGGAATATCAGTTAGTGCAACAGATGTTGTGGGAAAAAATCCATTTTACTATGTAGGATATTTTAAGTATGCCTCTGGTATGTTTGCATATTGGTTGAATTTTATATTGTGGATGTTTTGGTATCAGTCAAGCAATCCACACTTAATTGTTTACTTTTGTAGTTTGTGTGGATTAATCACAATATGGCTTTCAAGTTATGATGAGTTTCTTAATTTATCATAACTCTTTTGTGTGTATTGTTGAAATGCAAAATTAAATGCAGAGGCAAAATGTGTAGCACTTTCAGAGCTGTTTGAGTTTTTACAAAAGCTTCCCCTTTTCTGTCAGTGATTGTTTTTGGTTTTTTTTCTTCTGTATTAAAGATGTTAATAACTCAGATGAGAAGCCTTATCGCCACTTAACTCAATAGTGATGCTTTGGCATCTTGAAGTTGAAAAAGTTATCTTAGTGGACTTATTTTCTTGGTTAGTTTGTTGAATGTTATCTGTAGGAGGTTCCTCTCCAGTTGTTGTAACCAACAGTGACTGCTGTGGTACTGGGAAAGGCATTTAACTTTGAAACACATATTTGTTACGTGCTGCTCCACAGCTTGTATGGTAGTGGACCCTCTGTATCATTCAGTTGCTTCAGGTCATACAAGAAAACAGGATGTTGGCATCTGAAATAGGGATGTGCGCAGTAATATCACAGAATGGGTCAAGTGGAAAGGGACTGTCTGATCATCTGGTCCAATCTCCCTGCTCAAGCTGGGCCATCCTAGAGGACATGGTGCAGGATTGCATCCAGGTGGTTCTTGAATATCCCTGGTAACGGAGACTCCACAACCTCTCTGGGCAACCTGTTCCGGTGTGTGGTCACCTCCTTGAAGAAGTTCTTCCTCATGTTTAAGTGGAACTTCCTGTGCATCTGTTTCTGCCTGTTGCCTCTTGTCCCATTGCTTGGCACCACCGAGCAAAGCCTGGCTTCATCATCTTGGCACCCTTCCTTCAGATACTTACAGGCATTGATGAGGGCCCCTCTCAGTCATCTCTTCTTGAGGTTGAACACACCCAGCTCCGTCAGTCTTTGCTCAGAGGAGAGATGCTTCAGTCCCTTAATCATCTTTGTAACCCTGCACTGGACCAACTAAAAGAGCTCCATGTCTCTCTTTTCCTGAGGAGCCCAGAACTGGACACAGCACTCCAGATGTGGCCTCAACAGGGCTGAGTAGAGGGGCAGAATCACCTCCCTTGACCTGCTGCCTGCACTCTTCCTAATGCATCCCAGGATGCCATTGGCCTTCTTGGCCACAAGGACACTCTTCTGACTCATGAACAGCTTGTTGTCCACCAGGACCCCCAAGTCCTCCATGGAGATGCTTCCCAGCAGTTTCACCCCCAGACTGTGCTGGTGCAGGTGGTTTTTATTCCCCAGGTGCAGAACCCTGCATTTGCCTTTGTTGAATTGTGGACAGTTCCTCTCTGCCCATCTCTTCAACCTGTCAAGGCCCTGCTCAAGGGTTGCACAACCCTCTGGGGTACTGGCCACTTCTCCAACGTTTGTGTTGTCAACAAACTTGCTGAGGAGACTTCTGCCTCATCCTCCAAGTCACTGATGGATAAGTTAAACAATATCCTTGGTTGTGTTCTCTTATATTTTCCTCCACAAGGAGGGAGAGAAATAATTGAGCCTTCCCAGACTTAATATGGCGTTGAACCTGAGTTTTTCTGGGTGCAACTACTAGACTGGTATTTACATGTAATTACACTGGTAAAGTGAGTGCTCACTTCTCTGCTTGCCTCTTAAAATAAGATAGAAGCCTGTTCTTTGAAGGAACAAAGAAGTATTCACTGTTTCTTTCATCTCCCTTCAATCTGTGTGGCTCATTTGAGGGCCGTTGATTGTGAAATGCTGGCACTACAGGTGTCTCAGGAGAAGGTTGTGGCATATGTAATGCAACACAGATGTGTGAATGTATTTTTGCAGTCCTCACTCTTGAGCTGATGCTGAGGAGAGAGGTAGGAGTACAAATGAGCTTTTTTATTGTTTAGTATTCTCTTCATGCTGGCTCAAGCTTAGAAAGTACAGTGTGAAGCCTGATTTGCCAGGTGTGTTCTGGTTTGTGTTTTAATGCAAAGGTGGAAGAAGGGGCATAACTCACTTCTATGGCTGCTGCTGTCTCTGTGCAGGGAGTCTGGGTACATAGTGTTAAGCTCTGAGCCCCACTTTGCAGGTTAGGCATTCAAAGGAAAGCCCTTGCAGTCTTGTGCTTACAGATGTGCAAATTTCTGATTGTGTTGTACTCTTTGGCATCACTTGCATTCCCCAAGTGCACACGCTAGCTTTCTTGCTGGCCTGCGATGATTCACTCTGGAGTTGGTTGACAGTCCATTACAGTAATGAGCTGAATTTCATACTTTAGATTGAAGGCACATGGGAAAGAGGCAAATCATCCAAGATACAATTGTGTGTCAGCACATTGCTACTCCAATTTTGTCTTTTTCTCCAAGCTGTCTTCTTCATTTCTGGAAGGGTGATAGTCAGTCTCACAGAGTCAGAGAACTGTCAGACCCGTCATCTTGACTAGGCATTCTTCCATTAGACCGTTGCTACTAAACAGAGAAAATAGAGCTGAACATGATTTGCCTAAATTCAGCATAAACAATGGAAGAGGAGGCTGAAGTAAAATGAGAATATACACTAACTAGAAATCCCATTGCAGTGAAATATGTGCTATCAGTATATGCCAGATAACGTATGGTCTTTAGCAGCTGTGGGGACAAATTTTGGATAAGACTTTCCTCTAGTTCAGTTTTACCAGTGAGAAGATTGTTCTGGTCACTCAATTTAGCTTTTGTATGACATGTTGAATTCCCAATGGGATTTATACTTGTCTATCAGTTGTAGGCCTGATACATAAATATAAAATGGTCATCAGTTGTTATTCAGATTCTCTTTTTAATATGACTTTTTTTTGAACCATCAGAGGTAGATGACAGAAATTAAGTCCTACAGTGTAATCATTAGTCTTTTCAAAAAATTTTTTCTATTTAAGTAAAACAGCTTCTATTTTTTTCAAAAGAGTTTTATATGTGTTCTGCATTTGGAAGAGTGCTATCCTTAGATGGGAGATGCCATTCTTCTTTCTGAGAGAGAGTAGAATGTGACTTCAGTAAGATTTTTAATTCTGTGTTATAGTTTAACAGCACAGCACTGTACCAGCTACTAAGAAGAAAATGAACTCTATCCCAGCTGTCACCAGGACATTCTGCTATTTCATATTCAATACTTAACATAAAATATAGAAGAAAGAGGAATGTGAAACTCCTGTTTATTTCCTAAATAGATTAAAATTTAAAACCATGCAGTACTAACCTTTGATCTGTAAGGTTTACAATTTCACATGTTATAGTATGTTCCAGCACTCTTTTAGACAGGTGTACATACAATTATTGTCATAACTTGCATTAATAAGGAACATTTCTCCCAGAAAGAACTGAATGAACTTCATGTTTTCTTTTAAAACTTGCTTCTTTACCCCTTACCCTTCCCAGTGAAACAATTGTAACTTTGCTCAGGAGCTTGCCAGGTGTTTGCTTTGCTGCTTGCAATCTCGCATAAAATCACTCCAAGGCTGAAAGGAAGACAATTTTTTTTTGCTTTGGTTATAGACTGGGAAATATGTACAGTAAAACACAGTTTAAATCAGTGTGAGTACAAAGAATAACATCCTTTTTGACATCTTTATCTTGCATCTCATTGAAAACATGGTACACCAGATACAAGTCCGTTGTTGTAGTCAGGTGGCTTGTATTTAACTTTTCAATGAAAGAGGTGACTTTTTATTCCTGATGAGTATATTTTTTTTCTCTTCTTATTTTGAGATATTTATTCATTTCTAGTTGGTGGAGAAGAATACTTAGTGTTTTTTCTGCAGCTTCTAGATATTCTTGGAGTTTATAAAAGATTAAGAAATTTGTGGCCAATGTTAGTTATGCCTCATTTTAGACTTAATGATGTGCTAGCTGTAGTAGAAATTACTTGGACAGCTTGGATGTTTTTTAAATGTTGGGTTTTGGCTAAAGTCTGCTTTGTTCAAGTGTGTTGACATAAAGCACTATTGAGACCTTATTTTTTCTCACCTTATATTTGTGAAACAAAGTGTGTGATATTATGTCATTTATATGTTAAATATTGTTACATTTGCATTAAAATATTAGCATAATGACCTCACAGGCAATGTGGCAACTTCTTTTGGACAATTCAGTAAACAAAACTTTTTAAAGTATGACGGGTGGTGAAGGAGCTCTGTTGAGGACAAAGTACTCTTTGGCTTAGAAAGGTGACTGTCTTGTTGTTTGATTTAAAAGGGAAAAATGTTCACCAGTAAGATTATACAAGGAATTTGTAACAGCACTAAAAGAATTCTGGAAAGAATGACAAGAAAGATTGAGCAGTATTATTTGGGTCTTGAAAGACTTCTGAAGAAAGTAAAGACAATTTTGTTGGTGACAAGATCAAAGATTTAATTACTAGTAGGTTTCTTCTTGATTTTCTGCCTGGAAAAGATAGAAGTGGTAGAGTAGCAGAGTAGAAAAGCTCTGGTGAAAAGTTTGGTCGCTCTAAAGCAGAGACCATGTGGGAGAAAGGTATTCTATATGAAATATTTCAGTTGCAAATAACTGGGTTGATGGAGTTTGTGATCTTGGTTTCTCAGGTATCACATTCCATCAATGCAGATAAGCGGCATTTTAAAGCAAAATGTATACTGTGCTATGGAAACCGGTGAAATCTGGATTAAAAATGTGCTCAGAAATGGAAAGAATTGTAGGATATTCTTGTTTGGAGAGCTCTCTTCCAGATACACACTGTATATACCCCACAAGCCTTCTCTTCTCCAGGCTGAGCAGTCCTAGTACTCCCAGCATCACTGCCTGTGAAAGATGCTCCACTCCCTTAACCATCATTGTGGCCTTAAGTATCTTTCTTGTTCTGGGGAAGCCCAAACAGGACTCCAGATGCAGCCTCACCAGTGCTGATTGCTTTGCTACAGCATAAAACTAAGAAGTCTGTGCTGTACAATATTCAGTGTGACCACTTGCATAATTAGCTTTATAATGTGGTTCTTTGTCAAGCAGAGAATCTGTTTTAAATATTAGTCGGCACTTAGGCCGAAAAACTTTTTTTTTTCTTCCCCACCCTCCCACTAATGCTAATCATCTGCTGAGACTCCAAGTCCAAACAGCTTAGCTGTCATATGGGTGACTAGGAAATGCACTACTTGTCCTTGTTTCTTGTGTTGTTGCCCTTGTCCATGTTAAAATTCAGAAGCATTGCTTGCAGTTCTTGAAAAACATTTCATTTGCCTCTTTTTCTTTTTGTTGGGGCTTGGTTTTCTTTTTAAGGTTAAACTCAATAAATGCTTTCAATGTTTTAATTAGATTCTAAAATAGATTGTAAGGAGTGTTAAGATTAGAGTATTGCTCAAACAACATGAATATGAAATAGCAGAATGTCTTGTAAGCCTAGGCTTTCCTGTTCCAGTGTTTTAATTTGTTGAGCAAAAGTTTTCTAGGGAATGATACTTTTTCTTGTGAATAAAGTCTGTGAGATCTTAGATTTTGTATTCAGTTTGAGATTTACCAAAGAATTACTCATGAAGGCAATCGTTTGAACATCCTCATGTAAGTTATTTTAATTGAGGCCAGAAGTTATTTTAGGCTGAGAAGCTATTTTCATGTCTATTTGGGTTTTTTTAAGTGTAACTTGTTACATTTCCTCTAGAGGATTGGCCATTGTGTATTTCCAAAATGCATAATCTGGATCTCCCAGAAAAAGGACATTTGAGAATTGTTTATAAATATTTATAAAGTGCTGTGATACTCCCAGATCAGATGTGATTTATTAATGTGATAAAAAATTATTTCCTGGAAAAAACCACAGGCGTTCCATAGAGGTTAGTATAATATTGGAATGTGAACTAATACTATAGACAAATAAACCACATCAAAATCAAAAGTTAAAGTTTCTTGTAATTTTGAAGCATATATACTTGAAAAGAAGTCTTTGCCAACCCCAGAAAATCAAAGATGGTGGGGCTGCCCACTTATTCCCAAATTTAGGGGTAAATTTCCCCCTTCTAATACATGCTCACAATCAGCAGTGGCAGATGAATCAAAGGGCTAATTCTCTTTACTGATGGACGAGTTTACATGTGTGAAAAAACATTATTTATTTTTACACCATTTCCAAAAGGGTTTTGATGAAGACCTGAATCTGAAGGGAGAACGTATTATAAAAATATTAATTGCAGTTGTTAACTTGATGCTCAAGATACTAGGAGATCAAAGATGACATTCCAGTTATCTTCATCATTTTGTGTCTCAGAAGACTGTAGCCCTAACATGAAAGTGTCTTTACTGGCTCCAGGAATTGGTTAAAAAAGGCTTATTTCCTTTTACTGTGTACTGTGTATTTTCCCCTCAAGTATATATGTGTGAAAAAAGTTACTTGGAAAAGTCCTGCTTACTTCCCCATGGATGTGGCTTTCTTGTAGTGAAGCCTTTCCATGCTTTTAGAAAGTCAGAGGTGCCTTTGCACATTAAGTGCTTTGTGTTGGAAGAGTAGAGCAGATATCCAAAGCCTGAAGGGAAGGATGTGTCCCAGGGCACTTCATGCTCTGTCTTTGAGTTGCAATATAAGTGTAACTTCAGCAAGCATTTCTTCACCTTTTCTTTTGCTTGCCAGTGCTCAGTGAGGTTTTGGTATGAGAACTGTAGGTGAAAGGATGGAGGAAAATCTTAATATTCTGGTGAAATTTTCGAGAAGATTTATGCATGTGTGGCATTGAAAAAATTTTGCCAGTTGTTCCTTGCTATGTTTTAGCCAATCTTTAATTTTAACATGTATTCTTGGTCTTATAAGTGAGATTAGTGAAGACCACATACAGTCCTTTGTTTCTTCGGCACTTTTCTTTTACACAAATCAGGGTAATTTTGTTTAGAAGTACATTTTTATAGCCTTTATTGAACACTCATTGTCATCTTCTTTAGTAGATTCAGAGTCAAGCCAGAACATTGTGACCTTTGTTTTTTTAGCCGTATGGTGAGCATGTGTCTTCTTGGAGGGATCATGCCATCTTGATTTCACCTAAGTTTGTATACCATCTGCCTGGTTTTGGTGAAGTGTTGTTTTCTTGATCAAAGAGTTTATTCTAAACTTCATGGATAGCCTAACCAAAACAGAAAAATTAAGCAGTGCTTGCCTTCCATGTGGGTGTGTTTTTCTTGTTTGAAGAACGGTAATCAGATGATTGTAGGAAAGTAAATATTGTATTTTAAAACCCCCCACCAAACTAACAAAAAAAATCAAACAAAACCCAACCAACCACATCCAACATCATTATCTGAGTAGCAAATGAATCGTTATGTTTGGAAAATAAAGCTGATTTTTTTTCCCTATGGTTCTACTTACCACAGTACTTGGAGCACCAAATTGTATGGTGTAGCAATGTTCTTTAAAGGTGAGGGTTTTTTGAGCTAGAACCAGATTAGATGCTTTACATAGGCTCATTCACTTGACACTCACCATGGATGAAGAGGCAGTAATAGTTGCCTCTTCTATATAGTGTAGGAACTATAGTGTGTTCATGGTTATTTGATACATTGTTAGGAGCTCATAACAGAGATGCAAAAACTGTCTTATGCTTCCAAAACCGTAACACAATGTGGAGATGGACACCTCTGTGATTGCCCAAATAATTGCACAAATCAAATGACAAAAGTTAATACTGAGAGCTGAATTTACTAGAATTCAATTAAATGAGTAAAAGTCATGAGAAAATAAATTAGAACAAATTTCATTAGTGAAACTTAATGGACCAAGCTCTAGTTCAAACCTTATAGCACTTCCAATTCACACATAACATTAACTACTACTTTTCCTTCTCAGAATATGGGAAATAATGATATAATGGTGATAGTGACATCCAGATCTTTCCAGTCACTCTGGGACATGCACTTGAAATTTATATGCTTATTTTTTTTAAATGGTCCTTTAAAATAATTCCTGATTTCTTAATTGGCAGTATTAAATATTTTTGAGTGTTACAGCAGAGTATGTTCTTTGTTCATACAGTCACAGGGATTGCACTGCAAACAGTTTTATAAAATCATGGCATAAAATCTTAAGAAATGTCTAAACCTGATTTGACCCGACTTAGTTAAATATGTTCCTTTTTGAGAGCAACACTGAGGTCTCTCATCAGCATTTCTTAATATCCCAAGTAGTTTCTTTTTCATTTATATTTAAGTGGGGGGTGATTGTTTTCAGTGCATGAAACCTGAAAAATAATCTGAAATGAATCCTTCAGGTTGTACCAGGGAAACTTAGATTGGGTTTTAGGAGCAATTTCTTCGCTAAAAGTGTTGTCAAGCATTGGAACAGGCTGCCCAGGAAAGTGATTGAGTCACCATTCCTGGAGGTATTTAAAAGGTGTGCGGGTGTGGCACTTAGGGACATGGTCTAGTGGTGGACTTGGCAGTGCTGAGTTAATGGCTGGACTCAATGTAAAAGGTCTTTTCCAGCCCAAAAGATTAAATTGTTTTCTTTTCTGATGTTTACCGCAGCAACTTTCTTTTTGTTGAGCAAATGTGCTTGTGATCTCAACACACTTGTAAAAAATACGAGTGCTTTCAATTTATTTTTGTATTTTATTTTCTGTTTCTGATTTCAGATATTCCTTATAGTTATTCATATCCAGGAACCAGTGTATAATGGGGAGAAAACTGGACCTTTCTGGCTTGACTGATGAAGAAGCAGAGCATGTGCTCCAGGTGGTTCAGCGAGATTTCAGCCTTCGTAAGAAAGAAGAAGAAAGACTGAGGTAAGGATAAAAACGAGATTAAAAATATTGGTCTGTTTTGATGATTACAAACTGTCTTTGAAGGAAACCAGAGAAGACAGCTTTTTTTTTTTGTGGTGTTCTATGCATTAATAATCATTGCTGTCACAGAGGCAAGAAATATTCAAACTCTTCCATGTGAATTCAGTTATTGAGTAGTAATTAATTTTTGCATTTAATCTATCCTAGATTAAACCACAGCAATGGACTCTAAAGCACCTGTGTATATCTCCTGGGTAGAGCTAAGTAGTGTTTGACGTAACAAAAGCAGTTTATGTTAAGAGAATTTTTTGCCTGCTGTAGTCAGTTCCGTTTTTTTAATTCAGAAACTTTCTCTACATGCAGACATCTGAAAGTGAAGAAGTTCAACCCATCTCTTTCCCCCAAAACAGTCAATGGGCTATGTTATCCATTGTATTGAGATAACTTAACTTTGCTTTCAGTAGTGTGTATACAAAATGATTGCAAGCAGAAATAATCCAGAGGAAAACAGATGGAACTTGTTGGCAAGGTAGCTGAGGAAATTCAGTATGTGACGAGGGGACTACAGATAGAGACCTGAATTGGTAGATGCAATATTTTTCTTCTAGTCTCAACAATATTTCCATGAATTATTATGCCTGATTTTTTTATTACCTTCTTTGAACACATGATTATTTATTATTTAGAATGCTCTGAAGTCTCTATCTATGGTCGGCACATGCACATACTCTTACTGTACTATTTGTATCTGAGGCATCATCTGTTTCTTTTTCATTTAGTATCATATTGAACACAACAGAGCAGGAAGATGACTGAAATCAACAGAAAACTAGGCATATATACTATGTGCAATTGAAAGTGAGAGGAATCCTGTCTCACCTGGAATATTAGAAGAAAGAAATGTGTCTTGCAGCTTAGGCCTAATTCAGTTTTGACATGCTGTGCAAGTTCTTGCCTGGGTTGGTAGTGCAAGCTTGCTGCAGGGAGAAAAAACTGGATGAGGATGGCACACAATTTTTTGGACTGTTTGTTGCACCATGGGTTGTTCTGATTGCTTTGGTAATTTTTCACAACACAGCCAAGAGATTCTGGAAACAGTTTAAGGAGGAGTAGCGTATGAGCTTTCTCAGTCTTTTTATACTGTGACTGGTTGTATTTTACTGGAGCAAGCACACCACAGTTAGGAAGTGCTGGGGCCTCTTGCCTGTTCTATGCTATAGATCCTGAAGTGGGAGGAGGAGGGGGAAGGATGAAAGGCTTGCACACAGCGAGTTGGCCATAAAGCCTGGATAGATAAAATTTTTGCTGGTGTTTGTTTTTTGCCATTTTGCTGCTGAAGTTTTTTATGAGACTTAATTGAATGATCACAAGTAGAAAACTTGTATGAGAAGTCAGCTAAAACGCTGGAAAGGTTGGAGAAACACATGGACACAGCTTATATATGAGTATGTATATTCTAAGTATATATGACTTTTTTCTTCTTGCAAAGTTATGTGTTCTGCAAGTATTGAGGTATGTTAAAGTGCTGCACATAATGAGCTGTACTGACAAAGTGAGAGTTCTGGAATTCAGCTGATATTTAAGATATGAATTGAAGTAGTTCTAATGACACTAAAAATTGGCAGTGAATTTCAAAGCTTACTTCTGACTTAAAAGCTAAGACTTTTTTTTCCCTGCCTTTTTTAAATCTGGCTACTCTGGTTGGTTTTGGTTGCTTGGTTTTTGCCTTTTTTTTTTTCCCCCCTAAAATGCAAAGTTAAAGGAAGAGTGTAGCAATACATCTTTTTGTCTTACTATGTTTGAAAATCTATAAGAAAATTATATGATCTTACTATAGATTAGATTTTTCAGCCTATAAGAAAAGAGACTAGATCTACTTTGATATTCTTGGCTCTATTGTGTTAGTATTTAGAATGTTATCAACTGGCAAAGTTTACAGAATAGTTTCACTTAGAAGTGAAACTGTAAAGCTTTGTAATCTTTTCTAAGATAAAAAAGCTGGCATATATATATTTTATATGTTAGTCTTTTAGACTTCTTTTAACAAATTCAAAACCAAGCTATATCTAAAGGTATAGTTTTGTATTTTCTTTTTTTTTCTTCCCATAATTAATTTGAGGTAGCAGTATTAGACTTTAAATGGAACCGTTGAAGCTTTTGCATGGGATACTTTCGTAATATAGGGTTTCTGTGTAATTCTTTGTATCATAGATAGTTTTATTTTTGTGTGCTTTTCCCCATGAAGATTTAAGTAGCTTTCACATATCTCTCTCTCTGTATTATTCCCATTGGTAGCAATAATGTCTAAAGATCAAGAAATATTTAAGGGAATATATGATAGATTTCCACCGTATCAGGAGAACAATGAAAGCTAAAAAAACTGTGGTTGATAACTTCAATTTTGCTTTGCTAGTGGCAGCTGAACAGTTACCTTGCATACTACAAGAAGTGAAGCTTAGCTTTTCTTCTAATAAATGTTTTTAAGGTGGTAAAGTAAAATGACAACTGTTCTAGAGCTAACATTCCAATGTGTTTATAATATTGCTGTTTTTACATGTCAATTTATTTTTCCATATTATGTAAACAAAATGACATCATGTGTGGAGAAAAGCCATACTGATGATCTGCATTTTCTGCTGCAAAGCTGTTTTGAATTTCTCTGCAGTGAGGATTTTTTTCCAGGGGTTCTCTAATTTAGGTCTTTCTTAGAACTTTATCTCCTAGTGTTATCAGACAGGTTGCTCTTGTAGATTTTGTGAAAAAAAATTAGTTGGCTAAAACCAGTAAACAATAAGATAAACATGTGCACATGTTTAGTGAGTAGAGTGGTTGGTTTATTATGCCTTACTGGTTCATGTCGGTTTAGTTTCTTTTTTTGCTAAGGCTTTCAGCCTGACTTGCGATTAGTAATATTTACTGTTCTTTGTCACTTGTTCACCCATTATCTTTCTATTTTGAGTATGTGTTAGTTTTGTTCTTTGGCAGTAGTGTTATGTTTTTATTTACTCCGATGTTAGGGTAGTCACCCAGAGTCATTGTGGCTAAAATTATAACACAGACTTGTAAATGGATGGGCTGAGTTTACTGTGAATCAGTTGAAGTAGACAAACCAGGCAGATCTGGCATAACTGGGAAGGTGATTGCTTTGAGTTTCTTGGCGTGTGAGCTCAGGACAACCTTGTGTACATCCTGTCTGCATGCTGTCTCTGGGCTCCTGGGACACTAAGAATCATAGATGGCTTTTTGAGGAAGTTGTCTGTACATGCTAATGATTTGTTTTCTCATGTACAGATTTATTTAATCTTGAATATCAGATTGCATGCAGCTGCAAAACGTCAGCAGTGGGGAAGATTGCACTGTGTTGAAGGTTAAACATATAATATTTTGCTGTGTATAACATCTTTGTCATATCTGCAGTTTGGGAGGGATTGTTTACTCTTTTTTTTAATATTTATTTTTTGTGAAGAAATGACAAAGGAGTGCTAACGAGCTTCCAAGGTCAAATGTGTGTTTGTGAGGTAGGCCTTTTTACATAAACAGATGTGTAAAAATGTTTGCTGTCTTTTATTTGTTGCCTGCTTATTCAGTTTTCAAGACTGTGTAAATGTGCCACTGTTTATTCTCATCCATTGTGGGCAAAATCAAGTCCCCCTTTGTTTTTGTTTTTACAATTACTACTGTGTTTATAAACACGCATATCCATTTGTTTTATGTCAGGAATGCTGAGAAATCAGTGTTTTAAATAAGTGAAATTATAATTTCACAGAAAATAATTGAGGGATCATCCTGTTGTGGTAGATGTTCCTGATCGGTTATGTTTTAGCTGCGTGGACAGGCTAAAAAGTGGCTGTTCTGGTTCTGAGTTTAACATTCAGAGTGACTGCAAAGGGAGGAAAATTAGAAGGGCAGAAGGGTTCAGGCATAGAAAGGGTTCAGCGCTGATCAGCTGCAAACAGAGCAGATGCTTTACCTGTCAGCAGCTACTTTACCTTAGGAAGCCATGGTTGGAGTGACTTCAGCTGTCTCTCTATAATCATCAGCTAAGAAGAGTTTCCATCACCATAGTGAATGCTGAATCAGCCATTTGCATGGTGGTATTCTAGTGTTGAACCTTAAAAACTTGCACTATGCAGGGATGAAAAATGCTTCTTTGCAGGCAACGTGATTCTCTTTTGTTTAAACTGCTGTTGTTAAACACCTGACAAAACATATTTACCAAGGAAAACTACTGACCTTCTGGTGCCACATGGATACGTGATCATAACACATTAACAACTTAATATACTTAAGTGGGGTTTGCTGGAACAGCACAGGGGAAGTGTTGAGAACTGACTGTCGCCCACAGGCAGAAACATCACCATGTCTTGCTTGATGTTGTGTCTTTCATAGCTGGGTTGCAGAGTATCAGCTTTGCTGTCTTCATTCAGACAGTCACATTTTCAGATGAAGTGAAGACAAACGCGGTGATTCATGATCAATTTTCCAGAAGTGTTTTATTTGCAGAAAAAAATGAGATGTCTGTGCTCACTGGAGAGCCCTCTCTACTCTGGTTGTTCTAATTACCTTTTTAGCCAAAGAATGGATAAGGGATTAGAACAGAGCCTTTTGTAGAAGATTATGAAATGGTTTAAATTGCTTTTGCCTACTTTCTTCTTTTTAAGCCTTTTGCAGCATATCCCGTTGTAGCATGAGTAGGCCTGTGAAGAGGCTTCTGAAGAAGCAAGTTCTCATACCTGATAAAACCCAGAAACCAGTTTGATACTTTCTTGTCAAACTACAGTAGGCTTCAGTGTTTTTACAGTATGTGTCATGGGTCTTGTAGTGGATAAAATATTGAACTCCTTCCAAAGCTTGTTAATCAAAATATTGTCGGTGTGAGTCATATCAAACTGGCAAAATGCCAGGACAGACATTTGGGTAGCTATATGTTGATTCTACATATCAGTTCTTGTTCCTCCTTCCTGTGGCAGGCTTGTATCAAATACTTTAAACTAAACAAAAACCAATTAAAAAAACCCCTATCTTCTCTCTTGTCCTTGCCTCCAAGCAAAGCCATTTTATAGCCGTTTTCCTAGTGAGGAAGGAACAGGAGATTGGTCTCGTTATGTCAAGCTTCAGAGTTCCAGCAGATGAGCTTGTGATCAATACCTTATTGCTTGAGGCGATTTCATAAGGTCAGCCTTCCTGCCCTTCACTCTAATGAACAGTGTGGGGGAAGCCCATTACTCTTTTTTTTTTTTTTTTTTTTTTAAATTTGAGCAGGTAGTCACTGTTCTGCTTCCTGTGTGGACTCATTAACTCCCCAAGGGATCCAGAGGAGGCTGTGAAATACCACTTCATATCCCTGCGTCTGCCCATGAGGCTTGAAAGGAAGGCCACTGTGTGCTGAGGAGGATGGCTGGCACACCTTTATGGGTTGTCCTGAGAGACATGTTCTCTCCCTGTAATAAAAGGTCTTACAGCAGTTCACTCCTCTGAGAAAGTTACTCTTTGTGATTCCCATGTTTAAACAGCTGCACATTTCTCCAGTGCAAGGTTCAGCTGAGCTGTCACAAGTTTAGCACTCATATGTCTAAAATTATTTTTGGGTGCAAAGAATGATTCATCAGAATCATAGCTGCATCTAAATACATTATTTTGATAGCGCTTTGACTTATAAAACAAGATTAAAACATATGTAGGGCACTACAGCTGTTTCCTGGAAGTAAGGGTTTATTAACAAGATTAAGAGCAAGACATCTCTTTTTTTATAGCTTATCACCAATTTTGTTACATAATGTTCCAATATGCAAGCCTGTTTTCTAGCTCACACAGACTGTCAGGATTAAGAGTTGTCAGTAACTGCATCTGTGTACTAGATGCTTTACACTGTTACTGTGTAGCCCTCTCTCAACAGCTGTGTTTAATATTTTAACAGATATCCCTTAGTGGTGTTCTCAGGTCAGGATAAGTTGCTTGTCAAAAAATGGCTACTTGGATGAATTCTGCATGAAAGTCAGATAGCTAATGGTTGTTTTTGCTGCAGTCAGTAAGGATGCACTTTAAAATGCATTTAGAAACTGTTACTTGCTGCTAATTTCACAAAATATTGATCCAAGTGTGCTGCTTACTATGGAGTAATGCCATGTTTAGGGTTAGACAAGGAAAGAGGTATCTCAGCAATGATGCAAGGTCTTACCTCATGTGCGGTGCAGCAGCATTTTGAGTCCTTTCTGTGGCTGGCCCAAAACTCTCTGCTCTGACACCACAGGGTCCTGGTGCAGAGGTGGTGAGTGTGTAGGTTCTGCTGACTCTGACATTGATCCCTGCCTCACCTGTAAGTGGAGAAAATGATTGCAGCTGACAAGACAGTAGGATCTAGTTTATGCTTTACAAGAGAAATCAGGGCACTGGAAAGAATCTGGCCTTTGACACAAAGACCTTTCATTTGTTTTAAGTTAAGGATTTGGGCCCAATTTTTTTTTTCTGCCCAATGGAGGAAAAAATGCCAGGGTGCTTCCAAAGAGCAACTTATGCTTAGTTGTCTCTAAAACAAGTTCTGTGCATCTTGCTTGTGCATGCTTGTGACTGTCATGGGTACCCACTATCACTGCTTGAATGGCATGTAGATACTATAGGAGAAGCACAGGTGGAACATTTTAACAAGTTATTTCTGCCAAGTATTTGAATATAGGCAGTTCCAGATGTGAGTTTTGGCTTTTTCAAAAGGTATTTACAAATGCAGTTTCAACTGAGAGGACATGCTGGTGAATCAAGCATCATCTCTCATGTTTCTTCATGCTTATGAAAAGGTGTAGAAGAAAAAGCCTAATTTCAGGGAATATTAGAGAAAATTGTATAGAAAGAAATGTCTCCAGCTAACATTTTTAATATTGGACAGGCCATTGGAGGTGTAGCTGAAGTACATCACACGTTCAATGTGCCAAGCTTGCATAAACTATAGGTAAGTATCTAAAGGAAGCAGCATGATGTTGCAGAGATGTTATAAAACTTATTGTAGGGTTTTTTTGTGTAATTTGGTCTTCATTGTGGGTTATGGCTAATCAAATTATTGGCTACAATTTAGCTAAGAGGAGTGAGTGTTCCTAGTGATAATGAATAGCTATAACATAAAATCAATATTTAATTTCCAATGTCTGGTGTATGAAGAGCCTAAGCTGTTAAACGTGACTTGTAGTAGTAATCTTCTCTCACCTAACTGGCCCTGCAGTGCAGGAAAGGGATATTCTCTTGCATATGAACACCTGTCTGTAGTGTTTAGTCTGCCTTAAGTGTTGGTTTCTCTGTTTGCTTGTTACTGGAGCAATGCAATTGGTGGTACTTTCAAGTTATGGCAGAACATGTAAATAAACATGAGAAGAATGGCTGCATAATGTATTTTATTCAGGATTTATTCTTCATATTAGAGTTTAGAGAACAGGAATACTCTTGAGTGCGTTTCCATATAATGTTCACTAATTTTTGAGTAGTGCCAAGCGTTACAGTTTTGGAAGAGGTGTTGTATTTAAAATGTGGGTTGGTTTTTGGGTTTTTTTAATGACAGAAGGGAATGGTTTTACTGTAAGTTTCTATAGCAATGTGCCATAGGCTGCCCTTGTCTGCACCAATCTGGATGGATCTGACTGAAGCTACAGGGCTTCCTATCTTCATTATACTTTACTTTGGTTTTCAAGGAAATAAGAAATACTGTTCATCATTATGAAGTTAGCTCATTATCAATCTGAGCTATGACTTTTCATTTAGATCTCAAAATTGACTTCTAATCGGTTTTTTTTTCAGAAATATGCATTATGGAAGTGTAAAAGTACACTTTTAAGAAACACTAATGTCTGTGAAAGTAAGATTTCTGCTTCTACTTACAAAGCAGGAATCATTTGTAAGAAGTATTGTAATATTTCAGAGATACGACATTTAAGGAAATTAATATTAATGTGAAGTTGGATTTGCTGATATTTTTATTTCAAGTATTGTTGGTGAGTCAAGGGATAGTCTTTGCTTTGCTTTACTTCAAGCGTTTCCATGCTCTGTGTTCTTCACAGAAAATGAAATTGCTCTGGTCATCTTTTTGTGGCCAGTTCCTGTGCCCCCAGCTAGGAGTAAAATCAAGAACAGCTGTAAGAAACAGCACAGGAAGGTGACAAAGTGAAAAAGGACTGCTTTGAAGTTGAGTTGCCCTTGCAACAGAGCGACTGACTATGGAGCTGTATCCCACTGTCCATGCTTCTGATTATAAAAAGGTGCATTTTGAATACTTCCTAATACTTCCTGTCTGAAGCCTATGAAGAAACAAAAGCATCTTGGAATCCACATGTCAAATAATTCTGTGTGAGGAAGGAACACTTTGAGGAGGTAGGGCCACTGTATTACTGCAAATAGAGTGTTTTGTTCACTATGCTGAAGCTTAAGGGAGTACATCACGAGATCTGCCTCAGCCTATTGAATCAGCAGAGATGAACGTTAATAAATTGCTTTGGTGAGTTTGTATTCACCTAACACCTCATCCTGCAGGTTCTCTAGAACTCTTGTCTTGTGCAACTTCCTACTTAAAGCTGTGCCAGAGGAATAAGCTGTGCTAAATGGGGTACGGTTCTTCGAAATCTGTCCTGAGTCTAGGAACCTGTGTCTTGAGAGGTCCATGGAATGATAGCTACTTTATAAATTACTTTTGCCAGGTTCTTCACTATTATACCTCATTCCAAAGTGAACTATTGCAAACTATAACCTGCTTGCTTTCCAGAAGTGTCACTGTGTGTAGCTTGAGGGAGGTCCATTTTTAGTGATTATAAGCATGTTCTGTGTTTATGGTGAGTTCCAAGGACTATCAGTCAACTTCTGTGAGGAATGGAGCTGATTGAGTTGAGGTGTATCACTGATCTTGTTTCAAAAATGACAGAATTTTCAGCATGAAGTTTTCTAAGTGAAATTGGTGAACATTTTCAGCTAAAGGAAAGAGGGATATGCATGTGTGGGAGAATACCACAGATGTCAAAACACTTTGTCAACACTTCCAAAGTGTAGCTGCAGAAATATCTTTGGAGGTACTTTTTAACTGTAACACATTCTGCCACTTGTTGGTTCATATTTGAAATAAAATGGATTTGCTTTTGTTACCTCTGTGAAAATAATAAAAAAAAAAGTAGTAGTAGTAGAAATTAATATGTCAAGTTTTGCATTTATAATATTTTAGACATATAAAAATTGTCAGCTGTGTCTCAGCTGAGGGTATTATGCAAGTTAATATACCACAAAGTTTTTCTGCCATGGGTGTTGCCTAAGTATAAGATCCTACCCTATGATAAATGCAAGATAATTATAATTTACCCTTGAGCGGTACAGTAAGAAGCTTCATGTTTGCCTAAGGGAAGGAACTAACATATGGGCAGTTACTACAGTCATACTTTTTACTGTAATTTAACTTGGGGTAAATTGTTAATCTACTCTTGCCTTTATTTACAGTTAGTATGTATTTGGCTCTGTGCCTGAGGCGAGAGCAAGTCTTTGAACTGCATAACAGAGTTGTTTTTGATTGGAATGAATTATAACTGCTCAATATATTTGCTTATGCCTCTTTTCCTTTATTGCTGTAATAATTTGATTCTCCTCCTAGTTATGACTTAAAGTTCTCCTGAAAGCAGCTGAACTAAAACATACTTTTTTAGCTTTTTCCTCTATGGTACTTACTTCATCCATTCTGCTATCCTAACTCCATAAAGGAAGATAGTAAATATCTCTATAACGCTGGTTTGCAACAGGATTAGTATTTTAGGGCATCATAGTAAGTCTTCATTAATGCAATTCTTCAGTTCATTAGGAAGATACAAACGTAATGCTGGTTTATGGCAAATTATGTGTGGTTCTTTGTAGTTTGGATTGCAAATTGGCTGGTAAATATTGGAAGATATAGACTGCAAATGCTGTGGTGTTTCTGCAGCACTTGCAGCTTGAAAGGATATTCTAAATTTATCTTGGTTTTGTGAAGCACATTGGAAATGGAATGAAGCACAGAAGTCAGTGTTTGCATCTCAATCAAAAGAAGTCTAAATCAGGAAGCAATTAAAAGAGATGCTTGATGGAGGTGGCAAGGATTTAATGGTTTTTTTCTGCTGCACAGAAACTCTTTGATATTTAACAAAGGAATGTTTAATATCTCTCTTGGCTACTGTGTAGCATTTGTCCATGAGAGTGGCTGATTATATGCTGGTGGCATCTCTCTCCTTTATCCCCCTTCAGTTTTCATCAGTGCATGATGGACTTTATGGTTTTTCTCAGAGCATAGCACTAGGAGAGAGGGGACCATTGTATTGTGATAGAAGATCTGTCGTTAAAGGTGGGCAGCTCATTAGTGCTGCCACTGTGGTCCTGTGGTTTTTACAATTCTTGAACTTGCAGGAGGTGATGAGTTATTTGCTTCTGTTTTGATTTTGTGGGGATTTTTCTTCTTTAATTTCCTATTTAAGAAAATAAAAATAAACTTGTGTTCTTCTAGTAGGAATGTTGAAAATATGATGAATTTTAAAGGCTTTTTTGTAACTGCATGTAGGCTGTCAGTTAGTCTGGAGATAATCCTGTGGTAATCCCTCCACTACCTTGGTCACACGAAAGAATGAACCTGTCTTTGCGATTGGTGTTCCTTCTGTTGATAGCAAGATGTCACCTGTGACTCTCTCTTTTGAAAACTTGATTTTATTGGATTGCGGACTAATAAGAAAATAGTCACATATTTGTATGGCAGGTGTGGAATATCTCTTGTTAGATAGGGGACTGTAATCTAACTAATGTCACTAGTAAAGAAATCTGCTCCATGCCATAAAATATCGTTTGAAGTTTCTATATGCCTCATCAATATTGCCTGGGTTTTTTTCACTGTTATATTATTACAGGTAGCTGAATTTAGTGCATAAAAGTGGAATGTGTATTTGTGTTTCATGTATAGCTAATTGATTATCTAGATAAAGAAAAAACTAATTTTACTGTAAATTAATTAAAATTACTGTGAATTTTTGTTTGACTTCCATATTTTACACACCTTGGTTCTTGAGAACAATTCTTCAGTGCGAACATGAAACCTAGTTAGCTAGTCTGATCTGTGAACTGACAGATTTGTTCTGTAGTAAGTGGTGAATCTGTAAAACTGAGTTTCTTTAAGTTAAAAAAGGAGCTCTTAAACAGTCTGTATATCAGTCCAGGACTGGGGAATTTTTGTGTCTCAGCAGGCAAAGTATACAGTAGCCTGAGCATTGTTTTCCCTTCTGCCACCTGGACTTTTCATTTTTTTTTCTCATAAACGTTAATATTCTATTCTCATTCTTGCATTCTTATTTTTATTCTTATTATATAATACTAATAATATTGACTATATACTAGTTTTCTACTAATATAGTGTATAATAGAATACTAATCAGTATAACCACACTAGCAAAGTGTGCTTTCATAGTGCCAGAGCAGATGAGAAATTAGAGGAAGACTGCCTCTGAAATAAGAGGTTTATAACAAGTCAAACGTACCTTCATGTTTGCCATTAACACAGGCTAGACTTGCAGCTCTCCAAAGATGCAAACTTAAGATCTGAAGAGCTATCTTAGAGCTTTTAAGTAGCCCAGTTTCAGAAAGGCTGGACACTGAGATTGAATTAACATTCATGTGTTTGGAATAGCATTAAGCACAGGTTCTTTTGGATGACACTTCTGTCAGCGAGTAGTGAATGAGAGCTTTTCTGGCTTAGATTACATTAGCTCTCTGTAAGTACCTGCTTGAAGGTGTTTTTGTTGTTTTATATTGGGTCTTAGGAGGAATAGCCTTTAAGTTCTTTACTTTTTCCAAATTTTAGTTTAATTCCAGGCTGGTATTTTTATCTTTTTGTATTCTGAGTAAAACTGAGGACAGAACACAAATCTTAGTAACACAAGAGGGAATAATTTTTCTTTCTAATCAAACAAAATAACATTCTAGGCCTTAGCAGAGTCTATGATCACCAAAAAGTGTTCTCCTGGCCGACAGTTCTCTCAAACTTCATTTGTCTTTAATCAATCGAGGAAGCAGTTCTAGGCACTCTAATGCAAATCATTTCTGCCCTCGGGTAATGAAAAAGATGCAGCATTCCATTAATCAACTTAGGATTCAGTTTTATAAAAGGAAGGACAACAACTCCACCATCACAGAAATTTACCTTATGCACTTTTCAGGAGTACTCTGCTTTGACCTACATTTCTCTGGCTAAGTTGATAGCATTGGCACTTTTTATGATAATATAAACTGTTTTTCAAAATTCCCCCCAGTCTCATGTTTATAATAGCTGAGTTAAATATTAGCTAGGTTTCAGATGCATATCAGTAAAGACTCCTCCTAGAAATGGCAAGTGGAACTGCTGAGATCCAGCAGTGAAGTGGTCTTGTAGACTATTGAACAGGAAATTCCTGACAACAGGAATTAAAATGTTCTTTTAAGCAAACAATGCTGGCCATACAACGTCTACTTTGAATGAATTAGAGCAAAGGATAACGTTGCAAAAGGAGAATGTGATGTCATCACTTTGAGCAGAAATTATGATCTTAAATATATATGTTATCTTGGTATTGCAAGCATTGCTGCTTTAGCATCAGTTATTGACATTAGCATGAATTACAATTAATGTGATGAGTGAATCAGCAGTACATAATTGCAGTGTATACGAACAGGTAGGAATTTTAAAAACTGCTCTGATGCTTTTTTCATTCACTGGAAAAATCTTCTAATGCTGATGTTTGCTGCAGAATAGTAATCTCAGAAATTTGCAGACCATTTCAGTCATGTATTTGGTATCTCCACGTTTAACTTGCTTAGTGTAGTGGCATTTTCCTTTGATTAGTTTACTTCAGCATTTTGCACTTTGTAATGGTGATGGTTGTCTGAGACAAGGGAGATTAGGTAAGAGACAGAAGAAGAAAGAATATCATGGAAGTCACCATGATCAGGTGAAATCTGATGTTCGCTTTATCTGCTTATGTTCTCATGATTTGGCTACCTCTGTTGTGGTTTATGAGTCTAGCTCAGTTGGTTTTGCATGGATAAAATTCCTGTTCAGTACTATGGATGTCTTTCTTCACTCAAATACTTTAGCTTTAGGTAACAGCAATTAGTACGGAGGATGTAAAGTCAAGATTTAGTCTTTTACTTTCTGAATAATAAAAACCAAACTGTGAGGCACTACAACTCCAAGATACATATGTATTTAAGTCTTTGCATTTTGTAGTTGCCTGATGCAGCAAAACTTGAGACCAAAACAGCTTACTGTAGAGATGCTAATGGATATTAGGTTTCATGAAGCAGTCAGAAATTGGGTGACAGAAATAACAAACCCGGTATCTTTTTATATGCTGCACATCTTGGAAAAAACAAACATTCTCCACAGATATCTGTGATGAGGAATGTCATGATGTGTGTCAGTGCTAATTAGATCTATCTACTGATGCATATGGTACATGTTATATGGGTCTTCTTGAACTCATTTGTTTCCAAGTATTCTGCTGCTTTGCAAAGCTTTAAATTGTGATATGTGTTCATTTTCCTACATGGCTTGTGAACTACTATTTGCTACCTCATGTTGATCACACATGGTGTGCTTCCTAGAAAAATATTTAGGTTTGCTTTAAGAGATAAGCGAATGTTGAGAAGATTGCACATATTGTCATAGTTTTAGAGTTTGAGACAGTAAATTCATTTATATGGCCATAATAAACCACACAGTAGTATTTATTGCAGAACCTTTGAGTTATATAATTACTGTCTGTATTATCAATGCCAGAAAAGGCAATGAAAATACTATACTTAAACCAGGCTCATGCATAGTCCTGATGATGGGTTGTTTAAAAGTGGATATTGTTTCCTGGCAGAAATCATTTGACAGTGTGTCCATTTTCCCTCCACATTATGCGAAATCTGGTGAAATTACCCAGGAAACTGACTGGAAGGGGAGCGTGGTACAGAAGGAATTTGTGCAATGAGCAGCTGCCATTAAAAGCAGAAAAGCCAGATGTTTCCTGTGTACCAGAAGCCAGATGCCATTGGCCTTGCAGTAATCCTGGCTATTGGTTTAAAGCACTATGGGTGTAGGAACTTCCTTCTTGTGTTGGGAAAGTCTCAACTGGCACTAGGATTTTGTCATGCTATCATTAGTATCTTGCCTCTTCCCTCACACATGAAGCATGTGGTAGGGGAAGAAAACTGTACTCCTCTCACTGAAGTGAGTGTCTCTGTGTGTGTACACAGAGGATTTGGGATATGGTCTGGAAGCTCTTCTGTGTGATGCCAGAATGGACTCACAAATCTGTCCCACCCTGGGGAAGAGATGAAGGCTTCACAGAGTTTGGGTGACTGTGATCTAGCAAGGTGCAGCAAGGTGTGATCACGTTCAACTTGATGAAACCCTTTAATATACACCTAGTTCAAAAAACTGGAATGTAAAAATTTTTATTTGAAGTTACATATTCACTGTTTCTTGGTACTCTTTTATCAAATGCATTCTCTATCCCCTGGATATTGACTGCAAACTTGACCACTGCTGCAAAAGTTGAGCTGAGTTCTTTCAATTTGATTCATTGCTGTCCTTCTAGATCCCTGAAGCATTGGTGAGATGGAAGTATTGCTTGTGCAGCCTTTTCATCTAGGGTTGCATGACTATGAGTAATTAGATTTTTTTGTAAAATACTGCACAAGAAGTTATAAAGCCATCTGTGTTTTCAATTTAGCAATGTTATGTCTTCAGGGCTTCTGAGGAATAAGAAGTTATATACTGATTTTCATCAAACAAGTAGGAATACACACTGGGAGAGAGTCTGCAGCTTAAAAATATTGAAGAGTTGTGTTTCAGCTCAAGTTAATTTTTCTGGAACCATCATCTCACAAATCCACCCGAGATAGTAACACTTCAAGAGTTTAAATTTTAGACATACTGAGCCTTTTGTTTAAGACCTGTTATTTACAGTTGCCCTAATGTTTTTAGTTTTCCTGGGTTAGATGCAAATTAAGTACCATTTATGTGTCTGTTAGCTAAAATGAACCTATCACATGAAAGGTTTTAGCTTTCGTTACAGACCTAAATCTTCAATAGTTAGCAAACTGACATTGTGTCTTGCATTCATCTATTTACAATTGTCACTTCAATGTTAATTATGAAAAACAAAATTGTCATGTGAAAGACAATTTTAGTTGATTGCAAACACACATATTGTGGACAATATTCATATTTACCCTATTTCAGCTGGTTTCCACTAGCAGTGGCAGATAATCTGTCATTAACTTTTGTAGATAAAAGTGAATTTGTTGTTAAAATGGTTAACAGTGAAGTAGACTTTTAAGGTCCTTTTCTACTAATGTTTGTCTTGTGCAAGAAACAAAAAAGACAAAATCCATATGATACTGCAAATTGTTCATTACTTCAAATGATTTTTTTTTTTTTAATTTCTGGACTCATCACAAGAATTTGGTAAGTGAATATATAAAATTTAACTTATTTTTTCTGAACACTGTTACACTATCTTACTGTTAGTTGGAGGTGGAGTTAGTGCAATTTTTTTCCCCTCTTCTTCCTAATTTTGTAGACCAAAGGAGAATATTCTCATCCTTCCTTTTTTTCCTCCCTACTTCCAGATGATACAACCATATTCTCCTTGGTTTCTTGCTTTGGGCAAATGCAGTGTTTGTACCTCCAGTCTACTGTACCTTTTTGCTAACAAATTTGATTACAGATATGTTTGTTATTTAGTTACTGAACACAGCAGTGTAGTGTAGGCATTGTATTGATATCTGCCACTGAGGCAGTTTTTCAACATTCTGTGTAGCTGTTGTTGCTGTTAGATATATCTATAGGGGTAGTTATGTATCTAGGGGATAATACTGTAAAAACTTTATTGCTCATCTGAAGGGAATTTTAGATGGCTGCAAATGACTGTTTGAAGAGGTTTATCTGCTTGTGTAAAAGAAATGGTTCCAAACTCAATGGATGGTAGCTAAAATACCCTCACTGCTTTGGAACGGGACAGGCATTCCCTTGAATGTTCTTGAAGCCTTGCCATAGTCCAGTTTTCCATCTTGACAGAAAGAGGAGAGGGGCTAATCTTCTGGGTCAAGGCATTCTTACAGGGACAAATCAAAGCTCTATTCACTCACTTGCATCTTCCTGTACTTCTTTCCAGCTGATCTGGTATAATTTCATTAACTCTGAAATTAAGAGAGTGGAAGATCATAGACGATTTAGGTAAATGATTCCCAATAACAAAGAGATGGGAGAGCCTGCTTGTCTCTCACCTGTCTGTGCTTATTGGTAGGAGGTTTAGAACACTTGTAGAAGAGGGGCCATATTCTCTGCCCTCCTTCGAAAGCTTTTCTTTTTCCTTATAGATCAGTGCATCGCCCTACATCCCCTACACATTTTGGCATTGGCTGAGAGATGTGATTCATAATTTTTAAGCCCATCAGCATGTTTTGTTCATGCCTCTTACTGAAGGAGTAAACACCTGTTTTGAGCAGTAAAGCAGAGATCAGTACAGCAGAACTGGGTCCACTAAGTGCAGCTGTGGTCTCAGGGCTGAAAGGGGCATGTCAGTCCCTGCAGGGCTTATTAGCTCCCAGGCAGTGCCAACAGGACTAAATTGTTTCTGGAGTCAAACAGATTTGTTGTGTGTCTTACTGTGCTTCAGCATAGTTGGAGTCGTAGGGACAAAAACATGCACAAAGTGTGCACATGAAAGATCCTTGCGACAGAGAACTGACTGCTTTTGTGTAAATGGTGTTTCACTGTAACCATATGTAAGGGAGAAGGTAAATCACCTCAGTACTGTCAACCCAGGTATTAAAAATACAACCCACCCTCCAGTATATGGTTTCTCAAAGACCTCTGGTTAAAAAAGGCAAGAGTTATTAATTTTCCTTTTTACATCCAAAAGATAGCATTTTCTACTCTGTAGAAAAACAAAACCTAAAACATTTTCTGTTTCTAGGCAAATAGAACTTTGCTTTTTAGGAGTTTCTCGGTCATCTTTCAGAAACACTTGGGGAGAATAAAAAAATACAATGTCAGTTTCTCATTTGTATGTGCCTCATCTTGTTCAACAAGAACTTGAAGTGTGTGTTACAGTGTTAAATAATCTATTGGTGACCTGAGAAAAGCGAACTTGGCTCTGCTGAATGTAAACATTAAAACATGGCTATGTTTTAAAAGATGTTTATTATTGTAAGCAGTATATGCAGACTTGTATTGCTTGCTTTAATATGTTTAGCTTGATGACAGCTATGAGTTGCTCATTCAGCTGGAAGAACAGACCTTTAGAGTGTATCAGAAAAGCATTTTGGTTTGGTGAACTCACCAGAACTGAAGTTGTGCAGTGATAATTGGTTCCAATATATTTAGCTGCCAAGTGTGTTAGAGTGGCCTTTTTTTGAAATATGAGTCACACATCTCTGGCAGGGATGAATGCAGGATCTTTGAGGGTTATTTAAGTTCTATAAAATCTCCTGTAATCAATTTGATAGAACTTGAGGGACCATAGATGACAGAGGCATGGGTCAGAGCGAGTTCAGAAAGGTTTCTTCGTTTTGGGGAAATAAGCTTAATCTGAGTTGAGTGTACTCTTTGTCTTTCCCTCATCCCCTGCAACTGATTTTTAAACCAGACTTCTGATAGAGCCTTTTATAGTAAAAGTGTTTGGGGGGAGTTTTGTAGTTAGTGAAATAAAGTATTTCACAGGACTAATGCAACCTTCACATTTCTGGCATGTTAGCATAATTGCCCTTATCTCCATGAAACATTTCTGACTGCTGTTCCAGCAGCACTGCTTTGACCTCATCTCTCTCAGCTGATCTCACTGCAAGGTTCTTCTATAAAAATGTCCCATTTATGCTGTATGTCTAATTCTTACCTGTTTCTGATTAATCTGTGTGTACTGCCAGCCTTTCTCTGTTGCAGGCTTGCAGCTTGAAGCAGAAGAGGGTTGAACCTGTCCAAGGAGCTCTTCTCTTGCTGTAGCTGAAGGGCAGCTCTAGTTAAGTGTAAATAGTGTTGCATTTCGTCTGAAATTAACACTACTATTAACTCCTGTGTTTATTACACCAATTCAAAATTGGTCTCAACTTTGCTCTGCCTCAGGGGAATGTGGGGCAAAGGAACTACTTGGCTTTTGTGGATCTTTGATTCTGCTCTGAAACCGGCAGCCCTGTCTGTTTCTGAGCTGTGCTGCTTCTTGGAGGTCTCCAAAACCCTTCATACAGGAATTTGAAACTGGACAGGATTGACGTAGATAGAGGAGAAGCTGGTAGCCACTTTAAGCACCCTGGGAAATAAACTTGATCCTCATCTGGTAGACTTGCAAGCTTAGCTGAGCATATACTCGACCTGAGGAAACCAATGGTGCTCTGTGGGCACAAAGACTGTAGCTGGGCAGAGACCTTTACTTAGCAAGGGATTAGCTGGGTTCAGTGACCTGGGCTCCCGCCTTAGCCCTCCTGAGAGTGTGTTGGGTTTTCTTTATCTTCTTGAATTTGAGTTAGGACTTTGGCATTTCTTGAAATAAGCCTATGTATCTGATTTAACAAGGTTTTGTTCTTGCTCTTTGTAGTATTAATAAAAAACAAAGGTTTAATCTTGAAGACACAAGCTCTGTGGAACCATGCACCTATGGAGATTTGTCAGCTTTAATCCTGTATGTGACCTTCTCAGTAGAGCATAAGAGGACTATTGTTGCTGTCTTGGCTTGTACTCTTTACACATTGTAGCAATGGGTCCAGTGATTTAAACTTGAGTTTTTTCTTTTTTTATGTATTAAAGAATTCTGTCAATAAGCTATCAATTCTATTTTTATTTTAATGAAGTAATATACAAATAAAGTATTTTCTGTTTGCATCACTACCCCCCAAATTAAGGATATTCAGTTAAGAAAATAAAGAAATGATGGAATAGGGGATACTGGTAGAAACAGTGTTTGTCAAGCCAGAACAGTTTCTTTGAGGGAATGGGCAAAGGAGGACAAATAAGTTTTCCTGTGTCAGGCTGCAGTAGAGGAAGCAAAGCAAGTCAGATTAGTGTTGCATATGGATTTATCCCTGTGTGTGTAACTTTGACACATTAACATCAGTGCTAACAGCTAGAAGGATTGGGACAAAAAAGTTGGGGTAATAATCATATAAAAGTGTGAAGGTTTTTTTTGGGAGAGAATGGGAAAGTTGTAAGACCAGCTTCAATCTGAATATCATTTTATGATGTCTGTTTTGCTACCCACTTTAGTTTCATTCTGTTTTGCTATCATGATGACTTCTTACACACCTCATTCAAGAATCTGTGCATTTAATACTACTTTTTTCAATTTTAGCCTTTCCTTGATCAGCATACTGTCTTGTTTTCTAACTATTAAAAATGCTAAAAGATGCCAATTTTAGAATCATGTCTTTTACACTGTGTCACAGAACAAGAGGCTGTATCTTTTGGGGAGCATTTTCTGCATAGATATTTCTGATCTGAATGAGACTTTTATCTGACTTTTCACAGGTGGATTTGGTCGTTGCATTGAACCTGTCCTTTTTATCTATTAATTGTGATGTTAATTTCAAAAAGGAAGTGGTGTGTACCTGTAAAGAAAGTATATTCAAGCTTCATGTTATTTGTGCTTCTGTTTAATATGCTATCATTATGTTTGTTCATCTTGTTACTAAGAATTTAAGGTAGTTGCTGGCACATACCAACAGGTTCATTCCCAACTGGTTTTCAGCAGTGTTTGCCCCAAATTATTGATAAGGCACCTCTGGAAATGTTAATATTTTATCTTCTATGTTTGACAAATTCCATCCTCAGCTAATAGCATTCAAGCGCAGTGTTCTCTGGGCCAGACATGTAGTGCTTAACTGATGCCTGTGAACCTCAAGCATCCAGATCCTGCTTTCAGAAAAGATATATTCCAAGTGACAGGTTGTCTATAAGTATATATGTTGTTCCTTTAAAGTCTGCTTGGGACAGATTTTCTTCAAAGCTGCTGACCTTGGCATAAATACATCTATAAAACACAACTTTAGAATACAGTGTTAGAATAGCAGTTGTTGTTGAAAAATAGATGGAGGACTTGAGACTTTGATTTTCTTCATAGTCTTCCACTAAATTTCAAACCTTTAATTTTTAATGTTTGGGAAACACTTTCAAGCATGGCAAAAACTGTCAAAATAAGTTGTTATCTTTCTAGTAAACGGAAGTGTGTGCTGCAGTAATTCACAGCAGGCATAGTTGCAGCAGTTGATTTGATGGGCATTTAACCTTCTGTACATCCAGCAGAACTACTACCTGACCTTTTTTTAAATTTCAGCTTCGTTACACGAAGGCCACAGCAATAATGAATGGGTTTTTTGTCTGTTTCCTCAACAATTTGTTGTCAGCTTGTGAAGCCTGTTATGAAGATGCAACAACAGCCCAATTTGTGGTTATGTTCCCAGTTCAGTTGCTTTGGGTGAAGCTGCCATCCACCTGTGCACTGAGTGGGGTCTATTTGCCATTGTTTGTCTCAAATTACAGCATCCCTGATCTCTTGTGGTAGTGGTAGGAATTTGCCCAGGTGAAGGTCACTTGAGTACAGCATCCTCCAGAATCTCTCTTCCCTTGTATTGGGCTAGCTGGGGCAATAATGGCTGCACTACTCCCAGCACATGAAGAGTGCCTTTGGCAGCAGAAGCACACCATGGTGGCTGGTGCTCCTTTGCAGCAAGTGTGACTGTAGAAGTATGTTATCTTTTTTTTTGGCCTTTTTTTAATACATGACAGTTAATGGCTATCTTTCTGACTGGAAGTATCAGGAAGCAGATCTGTTGAGTAAAACTGTGGGGTTTTTTCCCTTCTAGAGGTAATTTTGTAGTGAGTAACTGTTCTTTGGTCTGTTTGAAGCTGGCATGTATTATTCATAAAGGCTAGATTGGTTTTAATAAAGGTAATTCTCTTCAGATAACATCGAAGAAATACTCATTTATTTGGTTCAGGTTCTTTGTGTTCCTGGGGCACTGGTCATGAACAATAGCTCTGATATTGTAGGTTTTTTCTTTGTATTAAATGAAATTATCTGGATTTCTTTTCTATTTTATGTTTTTAACTAGACCCCTTCTGTAATTAAAAATGTCTTTTGTCCTTCCTCCTTCTGTATGTTGGCAAACATCCAGAAAGTTAAATGCAGGCAGCATGAAGTAGCTAGCCAGCTTGAGAGGTCCAGGTTTCTTTCTCAGCTCCTTTTGGGACACATTTACTTCAGGCTCAAACTACCTTTTTAAACTGGTGAGTGTTGTGTTGATAACACTTCTCTTGTAAGCAAAGCTGATATCTTGGTGATTGTATGTACATATATATAGTGCTCTGCCCTATTGTAGAGTTTTATCAGCCTTTTGATACCAGTGGCTTCTGACCACAGCATGGGAAATAATGGGATCTTCATACTGGAAGTACCCTATTGAAGAGTCAAAAATACCCTGAAGGTCATCAAGACTCCCTATCCATGGGAGGTTTCAGGAGTATCTTGAAGCTCTAGCATGAAATAGTGTCATTAAAAGCTGACTCCTAATGTAGAATTAATTTGTGACACATTCTGTGTGAATTCATGTATTTCCTGACGCTTGTTTCACTGTGCATGAGATCCTGTGATGCTACTTTTTTCAATAGAGTTCTCATTTGTTTTTAATCGAAAGTAAAAATAAATTTTATTGTCTGGACGAATTTTCTCATCGTTTTCCCATGCATTAGGCTCAGTAAATGAAGTCAGGGATGCTTCCTAGTCCTGTCTCATTAAGAGACTGTTTCAGAGAAGTACTAAGTGTCTGTAGCTCTGGTTCTCTCCCTGAGAGCTGAAAGCACACAGTGCCTGCACAGCAGATAAGGTGTAAGACCCCACCTCAGTGAGGAGATGGATCATATAACGTTATCTTGTTCAGGAAGGGTGCAAAACTGTAAGAGTTGCATCTAGTCTGCGGTTTCAGAAATGCTTTGGGGTTTTTTTTTCCCCCCCAGAATCTTGGGCATTATAATCTGAGGGCAGTTGTAGAATCCTCTACTTAAGAGTTGAATAATAGAGCTCATGAGTTTGAGCCTAAGCAAGATGTTTTGGGTAGTCAAACCAAATTAATGATTCATTTCATGTGAGGCCTAGAACTGCTGTGGGGCTGTTCCAAAAGTTTTGATTGAATGCCTTGGGGCATCAGGGAACATGTTTGCATATATTTGCTTCCAGATTTTTATTCCATCAATGATTAATAATTGATGACTTTAAATTTACAATGGGGAAAATCCAGTGATATTTAAACTGGCATGCTGTAGATGGATAGTTCCATTCAGATGCACTTTAACATGAAAATTGATGGATTAGAGTTATTGTATTAGGTGATGCATTAAAGTACTGTATTAAAACTTTGGCTTTGTACTGTGCTTGTCCAGCTCAGGGTCTCATTTTGGAAACAACGTGGTCTTTGCCTGGCCTTTAAGCTTTGATGGATGTCTCTTCTTGTTCTCTATTTCTGCCATGAGTAGCATTTGTCCCATGAGAATTTCATACTTGATTGATATTGCCTTATTAATTAACCTTGCCAGAGGCTTAGTCAAGACTGTGATTTATATTTAATATCAAAGCATAGTAAGAAAGTGGAATTTTTTTGTCTTATTACTGCTAAAAGTAATTCTCAAACTTAATTTCATCCATTTTAATTAAAATATTGATCCAATAGTAGTACTTACTCAGAATTTTGCCAATCTATACGTATTGAGCCATCTTCTAAAGAGTGCTTCATTGATGAGAACTACAGCTCAGCATTTAATAAGATTGCTGAGGTTTCAACAGCATGTGGACTTTAGAGTGCAGTTCATTCTGAAAATGATAAATCACAATGCTTCTTTCTTTCTTAGTTGTTGTTCACAAAATCATAGCATAGTTGGAAGGGACCTCTGGAGGTCATCTTGTCGAACACTCCTGCTGAAGCACGACCACCTAGAGCCAGTTTTCCAGGGCCATGTTCAGGTGACTTTTAAGTTTCTTCAAGGAAGACTCAACTTCCCTGGACAACCTATGCCAGTGCTTTTTTCATCATGGAGGTGACTCCTGTTTCCTGATGTTCAGGGGTAGCTTCCTTTGTTTCAGTTTGTACCCATCACCTTTGATCTTGTCATTGGGAACCACTGAAAAAAGCCTGGCTCTGCCTTCTGTGTGCCCTCCTTTCAAGTATTTATGAAGAACTGATGAGATCCCCCGCCGAGCTTTGTGTTTTCCAGGCTAAACAGTCCCAGCTCTCTTCACAGGAGATGTGCCTTAGTCCCTAAATAGTCTTAGTGGGCCTGAGCTGTACTCCTGACTATGTCCATCTCTCACTTGTACTGGAAGCCCAGAACTGTCAGTTTCTTGTGGATACTGTGAATACCCCATTTGTTTCAAGATTTGATGTCCACATTTTTTAAATGGTAGCTAATAGATGGCATGATTTACCTATTGCAATGCCTCAGTCTCCTCTAGGACTGTTTTTTTTCCATCAAGAGAGGGGAATAGCAGCCTCTCCCATTAGATGTCAGAGGGAGGTCTCATATTTTCCATTTCTGAAAAGCCAGTCCCACTGACAAGATGCAGCTCTTGTGTGGGTCTTCAGGCAGGCTGACTTTTCAGGAGCCATGGTGTTGGGAGGTGGTCCTTGAGGAAAGATGCTACTTAGTAAGTTATCAGACTCTATATGAAAATGGCTGAGGAAGAAGAACAGCTGCCAGACCTCAACTTGCCCCTTTTTCTTTTAACTGAGAACTTAATTTCAAAGAAAAATGTATCGTAAAGGCAAAAGTTAGTCCATTTCATGAAGTGCCTCAAGTGGCAAACTTGCTAACAGCTGTGAGAAGACAAGACAGAGTAAAACTCCTATCAACCAAAGCTATTGGTGCTTCTAAACTAGAACCTTCCTGAATGCACAGTTGCTTGGGGCTAGTTCTGTTGTAGAGACCTATGAGTGTATTTTTGATCCAGGTGAATGCTTGTTACTTTTGAGTTGTGTTTCTGAGGATAGGTGAACAAGAGGTCTTGTGCTGGTTCAGTTTGCTGTGGTATGCTATACACCATTACATGAGGACTAAACCAAGGTGCAACTTGTAAGCACAGCCTCTTGTGAACTGTTTGCAGAAGGACTCAGTAAATTTGGCTTTCTGAGCTGCTCTAAATAGTTCATTAGTGATACATCCTTGTTACCGTCTACTTGTGTTTTGTTCTCTACTTTTTAAAAATTTTTATTTTAAAAGGATCAATAATAAAAATATTGCTGTAAAAGATTCCTGCTACTTCATTCTGGAAAGTGTATGAAATACACACTCATGTCCTTTCTATAAAAGCAGGATCAGTGGTTCTTATAAATCCTCTGCTCTTGATCACTTGCAATGTGACATCCTAATCCTCTGCATATGACAGACAGCCCTTTCTACAGCAACCAATTGTGAAAAATATTTGTCATTCAGAACATTAACATAAGTTGGGTTTAGGCCTAATTAATTGTTGTTAATTATTAGATTTTTATTTATAGGGAACAGAATTTTAAAAGATATTGTGAAGGTACCTTAGGCCTATGTTACTTTAGCATTGGCAAGTCAGTTTGTACTGGCTTTTTTTCGTTTATTGAACCCCAGCTTTTTAGCTCAAGCAGCTTTCTTCAACTACATATAATCAATATTCTCAAAATATAAATGGTCACTTACATGAGGTTGATTTGCAACAAGTCATCCTGGAATGTTAATTTATAGTGTCTGAAAGACGTACTGCAAAAGCATTTCTTTCTCACTGAAAGAAAATGAAAACATGTTTCTCAGGTTTGAATTGGGTTGAATTGTTTCTTGTTGGTTTGGTTATTTCTTGCTAACCAGCTGTGTTTCTGTATTGCAGTTACTGGTTATTTGAACCTCTGTGATTTATCTTTTCTTGGCAGAAAATAATTTATGTTCCACTGTGTGTCAAAAGAACTGTCTTTTAGGAGCTCAGTCATTTATGATCTAAAAGAACTATTTGTGCCAGACAAGTCTCGAATCAGAGTTTATGTGGCAAGGCTGAGCCCTAGAGATCACTGAAGAAGTAGCATTTAGAAGGGTGAACAAGCCAGAAGCTTTCAAATGTTATATTTGCATCGAAAATGAAAAATTACGTAATAGAAGTATGTATATAGTTACAAACCTTTAATAAATAAGGAAACTATTAGAGTGCATAAAATGATCTTACATGTTTTACCTATTTAGCCAAACAACACCAAGCCTACATATGTTTGTTGTGCTTGGGTTTTTTTTCCATTCAATGACTCCAAGTCTGTAATAATTTAAGAGTCATAGAATGGCTTGGGTTGGAAAGGACCTTAACGATCATCTAGATCTAAGCCTCCTGCCATGGGTGGGACTTCTTCCAACAGATGAGGTTGCTCAAAGCCCCATCCAACCTGGCCTTGAACACCTCCAGGGATGGGGCATCCAGAGCTTCTCTGGGTAACCTGTTCCTGTGCCTCACCACCCTCACAGTAAAGAAGTTATTAATATCTCTGTGAGTTTAAAGCCATTCCGCCCTTGTCCTGTTACTCTATGCCAGTATGAACAGTCCCTCTCCAGCTCTTTTGTAGCCCCTTTAGGTACTAGAAAATGCTCTAAGGTCTCCCTGGAGCCTTCTGTCCTCCAGGTTGCACAACCCCAACTCTCTCAGCCGGTCTTTGTAGCAGAGTTGCTCCATCCCTCTGATCATCTTTGTGGCCCTCCTCTGGACTCACTTCAACAGGTCCATGTCCTTCCTGTGCTGGGACCCCAGAGCTGGATGTAGCCCTCCAGGCGGGGTCTCACCAGAGCAGAGCAGAGGGGTAGAATCCCCTTCCTCGACCTGCTGCCCACGCTGCTTTGGATGCAGCCCAGGATGCTTTTGGCTTTCTGAGCAGCAAGTGCACATTGCCAGGTCATGTCCAGCTTCTCATCCACCAGCACCCCCAAGTCCTTCTCAGCAGGGCTGCTCTCAATTCATGCTTTTCCCAGCCTATACTTGTGCTTGGGATTGTCCCAACCACATGCAGGACCTTGCACTTGACCTTGAAGAAGTTTTTTCTGTTATTTAGAGACGATGACTTAGCAAACGTAGCTGTAGAGGTACACAACATAAAATTCTTTAACGGGGAAAAAAAAAAGAAAGGATGAAAAGCTTGAAATTTCCAATAATCTTTATTAATTAAGGATAGAAATGCTTTGCATTGCAAAGTCAAGTCCCTATGTAATCCTGGAACTCTTTTGTAATAAGCCCACAATTATGTTTAAGTTGCATTCAGTGGTAAGACTAAGCAAGTCTTCATAGTTATGTCACTAGTTGAAGAGTGTCCCTGAGTTTTTAAAGCTTTTTTTTTTTTGGACTAGATCTTACGTGCCTTTTGCCTGAGACTGGGAACGATGGCTGTGAATATAGAAGCCCTTTATTCTTTGCAGAGCAATTTCAACAGAGAAGGTAGTGGCACTGATGTACACTTGTTACACTTTTGTTTAGTGTTTTGAGTTACAAAAAAGATTTTAATTTACAAAAAGAAATAAAAGAAACAGCTAAAATGGAGAGTGCTTGGAGTCAGGATGAATAACATTGAAAGGCAGAGGCTCAAGTAAATGTGTCCCAATTAAGGGTAAAGTTTAAAAAGAAAAAAAAAAAGCATCTGAAATCTGAATGAAAGATGTGTTGAAAATAAAAAGGCTTCCTTAAAAAAATGAAGGCAATATCCACTGAAAAAATGGACAAGATGTAAACTTTGACATTTTAAAGGCAAAATGACAAAAAACCACCCTAAATTTGTAAGTGCACAACAACTATTAATACATAATTAACAAGAAACAAGTTTGCCAGAGAGTCAGCAAAGCTAATAACTATGAAGATGAAAAGGAGACAGTACAGATGGATAATGTGATTGCAGCACAGTTAAATATTTTTTCATTTGAGTTCATGTCTGAAAAACTCAAGAGTGTTTGCTGCATTGAAATATTAGACAGGAAGCTGGAATATGTTGACACTTTTTCATTATGGAGGAAGATTCTTGTGAATCAAAAGCAACTATGAAAACTTCCGGGGGACTTTGTGGTTTCAGTATTTAAATGTAGATGGTGTTACACTTTGGTAAGTACCAAGCACTGTACATGGTGAAGAAGAAAAAAAACTTAAAAACCTTAACCTTTAAATTGGTAAATCTTCTGTTGCCACTGAAGAAAGACTTATGCCTTTATGTCTTAGGAATTGGTTCAGTGGGTACTGGACTATGTAGAAGGAATCTAAAAGGATGTTGACAATAGACTAGTAAAGGAATAGACAGCAAATCAGAAAACTTGACTAGTTCAAATGCATGAATCTTTACCATATCTACTTTTCAATATTATGCACTTCCCTAATGCTATAGTTGTCTTTAAAATGTGACAGCAGTAGTAAATGAATAGCAAAGGTTGTCACGCTTGATCAAAGGTATAGAATATTTTCTGTCTGAGGACTAAGACTTCTCAGAAAAAAACCCAGTTGTACGGGGAGAGATCAAATAGGTTTTTAAAATCAGGAGTGTAGTAAAGAGTGTGAATATAGACTTTGTTTTCATCATTTTGCATTGATGGTGTGAATTATAGTAACTGGTTGAATAGGGAGGAAACGGGTTATTTAAAAAGAGCAAATGAATGCCAATGACTCTTCCTTCAAAGACCTTAACGTGTTCGTACTGGTAGTGTGGCCAAGATTGGCTACAGAAAAGAAAAGAAGATAAAATCTGTAGGAAGAGGTTATATTCTTCATTACACCAAAAGTCACAGTCATTAAAATCAGAGTAGTCTGAAAAAAGCACTGTGTGCCCAAAATACGTGTCTTCCTTCTTCAACTCTGCTGATGCATTAGCTTCTCAAATACCCAAGTTGTGAAAGTTACCATGGATTAAATAAACATGTACATTATGTTTAAACTGCATAGTTTAAACAAAGGAAAAGCATTTCTTTAGAATGCAGATTTTCTTGCATATCCACCTGGTTCTTCTAATGACTCCTTGTCTCTCCACGATAGTGTGAGCATTACAGATTGATGTGTTTGTGTCAAAGGCCCAATTGTTTCATTCATTTTTAATCTTTCTGGCAGCTGTTGTGCCAGTAATGTGTTTTACTGTAATCTTATTTTTAGGCTTTACCTTTTAAGTTTGACAAAGATTTAAACTGATTATCCCCATTTCCAAATATGTGGCCTAGTTATTGATAAAGTCTGCATGTTCTTAACATGCCTAATTTTGAAAAGCTGTACAACTTTGTACAGTGTGTACCGAATTATTAGATCCATATTTAGGGCTAGCTGTAGTCTGGGAAAAGCTCAGATGTCTTTGGTGTTGCTTGCATCTTTTTCTTGAGAAAAGCCAGTCTTTTCTGAAAGACAGTCTAGTTGACATGCCTGTTAGATGGAGTCCCTTTAGAAAGGGATTTGAAGGAGACCTACTAGTAAACAGGGATGTGTGCAAGTCATCTAGTCTTTATACCAGATATAAAAACCGTTACTCTGTCAAATGGCAGAAGGATCTGCACTCTCTTTACTATATGTGAACATCTTGAAATTAATCCTTTTTTTCTTGTCCCTAAGACTGAACTAGTTTTTATTTTCATTCTGCAGTCCCCAAAACCTTCAATATGGCCTGTAATCTTCAGATTTCAAAGTCTGGAAATGATAGCATTCTCCACTGATAAATCTTATAAAAATATAAATGTAGCAGTGGTATTTTAAGAATAATTAAAGTGGTCTTGTTTAATTAATCACTGATTTGAACAGATAGCCCTCCGGCTTGTCAAATTATTTTCATTAAACATGGGTGCTGTTAAAAAGAGAAAAGATTACAAATTTATTTTATTTTTCCTTCTGAAAGTTAAAATCTGACATATTTATTTCCTAAGGGAAAAAATGGGCCTTTTCAACACTCTTGTTCATCAAGATGTAAAGATGAACAGTACGTCTTGTTCATCCCAGTGTTTTGATGGCCTGTCAGATTTCAATTCACTTAATTATTTTCTACTTTTTCTGATTATGTACATATAGTTTTAGCTGTTTCTGCTATTTTATTGGTCTTTTAGACTCTCAGTGTTTTGGTTCCTTCCCCCTCTTAATGTTTTCAGCTTTTTGACCTGTAATTATATGTGATTTTCCTGGTTTTGAATTGTACTGTTCTTTTGCTTTACAAGAACAGCTTCTGACTTCTGAAATGTCACGCTTAAGCCTTTCCTTCCTCCAATTGTTGCTTACCTCACTGAGAAATAAAGAAAACCTCAACTAGGAAGTTGCTTGACCCTTTCACTCACTTGCAGATCATCATAGTTACCCATATTTGTCAGATTGGAAAATTGCACCACATTAATTCTTAATTCACAGAATACTTATAAAATTATACAGAGTTGAAAGTAGTATTGTTCTGTTTGGAAAAATACATAGAACATTAAGTCAAAGAAGCAAAAGTTTGGTTTGAGAGAAGAAATTTAAGGATTTAACTCATTCTCTTTCCCCTTAATCCTCCCTCATGTGGGACTCACCATTTTAGTGTGGCTTTATTTCTTGTACCATTGACTTGATTCTGGTCTGCTCCATACCCTGAACACCTAATGAGCTGTGCCTTGGTTGTGCCTTGGAATGGGGGCTGCTTTAGTGGTAGTTGGTGCTGCAGATAGTGATGGGCATCTTGTCCTTCAGGAAGGTGACTCAGGAGGATATAACAAATCACATGCACTGCTTCAGGAGGGCTGAAAAGCAAGGAGCGGAACCGGGGATGTTGAAGCAGTGTTTTGGTACACAGTCACCATACGGAGATTAACTGGTTAGTGACCTTGTAGTTTGAAATCTGTCTTTCCAATCAAATTGGATGGATGCGACCCCTTAAAGGGAACTTTGTGTCCTCCATCACCTCTCAGGAAGAAGGGCAAACACCTCTGTAAGATGGGCACTGTCATTCTGGATGTGGACAACTACCAAGCAGACACAGTGTGCCCAGCATCCTCATTTTCCTAGTGCACCATCTACAAGCTCACCTCCCCATTTAGTTACAAACATGCCTTAATCTAATAGAAGCCTTTCTATCCTGTTAAGTGTCAGGAGAAAGCTATACTTTCACATGCTCAACATCCAGATGAGCTCCTGTTTCATGATGTCAGGGGGCAGATGGCCTGAGATGATTTGTGGACATGAGCATCTAGACAGAAGAATGCTTTGACTAAGGCCAAAATGGATTCTAGCAGTCACCATAAAGTAATGGCTTAACTACAAAGGGCAGGCTTATTTCAACTGAAACTTTCAATCGAGACATAGAACTTTTAGTGCCTTACTTAGTTTTATTTGTTTTTTGCTTTTATTTCACTATATTTGGTTCTTACTTGGAGAGGTGAATGTACAGTGAGGCTGTTTAAAAATTCCCTCAGCTTGCTACAGCTTTGAATAAATTTTTAGAGTAGGGACAGGATTAAAGTTTTTTGCCAAAGTGGGGTTTTCTCCCCAGCTCCCACTGTTGGTATGTTTATTTCTTCAGTAGTTGGTGCATTCAGGATGTCAGGGTTATGTGTGTGTACCAGTGTTACATCTCAGACCCCAGGGACTGGATTGGATTCACATTTTACTGTGACAAACTTGTGGGGTAGGCGGTGAGTTTGTAATGTGTGAAGTGTGAGAGTAAGAAATTCTCTGTTCCTCTTAAATGGTGCAGAAGTTGTTCATATGAGGGTTTGGAAAGGGAGAGGTAGCTTGTATTGCTTGTCATTGTCTGTTGTCTTTTGTGGCAGTAGTAACTCTTAAGTAGTAACTTAAGCTACAGAGACAGCATTTGATTCAAATACCTTTCTGGACATAGGGAACCATATGTGTTGCAGTTCTCACAAAGCGTGATGACAGACATCCCTATTCTGATAGTATAGCTGACAGGAAATACCTCTCCCCAAAAAGGCTGGAGTAGAAATATTGTCAAAACTGAGGGAGTTAGAGGAGAAAGAAGCAGTTGGCATCATCTGATTACACACACACAATGTTGCAATCTCTCCCTGGTTATCCCTTCTTTTCTTCCCCATCTTTGTGGGCTCCCCCTTTGCTTTCCTGTGCTATATTCTTCTTGGAAACCACTGGAGGGGTCAGACCCCAGTGGACCCAAACTGAAACTGGAAGTCCTGTTACATACCAGTCAGCGTCAGCATCCTCAATTAAGAGCCACTTGGATTCTGAATTTATAGGTTCTATTGATTTTTTTTTTTGCCAAAATAAACTCACAGATGTTGCCATGTGGTACTTCAAAAAGACAAGAAGCAATCAGTGCACTATATTTAAACACTGCAATTATAAATAGACAAAACGGATGTCTTTAAATGATTCATTAAATATAAATAATGGAGCAACTTTGCCTTCTTTTTTCTGAAGGAGAAGAAGCAAAGTGCACTAATGCTTGACTCAAATTTTAGTTTGAAAAGACACTGTCAGTGCTGAGGCATCGTATTTAGTTTTTATTATCCTTTATCTCAGGATCAAGATAGTTTAGCTAGACCTGGTTGGTGACTTCTGATCCTTTTTAGTTGTAATTCCATAAAGCTTCAAAATTTTTATGTACCTCAGGAAGTACTGGGTGTTAGTACAGGTCTGAGAGTAAAGGGCAGCATTCTCTCCTGTCTCCCTGTCTCAAGAGTTTAAATGAATTTAAATAGAACAAAAAATGAAAAGGTATTTAATACTATGGTTTAGTGCTGCAAGATTTGGTTGTTAGATAAATATTTGAGTACCGAGGCCTCTATCTGTTTGAACACGAAGTAATCAGTCAGTGGTTGGGGAAAAAGAAATCTATGTAAGTTTTTTTCTTTTTAAGAAGAAAGAAACCCAACAAAAATACAGTTAAATACAGAACTAAGTTTTTGTTGTCATAACAACACCTACTTGTTTCTGTATCGTATAATTTAAAATTTGGGATTAAAATGTTATAGACTAGTACTTCTAGAGGAGAGAAGGAGAAATCAGAGGCCTCACCCAGGTGGAAGGGGAGCTGCTTATGCTGTTGGAGCACAGTCCTGTTCTCTTAGACATCCCACAGGAGAAAGGCATGGAAGGGAAGGGCAAAGACCAGAAAGAACATTCATTTCTGCAGCCAGTGCTCAGTGCTGAGGGCAAGTGGGAAGCATGTTCCCTCCTTAACTCTGCCTGGCAAAACTTGTTGAGTTTGTGTCACCACAGGGCTGTTTAAGGCGCTGGTTTCAGTATTGCTTTGAGTTGCTGACTTGCAGTGGTGTTGTGCAGAGGAAACCAAGGTTATTAGATTATACTTCTTTAAGCAGAGAGCATAGAGAGGATAGGGGTGAGTGAGGAATGAGAAATCTCTTTCAGGATTTAGCTGGTGCTGGTAGCTATGAGCCCTCTTCTTTTCCCTTCAGGGAGGGAAGAAAAAGATCCTATGACTTTCCTTTGATGTGTCACCCATAAATACTCTCTCATGAGGTCGAGATTGTCCCCAAGAATATTGAAGTGTAAGTAATAAACTTACCTCTGGTAACCAGCATTCTCCAAACAAATGCTCAAGGTTTCTCTTGCAACTCTTAAAAATTTATGTATATTTCCAGTGAAACAACTCATGTGAGTCATGTGGTTTAGCTCTGATGTGTTTGCCACAGCTTTGATGTGTTTGATGTGGGCCCTGCTGGCCCAGTTGAGTTGACCCTGCAATTAATGCACAATCTTCATTTGGTGACTGTATTTGGAGAGTAAGGTGGTGCTCTCATAACTGATAGCAAATCATCTTTGACTGTTGGGAGATGGCATGATTTAGAGGAGCTGAAATAATGGGAATGAAAGATAATTGCAAAGAGGGGGTAAACACACAGTGGGAACGTGTTTTAGGCATGTGCCCTGCAGGTTTCAAAATAACTAGGAGTACTATGATAACAAAATGCAGACATGAATGGTAGAACATACAATAAAAGGTCTTTTAAATAAGAGTACTTTTTCGTAAGTTGTTTTAGTACTGTAGCATGCAAAATGGTCTTTATGAAAAAAGTTAAAAAGGAAGCTGTTTCTATAGTAATTGTGGAAATTCAGAGATGGAAGAATGGGTGTTAGAATTTGCTTGGCAAATTTTTGATTGGGTTCCATTTGTTTTGAAAGTTAACAGGAAACATTTCTCCTAGGTTTACAGTAACTAATTCATTAAATTTTTTTACTTAGTGAATGTAAATTACTTGTTTTTGTCAATGTCCTGATATTTTCCATGGTCCTTGTGAAAATCAAAGCTTCTGTTTTGTTTCTTATTACTTCCTTAGTTGAGCCAGTGAGTTTGGACTGCTGTTGACTTAATATTTTTTGTTCCAGCTTGTTCCTTATGGGTGTTTTTTTTATTATGCAATATGACTGTAATGAACACTTTTTTTTATCAAGTTTGCAGTTTCTACTGGTTTTAGGGTCAAATAAGGCTGTGCAATGAGGCAATGTTCATTCAACAATGTCTCATTCCTAAAAAATCCCCTCATTTTTCTTTCATTTACTTCTGTTCTTTCTGCACTATTATATGCAGTCAAAAATAGCATCAAAACCACCTCCTTAAAATCACACAGACTGTAGAGAAACTTCTCTCTGAATAGCGAGGGCCTGCTCTGTGTCCTCTCTACCCCAGTAGCGCCAGTTCCCCACATATCTTCCTGTGGCTCCTGGGCAAGGAGAGTACTGGAGGGAGCTCTCCTGGTGCTGTTGGTGTGCTGGGGTGTTCCTGCTGCCAGGCTTGTCAGTGATTACCAAATCAACAGAGGTATAGCTTAGCTTTCACTTTAGGCTAAACACAACTGCTGTACTCTCTGTTGGAGTCCAGCCCTTCTGGTCACCTAATTAATTCTGTGCAATCTTGACTTTACCTCTTTCTTAAATAATCTTGAAACCTGCTAACAGTCTCAACCCATATAAATACTGCTCTGAGAGAAACATCTTGCAATAATCCACTAAATGCAGGCAGATCTAGATTTTTTCTCCCAGATAAGAGTATTCAGATGTTCTCAGACACAGCCAGTCTTGGGATTATGCTGCGTCTGTTAAGAAGTGCTTCTTTAGCACAGTGATTCATTCAAATTTCTTTCTGTTTTCTAAGTTTGTCCTTCATACCGTGTGGCTTAGAATTGATTCTGTTGGCAAAAAATTGTTCATCTCTGAGTGTTCTCCAATTTTGCTAAGATGAAGACATTTTGTACATTTTAAAATTGATTAGAAATAGACTAATTTCTGTATTTCATTCATACAGTGTAAGTTTGATATGTATAGGCTTAATTTACAGGTCTAGTATATCATGTTGTTTTTTGAACTAGGAGCAGTGACATTCTGTTTCTGGAGTTCCTTCTTACACACATCAGAAACAGTTTAATTTTTCTCTGTATAGAGAAGTGTATGATCTTGTATTAAAAAGTAATGGATCATTTTTGACTGTTCCGTAAAGCATTATGAACTCTCTCTAAGGAGAGAAAAGGAAGTTAATTAAGCATGGTATTAAATCAAGCTGTTTATTCTTCAGTTCCATTTAGCTGAAAGGCTACTGTTAAATTTTCATGTTGAAAGTAACTTTTATTAAATTTCAGTGCGTGTTCAAGGTGTCTATGTAGTACTTCAAAACAAAATAATAGACTCCATGTTCTTCATTCATACTTTCTTGGAGTAGGGACATAGTTCACCAAGGGGTAATACAAAGTCCTGCACCTGGAGAGGAACAGCCCCATACATCATTATATGTTATGTGCTGCCCAGATGGAAAGTACCTTGTCAGAAGAGGACCTGGTGACCACCAAGCTGAACATGAGCCAGCAATATGCTCTTGCGGCAAAAGAAAGCTAATGTTATTCTGGGCTGCATTAGCCATAGCACTGCCAGCAGTTTTAAGGTGGTCATCCCTCTCCTCAGTGCTGGTGAGGCCGCACTTGGAATGCTGGGTCCAGTCCTGGGCTCCTCAGCACAGGAGAGAGATGGGCGTAGTGGAGGGAGTCTAGTGAAGGGCCACCGAGACTATTAAGGAGCCAGAGCATCTCTCCTATGAAGAAAGGCTGGGAGAACTGGAACTTCTCAGCCTGGAGAAGACTCAGGAGGAACTAACTAACCAGTTTTTCGTAAATACCTCGAGGTAGGGTACAAAAGAGGATGGAGCCAGGCTCCATTCAGTGCTTCCCAGTGACAGTATTGGAGGCTCTGGGCACCAACACAGGAAATTTCCTCTGAAAATCAGGAAATAATTTTTCACTCTGAGGGTGACCAAGCACTGGCATAGGTTGCCCAGGGATGCATTCTGAGTTTGCATGGCACTGTAGTTAAAAGCAAAGCAGACCTGGTAGGTAGCTAAATGGTGTTATACTCTAGATGAGTGTAATGGAAAAGAACAAAATAAAGAAATAGCATCCTATTGTAATATTCTTGCATGTACTCTGGTAATATAAAGGACAGTAACACACAGATACGGGTACAAATGTCACATTCACTCATTCTGGGGGTTTAATTATGCAAAGCATTTTATAATTAGGAACACTGCCTCATTAAAACTAATTGAAAAATATAGAAGTTTAAAATATCATATACATTTGTCATTCTTTAAGAGTGACAAATAATTAAGTTGCCAGTAATAAAGCCATACAGCAGTTAAAAAAAACCCCCTCACTGTAATTGGGTAGGATTGTACTTTGTGATAATTGGTAAAATATGAGGCATTTTTCCTCTTTAATCATTTCAACTGAAAAAGACAGGATGCATGCATCATCTGTATCACTGAGAGCAATAGATATCACAAGAATATCAGCGGCAGCAGAACAAAAAAACTGAAAGGTACACTATGTGCATCACATTTCGTGGCAATGACTTTGCAGACCCCTTCCTTCACAATTGTTTTCAACAGCCTCTGCCATTTACATTAGTGTTCCTATGTTTAAAGAACTAAATAATTGTAATACAATGATGACAAGGATATAGCGCTTTTCACCGGAAGATCACAAGTTCAAATTCAAATATAAGTGGCAATGACAAAATAGTTGTCCTCTGCTGAGCAGTCTGTCTTAGAGGGAGTTGTTGGTCCTAGCCTCGAGCTCTGTGGAATCATGCCCATGTAACACATGGCATGGGAGTGATCAAGCTTGCCAGAGGGTGAGAATTAAATGGGCATCTGGACACTTAATTATTCTCTGACTCCTACAAAGTATGCTTATTTTTGAAAATATGTGGTCAGAACAGCAGTCAAACCCAGCTGGATTGCCTCTGAGTATTTTCTTTGCCCTGACTCTTCCTGAAGCTGAGACATGGTATAAGCACAAGCTCAGAGATCTATGCATGCTTCTTTAATGTAATGCATAAATGGATGTATTAAGTGAGATATGTGTAGGGAGAATTAATTTTTCATGTGTTTCACTTCAACTAAGCTTCCCCAGTAATGTCAACTGTAAAGCTGTCCCGACTCTCTTATTATTCATAAATAAAACGTCTTGTTCATTATTATTTATAATTTTTTTTAAAAAAGAGCAGTTGTTTGGTTGGAAGAGGAATTTTTTTTCCTTTTAAGTATTAATGAATAATTTTTTGCTTTTGCTAACCCGTTCTTATAACTGTAACTCTGTGGCCGAAATGTATTCTTCTAAATGCCTCTTGCACATTGTTTAGTCTGATAAAAATATCCATTGGCATGATTGAGTTGCACTGGAAAAATTCAGGCTTAAAATTGGCTTTTAGTGGTGCCACTAAAATCTTCGAAAAAAAGACAAAGCTTTTCAATGTTATCTTTTTGTGCCACTTGCTTGTATTTCAAATGTTTTTGGAATTTATTTTGTTTGTTTGGTAGTTTTGTGGTTTTGTTTTGGTTTGGGTTTTTTTTTTTTTTTTTTTCAATTTGTTTAAAGCAAGTGGAAAGATTCATTAGTGAGGCTCCTAGTACATTTCAGGTTATGTACTTTTCTCCCTTTATGATAGACTAACACAGTTGCCATATGGTCATTGCCTATACAAGGGTTCTCAAGTCTTCAGTTGAGAAGCCAAAGAATTATTATGGAGTCTTTTAACTGTTTCATAATTTGGTAGATTTGGGGGTAATAATTGTGTTCATTCTTTTATTTCATAATGCTTCCTACATCCCACTGTTACAAAAAGCTTCAGCTATCCCTCAGCTCTCTCTAGTTACCAAAGAGGCATTCTTTTCAGTCTCTTCTACCCCAATAGGTTCCAGTTATAGTAGTGAATATGTATACTCTAAAAGTCTACTGTGTTTTAAGAATACAGTAAAATGTGAATAATAGAATTTAAATAGCAGAACTACAGGGCTAACATTCTGAGTGATTTCCCCCCCTCCCTTGAACTAATTAAACCACCTCTTTGCCATCACAATAGCCTTTAGAACCAGAGAAATCGCTTGTCTTGAAATCTTGACAAAGTGGAGAACATCTGTTTTCATTTTCTTTTCCTGGTGATTGTTTTAGCACTTGCCTTGGAGGATTTCTCTATTTCAAGTGCTGGTTTCATCTTTTCTTGTGCATCTTGCAAGATCTGTTTCTTGATCTTTGATGCTGTATGTCTAACTGTAGGACTGCTGTCTTGCTACTGGTAATGAGTTGATCCATCTGTACCCTGGGCTTGTCTCCTTTTTGGATCAGACTCTGCCTTCACACCACCTGAAAAAAAACTCAAACACTTTGTGGGACTCTAACTACCTATTTGTAGCTAAAATGGGGCTCCCACACTTTGCTTGGCCTGCGTTCTGCTAGCTTTTTCATTGCCACAGAAGAACTCATCATCCAGCCCATCACTTTGAACCTGTAATCTACTGGTACTTGTAGGTCCTGGCCTCTGGGCTGTATCAAAAGAGCACATAATATCAGCTAGTTGAGTTGCCAAACTTAATCTTTCTTTTCTGCCCACCTTCAGAACTGTAGGCCATGCCATGATTACTTACATTATGATTTCATCTGTCCAGTCTCCATGTCTCTTGCCTCACATGCTTGAAGCATTCAGCAGCTCTCTCGTCTTGTCACTTCCTTCTGCAGTTTACTTTTTTTAGAGTTTCCTAGGTCAGATTCCTTGTCCTTTATTTTCAACATCTTCAGCTATAGTACCTTTTATGATTAGTTAAGGTTGATCCCTGTTATAACTCTGCCAGTTATGCCAGATTCTGTTTCTTAAAATTTCACTATCCTGTAGGAAATGTACTTCTTTCCTTCCAATGCAGCCTGGCCTACTGCTCTGAATCACAAGTGTTGGGTGTTTTGGTTTGCTCATGTTTCTAAAAGGACTAGAAATCTGAAAAATTTTTGTTTATGGCATTTGATGTCTAATGTATTAATCCTCTTATTTTGGTCATCTTCAGATCAAGTTTGCCTTGCCTTGCCTTGTCTTGTTTTTCCTTCCAATGCCTGGTCTGATGTCTGGAGAAGATGTGGGAAGCATCTGAAGAATCACTTTCCCTCTCAAGGCCAGGAGGTGCAGCTATGACTTGTCCAGTTCAGGATTGTGCTGATAGCCAGACTTATCAGGAGTGAATGCTTTCCTCTGGCTTCACTGGACTACTATGAATTTATCCCTTCTCTCCATGCCCACTGGGTGTATGACTCCTGATATTGAATAGGAATTTCCTGTCACAGATTTCCTGTGATAACCATAGGGCAAGGTGCTGATCACTTCTGAATTCTGTGTGTATTCTCTTTGTCTTCTGTGCTTACTGGGTCTAAAGAGTTGGAGCTTTTGTTACATGGAGCTTGTTATCCATGCTGTGAGTATGTTTCTGACTTGAACTGAACGTCTCTTTCATGACTGCTTATAATTTGGTGATTATGGCACTTACGGGCCAGTAAAACACTATTATCACCTTGCAGTAACTGTCAGCACAACACTATTTGCATTCCTTTAAAAGCTTACTATTACCTTATTTAAAAAGTCAATATTATTTTCAGTGATTATATCCTTTCTTATAAACTGTAAAATTAGCGTTCCTTTCACAGAAGCAAATGTAAAAGTGGTGGTTGGTTTTGAGGACAATCCCCCTGTGCTGTTTCTTCCTTTTTTCTTTTTTCCCTTCCATAAGCAGCCGTTGTCAGTATACTCTTGTACTGCAAAAGTGAATTCACAGATGCTAGAGAGGATAGTGCATTTCTAACTCCTTGAAATTAATACAGATATCACTATTTTTAATATTGTTGCTGATTCCAGAGGCTTTAGCAGATTGTGGTCCTTGTTTAGTTTGGGCTTTATCCATGCAGAGAGAGAAGAGATCCTCATCCAACATTTTGACTAATCCAGCATGGAAAAAAATAAACCACTATGGCCAAATTTATAATATGCAAGGCACTGAACACAGGGATGCACATGGCTTTTTTCTGCTGATTAAATGCGTGGCAATTGTGTTGGAATTGGAAAAAAGAGTTAAGGGCACAAAATTAGGCAGAAATTAAGAGCATGGAGGTTGATTTTGCTTGTTAACAACAGTGTTCCAAAATGCTGAAAGTGATGACTGGAAATTACATGTGTAAGGGGTTAATTTTTCAAGGGAAATACATGTTAAAATAAAGAAATTAAATGGAATTAGTTTATTGCATGAAGATACTCTTTATTGTGCACAAAAGCAGTAATTTCTAAATGGATATGCTTTAGTTTGTGGTATTTTCAAGGGAGATTTTTCAGTGATGCTCATTTGAGAACAGTGCAAGAGAGAAAGATGAAATAGCTGGGATTTACAATTGTCTGCTGAATTTTTATTATTTGATTCATCAAAGCTGAGCCTAGACAGTTTCCAAAATGTACCTGTTCTAAGTCTGCTGCCACGTCTCAGCTGAATCCTTCTAGTTAAATATGATTGTTGCATTGCATTAATTAGGGTGTTTTGCAGACTACAAAGACAAAGTAAACCAAAACACAGATTTCCAAATATAGCTATTCCAATGAAAATTAAAGACTAGTTTGTCAATTTGAATTCACCTTTTATTTGGCTTTTCAGTATGTAATGAAATGTTTTCTTTTTATTTTCTCACACCTGTAACATGCTGTTTTCATAAATTACGCTTCATTTGTCTAGATTAAAGTACCAGTATCTTTTACTATGGCAAAGAGAATAGTGAAGAAGTTGGAAAAAATACACCTAAACAAATTTGATTTTTCACCCATCTGCAAATACAATTATTAAGTTAACTGAAGGAAATGTTATTATAGCAGTTCACAAACTACTGTGAAAGAATCTTTAGTGCTGAATCCAGTCATCCTAGAAGTAATGTGTATTTTGAAATCTGGACTTACTCTAAGGTGTTCGAAATACAACCAGTAAGATACTCTGAATTAGACTGTCTAGGAATCTTATCTGAGTTGGTCAACTGTATCCTGTGTCACTTTGGAATATTGAATGCAAAACCTCTGAAATAAGATGCATTGAATTTATATAGTGTGACGTTTGATAAATGGGGGAAAAAGGTCTTTTGCCCAGTATAAGGTGTGTGCTCCTACTAGTTTGCAATGTCTCTGTATTTAAAGTATAGAGAAACATAAGTAGTAAACTTTTTATGTTGCCACTTCAAAACAAGGGTTACTTTTCAAATGTAAATACAATTTTCATTTTTACTGTATGAAACAATCCCAAGGGTTGACGTTGACATTTTCAGAGGCAGAAAATAAGACAAAATTTATCAATCATTTCTCAGTTTACCTCTGAGTGAAACGTAGTTTGTTGTAGTTAAACAGTTTATTTTTCATATCTGGTCAGTCATTTTCCTCACTATACACACAGTCCTAATGCTTGGATGCTCAACTAATTTTTGAAGTGAGATGAAGGCTTTACTTGGATGGTAAAGTATGAGAAATAGAAAACTACCCAGGTGTACATGCCAGCATACAGCTGATGTGTTCTTAGGGAAAAATCCTTGAGATACCTTAAATTTGTGAGTGATGATGGATGCCTTTCTTTTCTATTAAAACGCAGGAGAAGGAGAGGCTATATCTATTCCACAATTTCATTTCTTCACCTCAAAAATTATAAACTTCTAGGATGTACCTGAGGAAAAAAGAAATTTTGATGAGATGTGTTTGGATGTGCAGTTTTATTCTGAAGAATGATGCATTTTAAAGCAAAGGACCTGCTGATAAGGAATAACTATGCCTATTTCACAAAACGTTTTGAAACTTGGGGACTAGAAGATCTTATCTGGGTCTGTATGCTGTGGCTACCACAGCAGCTATGAAAGGAGTTAATGTGAAAACTTTCCCATTTTTAAATAGGGGAATATTATAGGCAAGTGACAGTCTCCTTGAATCAGGATCATGTCTTAATTTCCCTGATCGGGTCTTTTTGTTATGTTCTGCACCCCCCACTCAATCTGCTTATTTCCTCTTTATTCCTTTCCCTGCCTGTGAATTTCAGCCTTTAAAAAACATGCCAAATACATATTGTGAGCATTTCATTTTAAGAAAGATGAAGAGACATAGAAAGGACCTTAGGAAATCAGCCTTTTTTTCTAGGCTTAATAATTTTTATTAGGTAGATATTCTTTCTTATATTTTTTATTTCTACATCTCAGATCATTCCAGTTGCTGCTGCTGACTGTATTTGCTTGGTGCCTATATTGCTGAAAAAGAGTACCTTAACCTTGGTTTAATAAGCTCAGCTGAGACCTTATCTGTGTAAAGCAGGGTGATTTCAGGTGGTTTTCAGGCTGTTGCTGTGTCAATGATTTGTGTTTTTGCAGTAGTACTGAAAACATCGTTGCCTTGTACTCAGTTTTTGCTGCTCTTCTGGGACTGCTCCACCACTGTCTTCATCCTGTGTTTGCACAGTTGATTCTCTCTGTGTAAGTCTCCAGCCTTGGATTTGTCCCTGAATTTCACAGAGGTTTCTTTTCAACCAGTTTGCCAACAGTCTTGATTATTTTGAGTTTCTTCTGACTGCCTTTGTCATCTGCAGACAAACATATTCTTTCTTCAACCTCATTAATTAACAGTGAACAGCTGGCAGTGCCACTTAATCTCTTTCCATTTTGAGGGGTGCATTGAAAGCTTCTCTTTGTCTATAGGCGGTCAATGCATTCAGCATCTGCACTTCTTATTGTCAAGACTGTGCAGCACAGATTACTTAAGCTTTGTTTTTACTGATTTGTATAAATGACATCTAAATATTTAGCATGTGAAGTTTTCCTTAAGAGGTAAATGAGAAGCTTTTTTTGAAGGTCACTGAAAAGCTCAGAGTTAGTTCTTGCTGTAATAAAGTCTTGTAAAAATAGCTTTTTCTGTCATTTCTTTTAATGTAAATTGCATAAGGGAAGCTTATTAGGTTAGATTTTGCTGCAGGTTGATTGCAGTTAAATAGGACATAGTAAAAGAGTTAAACTTGCCACGATTTCTTTGTTCTGTTAGAAGCTAGGTTGCCTGCTACTAAAGTGTATTATTTATAAAACTGACTGACTAATCTACTCCACCACATTCACTCAAATGGGTAAGATGCTGAATTATTTAGTGAGGTAATACGGGAGACCCTCTGAACTAACGCAGTTTTGCTTCCTTGTTCCTTATGCTCATGAGAACTCTTCAGTCCATACATTAGCCTTACACAGCCTGGTTTGTACCAGTGGTCTCACAGAAAAGGTGGAAAATCCTATGACCAGAGGTGAAGTTTATACAGAAAATTTTGATGTCTGACCTTGGGAAACTCAGTTCGTTCCACACCCTTTGGAAATACTTGCGTTCCTTACTTCCATTGATTTCCATGAGTCAAATGTCTAAATGCCTTCGAAGGGCCAAGCCTGACAGTGTATTTTGAGTAATCGAAGCTGATGGAAGGCTGTGCTCAACACAGATGTGAGGCTCCCTGCCATTGCAGGCAGTGATTATTAGTGATCACATCACCATGTTTATCTGAGTAAAATCTGACCCTCCAAAACAGAATTGGCATTCAAGTGTCTCCTGACCTTCACACCCTTCTGAATACCTTAAAGAAGGTGGGATCCTGGGTCACATGGACTATGTAGTATCCTAACACCAAAATAATAAGGACGAAGATACTAAATGGCAGTCAGGTGCCAAGGTCTTCTGGCTTATGAAAAGTTAAAAGAGATACTGGGTTTGACTCTACTATAGACTTTGGTGCTTAAATTGTCTCATCAAATTCTAGCCTCTGATTTTCTTTAACTTGTATGTTTTTTGGTACATACTAAGGGACATCCAATATACCTGTATGTATGTTCTCTTTATGTTATTAAACATCACATTTGCTCACAAAAGGGTTCATTCTTCCCATAGAATTCTTTGTGCTTCTTTTTTTTTTTCCTTTCATAAACTCTTTAAGGATTTTTAGAGAAGGAGTCTCAATCTTCAAAGTTTTTTTTTCTGGGTAGGATAATCAAATTTGTGTAGTAGTAGATTACTTTCAATACTAACCTGTAAAACCTTCCTCCACTTCATCATTCTTCATTGTGTTTGTATTCCTTCCTTTTCCCATAGAGTTGTGTTGACTTCCATCATGTAAAGAATGAGTGTGCATGGGCTGTGTCCTTGCATATTTTATGAAATGTGCATTTGGTGCAAACTATTTCAAAATTTTTGTGAGGTTCTACAGAAACAGTTTTCTTCTAAAACTACATTTGACTTCTGCTGTGAATTAGAGCTCTGTGTATTCCACTGTGAAAAATGTTGCAGACCTGGATGATTTCTTTGTAGTCCCTTTAACTCATGTTCAGAAAATAAAGGTTTGCCTTACTGTGTTTTGAGATGTTTGTGTCTTGAATGTATCCTGTAGTTTGTATTGGCTTTACTCCAACTCAATGAAGTTGCCCTTGCAACAGGTGATTTTTTCTGTATCACCATGCTGCTAATTAGTATGCTAGAATTATGAAGTATCACCTTTATGACTATAGGAAAGCACAGCAGCAGTGAACACAGATCATTTTGTTTCTGCAGCCTATATTCAATAATATTTTAGTTAATTATAATTTGGGAAAAGATAGCTTGCCTGCAAGCACATTTCACTTGTCTGCATGATTTAATTAATAGTTAATGATATCAGGATCCCTACATAATTAAATTATGCAACCACATTTGTGTGTAAATGATTCTTTATGACTGACACTTTAACACTGATAGCCTCAGGAAATAAGAGTGGTTTTCTGCATTTTCAGCAGCTTTCTTACTAGGCTCTGGAACCTATTTCCCCCTCTTGATGAAGGTGATAGATGTTTGACTGGATACTAATGTGGGTTTTAAGAAAACAGTTTGAATCAATGTAATTCCCCAGTCTGTAAATGACTGGATGCTCTTTTTGAGTGTCAAGAGCAACCTGCATGCTATTTCTGCAGGGGCTTAGGCCCTCACTATGCAAGCACCTGCTTCCCTGTCTGCATTACATTTTCCTGTTTCCTTTTTGAGCTCTGTAGTTGATAAACACCAGAATTTTCTATGTATCTCTTTCCCTTTAGTATGTACTTGATCTTCAATTGCATTAGCATCTGCATCCTCTAGTCGTTGGTCTGTACAGCCTTTTATGCATCCCTGAGACTTTATGATAGCCAGGTAAAATCGGGGGTGCAGGTCAGAAGACAAGTGGAAGCCAGAACACAAGAAGTGACTTGTCACATGTGGCACAGGAGGTTTCCATAGTGCAGGTCACTGCCTCTGGTGGCCAAGCCTTAGCTCAAGCTCTCAGCTTGCCTTTCCTCTGCATAATCATCCTGAAACAACCATTTCCAAGGTATTTTGATTTACACAGTGTAGAACAGAATGCAAAATATATAGCTGAGAGATGTATTGTAATAATCATGCTGTCCTTTGGTCTTCAGAAGTATTAATAATAAATTATTTCACTAACTGGTTGAAACAGGCCAGAAAGTAAGTTTTTTTCTACCTCTTTAAATGTATGTGTGCACTGAGAAGTTACAGCACATCATTCACAGAAGTAGCCTGTTTTGCCTGTGTTTCAGATCTATTTTTATGTACTGCTTTCATTTCAAGGGCCTGAATAGCACTGCTTGTTTGTGAAATTGTGCATATCCTGAACCTTAAATTTCTAGTGTATCTAAATTTGTACCCTCCTAATGAAAGTGTCGTAAATAAGCATCCTTTAGAGACTTGTCACATTATAGATATAAAAGCAGATAAAGCCAAGCTTAGAATGTAAAAATTTGTGATATAATGCTTGATGCTTTTATACCAAAGAAAGAAACTATAAAAAACCCACCATAAAAGCTAACTTTTCTTTGGATTTTTGACTCATAACATTTTTTCCCTTTATGTTATCATATAAATTTTTTAACCTAGTTCTCATGATAGTGGAGTAATTGGTATTTCGGAAATTAATATTTCATGTTTCGATTTGTTCTATATTCTGAATTTATTTGTTAACTGTGAAACATAAAAAGAAATATAGTAGCATAAAGGTTATTAAAGCTGAAAGAATTTCAAAAGAGTTTTCATTTTAGACCTTGTGCCTGTTTTAGTTGCAGATCTCATTTTCTTTCTTTTTTTTTTTTTTTTCCTTTCTCTAAGATGAGTAGCCATTTTTGTTTTCAGATTTCTATAAGTCTGGAAATTTCAGTGTTGTCTGGGTCAACATGGAACTGTCCAAAATATTCATAGTAATATTGAATGGGAGGAGAAGAATCTAATCTTGAAGTTACTAGAAAGAAAAGTGTTATCAGGGATTTAACTTAATTCTGAGTTCAGTTGTTGCAGTGGTAATAAAGGGGTTAGCTATCACCCTGTATTTGTTGCACAGCAGCTTTCCCTGAAATGCCTTGGAACCACATTGGAAGGGGGAGGTTGTCTGCCATGAGCTTGATATAGAGGAAGAACAAGGAAATGCAAGTCTGGAGTGAATGTAGGGTGGATACACTGGTTTGAATAAAGGGGAGTGAATATTTCTTACTGTTTTGCCACATGTCCTGGTGTAGAGATGTATTCAGTGAGAGTGTGTATGGTGCATCTCTCATCTCTTCAGAGATGTGTGGAGCAGGAGAAAAAGTGAGCAAGCAAATGAATACGGCAAAGCCAAAAGGGACAGAATTTCATAGAAGACAAAGGCATCAGGAAGTTTGGCTTTTGTAAAGGTGAAGACAGGCAGAGAGGAGCTGGTTTGGTCCCTTAAAGTTGAAGATGTTTTAGACTGAAGAGCAGTGCTGAGCTGCATGGGTGGGAGGATAGTTCAGGCCTGTGAATGGCTTCATCCTCCCTCAGCATCCTTCCCTGTGAACTACAGAGGAGAAGAGGAAGTGAGCCAGGTATGTCTTTTGGTAAGGTCTGTGTGCAGTTCTTTTCATCTTATATCTTATCTTGTTGCTGCCCTGTGCACCCCCATGTGGCTTAGGGCTATGCAGACATGGAATACGCGTGGAATTACTGTGGGACAGCTTTATGTGTTCCTCCTCTCCTTCCCAAGATCTTTGAACCTCTCCTAAGACTCCTATTACAGAAAAAGTAGCTTTTCATTATTCCTGAGTACATAGTGTACTCGGAGCTATCTAGCATCAATATACATTATTCAGACTCTACATAATGGCAAGCAACCAGCAATGTACGTAATCATAAGATCAAAGAGACTTGGAAAACAGCAGAAAAGAAGCTGTTTCCTCATTAAATTTAGAGATAAGGACACAGGCAGAAGTTGAAATAAACTTTTTTCATTAGGGAAAAAAATTATTGCCTGCGGAGGATCCCAACTGTTTGCCTAATACTGCCAGGCTTTAAAGTGCTTGCAGGGCTTGTGTTCTGTGCACCTATTTCCTTCATAATGCGCCTTCCTTGGGGAATATAATCTCTGTGAGAAGGGGACAATGTGACCCAGAAACAAGGCAGTTCTGGTCTTGGGAGAGCTGGGAGAACATTGTGAGCCCTGTGACCAAGTGGTTGTGTGAGTCTTGGCAAGTGACTTCTCTTTGTTTCTCAGTGCTTTGCCTAAGCAGGCAGGGCAGGCAAGGCCAGTTACCAGCACAGTGAAAGTTTCTTGCTGTACATATGTACCGTGCCTAGTACAGCATAGTCCTCATTGTGAAAGGCATCAGAAGAGAGCTCGTGTTGTGAGCTGTGCAAAATACACAGTTTCAAACAGACCATCCTGGACAGATTGTAGTGTGACACAGCTTTGTGAATAAGAAAATCAACACTCACTGATGTTTTTAATACTTTAAACTTCAGTTTCATAACTTTGGTCTTTTCACTAAATCTCCAAATAATAAAGGTTTATGGTAGCTAACTAGTGGAGGGAGGCAATGGGATAATGTGCTGGTTAACTAAACAAATGTTGTAAAGAATGTGCAGTATTTTCCATGATTAAAGATTCTAATTCTGTTCTCCCAGGTAAAATTTTCAAATGTGTGTTTTTTGATTACCCAAGAGAATGGAATTGTAGTTAAACAATATTAAAAAATACGTGTTATGTACCTAATAGGCCAACACTGTTGAATATACATAATTACATTTCCACAGCCTTTTTTTTTTCCTGAGTTTGTTAATAACTTCTGAATTATTAGGTATTTTGGATGCTTTCTACTGAAAGAAGAGCAAGATTTCTTAATGGCTAATGTAGAAATAAATCTGAAGTCCTAGAAGAGGCTTTTTTTACAGCTGAATTCATTCTTGTATAATCTAAGACCTGTGCATTACCCTGTCTCTGTTTTTCCCTTTCCTTTTCCCGGCTGACACTATTGATGGATAACATGGAAATATGCAAAGGGGTATCCCCCAGGCTGAGCAGATGTTACATTAATTTTGGAGAAGAGTTTAAAATTAATCACACGCAGAAATTTGAACCTAGTCATATGGCAAAGTCCATATTCGATGTTTACATTGACTGTATGGAAGTGTTGCATCCTTCAAGTCAGTTATCTTTCCACAGTTATTAAAAGTATCACAACTCAGACCTAAATTTTCATTCCATGCTATGTTTTCCATAAAACAACAAAAAAAGGTGAGATCAGGTCATAACCTAAACTGTCTGATAACATTATAGAACAGAATGGGAGGTCTCATTTTCCCTCCAAAGTAAATATTTTAAAACATGCAGCATCCCAAATTCAAATGATCATGTATGCCTTATTAAGATGACATTTGCATGAAGATCAACACACTTTCAGTAGTTTTTAAATGGACTAATGACAGTGGTAGAGTTTCATAGTTTTTATGGGGCATAAGACTACTGAGTATCTAATGTAGATAATCAGTATGCTAACTCTGTGATCTTTTTTCTACTTCACTGTTAGCAAAGGTAAGGAGGAATAGTATTTCAAGCTGCTAAGTTCAATTATTCATGATGTAAGGGATGGGAGGTTTCCATGAAAAATCAAAGCTGCTTTATATGTAGGTGCCAGTGAGTTGTATTCCATGTTCAAGTGTTAAGCATTCCTCCTGTTTTATGTGTTTGTACATAATGCACTCAAAAGGCTCAAGACCCTCAAGTGTTCAGTGAGGAAGCAAAACACAGCAACAATACCTTATTTTGATTGCATAAAGCTCTACTGCTAAGGAAGTCAAGGCAGAATCAGCCTTTACATATTGGTAGAATGTGGTGGAGCAAAAAGCATATAAACTTTCACTAAACGCAACAAAAGATCAGGAAAATTAAAATGTTGCTATCTTTACTATTTATATTTTAGACTATTTTGTTATCTTGCATTTGATCAAAAATCATTAAATTAGGTTTTTTATTTATAATTAATTCCATCTGTGTATGTGTTTGTTTTAAAGTTGTTTTGAGTTCTGTCTTGCTTCTGGTGTAGTTTTTAATTTCTTTGAGATGTGGCTATGTAGGGTGTCTTCTGCCTTACACAGGAAAGTTACAGTCTGTGTCACTGTAACCTTGGAGAACCCAAGGAGCCTTTGTTGCTTATCCCCTTAATGGTCCCATTTTAAAGCTGGGGTCTGAGGTTAATAAGGTGATGTAGTTGAAGCTCAAATTTATTTAGTGAGCACTTTCTGAAGATGAATGTGTGACTTCTTCAACCCTGAGAAAAGCTACAGCTCCTGTGCAAGAGAGAGTCTCTTGTGCAAGGAGAGGAAGGAAGGAATGGGCATTAGAAAAGCTGATCTAGACACACTGTGGGATCAGAGCTAAATATCCTGCACTGAGGCAGCTCAGCCTTGGCACTGTTGTAGGTATTGCCCTTAACAGTGCCCCAACTGAACCCCTTTTCTGATTCTTGTCCATTCTGGGTCTCTAAACTGATTGCTGTCCTACTTGATAATGTAGAAGAATACATGCCCCTGTAAAAGATTATTAAATGCCCTCTGCCTCCCTGAGAGACATTCTAGTGTATAAATTTAAAGGGATTGTCACAAAAGCTTTACATTTGGTTATCAAGTCAGATAAATTTCCATGCTTCTGTGTCTTCATAAATGTAGCTTAAGGTTTTTGAACTCACTGAATGTGTGATTATATAAATAGAATATTTTTAAAGGTCCTTTTAATAAGGAATAGCTAAAGTTTATTTCTATGAGAGATTTATATTTCTTGCCCAGATGTTGCCAATTTTTTACTCATTTGCATGGAAGTGAAAAACTTTGTTTTTTCAGCCCTAAATAGCCAGACCACAAATGTTTGAGCATATTTTTATTAAAAGAAGATACTTTAATAAAAGTACTTTTTCTTTTTTTTTCCTCCAGAAGAAAATTATGCTGATGTGTACTTGTGAGATACTTAATAAAAGAACACTGTGAAACCGTGTCTGGGAGATTAATGCAAGCCCTAAGGCTTATTTCTATATGTTAAAAGTAAAGCAACATTTCTTGCAAATGTATTATTCTGTCTTGGTGGTGGTAGGGAGACTATCCACAAAGTGGTTGTTGAAAATAAAATGAGACTTCATTTTTCTCTCTAAGCAATGTGAAATGAAAGAAGTTTGAAGCTCACCAGAAGTGCTTTATATAATCAAATTTGAGATATTGTTTATTCCTGTATGACAACGACAACATCCACATATTCAGGGTTCATGGAGCTGTATGTTTGTCTCATAATGGCAAGGCCAGATTCATCATGTAAAGTGTTGATAGGTCATTCAGCAAATGACTACAAGTTTAAGAGTTGCAAATGCAATGTGTAATTTCAGAAGTAATTTTGTATACTTGTGTATCTGGATGTTATGAGTAATCTGTGCACTTGTGAGTGATGGGCTACAGTTTATACTGTTTTAAAGATGATGAGAATGTCTGCATACTTATCAAATGAGGACATGCTGATTTTTTTCTTGGGGGCTGGGGAATTTCCTTACTGGCAGTCATACTGTGATTATTTAATATATGCTGTATTTTCACTGGTGATATGGTGCCTAGACTTACCACCTTCAGCTGAGATATACTTTTGGGATGTGCAAACAGTATAAGGTTCTTCTAAAGCAAATTAAAAAAACCCAACCAAACAACAAAAATCCCCAACATAAGCTCCACTCTCTTCTGTTGTTTAAATAGCAATATTTTACCCTATTCTATGGCATGGTATTTATTCTGTTCTATTATAATCACTTTTCCTTTCGTTGGGGGATGATGTGTGTAGAAATCCATCCAGTGGAAAAAAATGCAGTTAATTATAATTACTGTTCTGTTTGCCTCTGTTGGCAGAACAGTCCATGTCCACAAGGTATCACATATCCCCTCCATACAAAGCAGAACTATATACATTGTGTAATCCTCATTGTGAAATGGGGACTGCTGAGTGGATTTTGTGGGTTTATCTCACTCCATTCATTTAACAGGCAGTATCAAAAGATGCACTTGATCCACCTGGCCTGAAATGCTCAGTATCAGGTACCATGGAATTCTGGAGTAAAACACAAATTTGAGTATTTTTGTAACTTGCATTGAAGTTTTTATCGCTTTAGATTTCTGATAAGATTTGTTTTTCCACTAAGGTTTTCTCTTTATACAGGATGACTGGAATTTTATAGGTACTTGTATGTGCTTTCTACATATCATGCCAATGTACGCTACAGATTCTTTGTTTCTTTCATCAGTTTTGGATGAAAGCAGAAGTGAGTATCTTGAAATAAGACAGATTATTTTCAGAATAGTTTTTAAATTATTCTGTGGCTTTCTAGTGTAGCCCTCTCCTGGTTTTCACTTAAAATGGTCTAAATTTCATATAGATATTTGTTTTTGGAAGCTAAACTCCTCTATATTGAAAACCTAGAAAACTGAAAACTGGTAAAACCATCTAGTTGTCCTACTCTGCCCTACATGTATATAAAAATAAAAAAATATATATATATACATACACAATTAAAATATTTAGTTTCAGAAGTGAAGATAAATGAAGTAGGGAAATAATTTTTCTGTAACCTTTCAGCATTCTTGTCTTACTGAATGCTGAGTTGTAGCTACAACTCAATCAAATATTTGAGGTGTGTTCCAGCAAGTTTGGATCAGAATGAAAATGCATGAAAAGAAATTTCCATAACTGTAAGGTACCACGTCACATTCTCATTCTTAATTAGTCCTTTCAGGTTCTCTAACTCTCCAGAGAAATCTTAGTTTATCCTGCTGAGTGTTTGTAAAATTAATTAGGCCTTAATGGCTTGACCTTCTTTATTGAAATTCATTTAACCAAAGCTTTCATGAGTAATTATAGGTGTAGATTTGTCAGAAGCAAAGGAAAAACTTTTCATCTTTGCTACTTTATTGCTGGATGTTTTACCTCTATCAAAAATTAAAGATACATTGTTTTGGTTGACACTGTGTAGCAGTTTGCTGTATGACAAGACTCAGGCAGCATTCAGACTATTAAAGCAGGTTTTATTCAAGCTCCGGAGATGAGAGAATGTGGGTAACATGAATTTTGAAGAATAACAGACTGGCACTCTTCATCCATCCAGAGGTTAAAGCCTAATTCCATTTGGGTGTGATACAGGAAATTTCATGAGAGTTGTGCTCTTTTTTGCAATGTCAGACCAGGATGAAAATAAGAATCCGTCTTGGGAAATTTCAGTGCAAGAAAAGTAAAAGTAACCTGAACTCAGTCAGCTACGTAAGGAAATGTCTTCTAAGATAAAGTGTAAATAGATTGCAACTTCCTATTGTAAACTTCCTCTATTTCTCCTGTTACGCCATCCTGTATTTTAATTATCTTTAATAAGAATTTTCAGGTGCTCAATTGAGATGTTGAATGAATGAAGTAGCATAGGGTGGATGCATCCTGATTGCTGCTTTTGATTATTTGAATCCTGCGGTCATTCCTGAAAAATCTGATCAATTTTGATAAGTAGGAACTCAAGGGTTTGGCGAGATCTTGAGTTATTATTTCTGACTAAGATTGAAAGTAGCTGCAAAGACTCCATCTCTTCAAGATTGATACCATATCACTGACTTAGACTGTAACACTATTTCAGTGTTATGTATTTTCACCTAGCATTCATTTCTACAGTAGATTTCAGTGCCTTGTGGATGATCTTACTCACTTTATTAACCCTAAACCGCTTTCTATTTACAGGAAAGCTTTTGCATGTTAAGTAGAGTATTTTTTGACCTCTTCTTGTACAGTTCTGTGTCTTGTGATTTCAGCCTGGGTGAAATTACTTCAGAATAATCCTATTTGTGTGGTTTACTCAGGAAATGTTTTCACTGTGTGCTCAAAAGATGATCAAATGAGTGAGTCAGTGAGGTGCATAGTACAAAACATAAAGCAATATCCTTAGTGTACATAAAAATAGGACAAAGGCTAATTTCATGGTTGGTATGGTAGAATAGCAGAAGTAATGTATTTTAGTTACAGAAATATTTGTTGGATTTCACAAAACTTTCCATAGTTCATTCTGTAAAAAGTATGACATTAATTTTTAATAGACCATCTCATGTCCATGGCTGTCTTTCTTTGTAAAGATTAGTTTTGTTAAGCTGATGGGTGTGTGTATAATGTGTACACTTGAATCAAAGAGGTTGAATTGTCCTAATTTCAACCTCATTAAATGTTTATCCTGTACTACTAGCCTTTGGACAGACAATAAGCAAGCAGATTAAAACTATTGTGCATTTTCCTTTCCATTGTGGCCTTTGGTACATCGGGTGGGGGAGAAAGAGAGGATGGCATTGTAAAGTTTGTGTGTTATGAACCTGATTGCTACAGAAAGCAGATACTTTCCCCAATATTTTAGCTTAATTCAGTGTATCTCCTATGGCATATCATGCAAGCTACTACTTTACACAGTTTCATAGATAAAAAGCTTGTTTGGACTGATGCTTCATAAGGTGTGAAAGGCAGTGACATGAACTCCTCAGAGAGGGATGAACGATCCCTGACTATTACATGAAAAGAAGGAAGGTCAAAGTGTATTGAATTAGAAAACATGAGCATGTGTGCTCCTCCCATGTCCTCATTTGACCGTTTCTGATGCATAGTGAAAGTGGTAGAGCTCTTTCAGTAGGTGTACAGCTCCCACAGTTGTTAGTCTGGGTACTTATTATTGAACAGCAGCTCTGTAACACAGAGAAACCTCTATTAGACAGGTGAAATAAATGCAGTGTGCCCCAAAGAATGAGTCTGAAGTACCCCAGAGGTCCTGCAGCCTAGCACAATCAGGCTGACACATGCTGCACAGACTGAATAAGTAAAAAGATTCTTGGAATAAGAGAGGGGATAAACAGCTCGTGTTAAGATATGAATTAATGTGTTTTAATTGAAGTGAGGGTTCACGTTGAGAAGCACCCTTAAACACTGAGGGTAGTGAGACCTTGTAGTGCTTACCTGCAAAAACTGCAGGATCTCCATTTCTAGGCGTGTTTTGGAATAAGAAAATACTCACTAGGAACTGTGTAGATGTAAGCGATTCTGCCTTGGGGGGAGGTATGAACGAAATGTTCTCATGAAGACCTGTCCCTGCCCAATTTGCCATAACTCTTGTGTTATAACCTGGGGTAACTGGCTGCCTTACACATATATCCTCAAAAAGCACAACTTTCTCTGTCTCAGTGTGTCAAGTGAAGCACCAAGAGAGACATCTCAGCTGCCTTGATCTTTGCTTCTGTTGCTCAAAGCACTTTCAGTCAGCTCTCCTTTAGTGGGACAAAAGACAGGAGGTAGGACATTGAAGATAACTGAGAGAATTTGTATTCAAATGTTGTTTGAAATTCCTTGTTTTGAATTTTGAGTAAAAACAATCTTGTAATTTAAAAAAAAAAAAAAAAAATACAGGTGAATACAAGGTGCCCAGATACTGTATGGCCATATTACTTGGGGAAAAAAAGTGTCAAATTTTGACCTACATGTTTTTTTAATTAATATCCTTTTGTCCGTCAGGCGCAAAAGCTTAGAGTTTAGTTTAATGAAATACAAAGGTCTACAAATACTTAATGAAACATTTAATTTAGTCTCTTTTGTTTCACATTATCTTTTCAGTCTTAATATATCTCTAGCAACCAAGGTTGCAAGTAATTGCAGCCAAGGCTCCAGATAGTAAAATGACTTGATACTGAAAATTAGCCAGATGAAGTTTTAAGGTGTCCAACACCAAAAGAGGGGCAACATTTTCTCACCTAACCACTGTGAAAAACAGAACCATGCCCTGATCTTTTCTTTAACCTGTGAAGTACAAGCAGTATTTCACTGTATTGTGAAACACACTAGTAAGATGTAAACTGTGGTCATATCATGATATAACTTCATAATATTAGTGATCACTAGGCATGGAGTCCATTAGTAATCTGTGTACTGGCCTTTCCCAGGCAATTAGTCCTTCTAGTCCAGGCCAAGAGCAAATTATGGTGGTTGACAACTGGCTCTTTATATGAACTTACAGCACTGCACCCCCCTGAGTATCTCCACTGTATCACAGGACAGACTTTTTTGGAATTTCAGAATTGTTCTGAAATTGCTGCTTTATATTAAAAAACCCCCAAAGTTCTCTAATGGCCCAAATTCACATCACGCCCACTTGTTGGAATTTAATTTCTTTAATATGTTCTAATGTATCTCCATTGCATATATAAGGAATTGGGGGAAAGCTTTTTTTTTAATCGGGAGTAATACTTGTGTTGAAGAAACCTAACAAAGCTCACCCTCATGCTCTAATGGACTTTATCTAGATATTGGGTTAGCCTGTACTCTGACCCTTCTTAGGATGACATGTCTAGATGCAGCCAGGATGGTTTTTTTTTAGGCAGAAAAAGGCATGACTTTGACTTCTGCTGTGAACTGTTTTTTCCCTCCAGAATTTAATAAACTCAGGATTTTTAGTTGATGAGACATATGGAGCTATTAAGACTTGGCATCTGAACAGCTACTTTTTTCAGTACAGCAGAGCTTTCATTCTTTCTTTTCATAATAAAGTACCAATAACAAACTAAGTTATTTTATGCACATTGTTCTTGGTGCTGAGTATGTTTTCTTTTCCCACCACATTTTTTGTCTTATATTTTTACATTTTTGAGAATGTTGGAATTATGCAGCTAATCATGTTACAATAAAAGTCTATGATAAAAGTAAATATGAACTCTGTCAGAATGTGATAGCTTGTCCTTTCTCATTAATAAATTCTCTCATAAAACCCCAACCTAAACTCGGTGTTAAGGCACCTGTACTGAGTTGCTTTATTGTACTGAGCAAAAGAAGACATTAAAAAGAATAGAGGAAATAATATTAATTTTTTAAGTGTGTTTTGTGAGTCTGGCTCATTTTCACTGACTCTAAGACAATGTTTGTCAGGATTGTACAGTATTTCACGTTTTATTCATATAGAGAAATACAGAATTTACTTAGTTTATCCATAAGAAAGAACAAAATGAGGATTGACCCAATTTATTCAAACTGAGACACATGCAAAGTGTAAAATTGCTTACATTAGTTTTAATTGCAACAGATATTTTCATTACAGTGATGGTAAGTTTTGCCTTGGATTGCATTAATCACAGGGTTCAAAGGGCTATAAGAGACAGGTTGTGTGAACCTCCTTGCTGGACACTGATACATCATGCCCCTGGGATCCTGAGTGTTTTCTAACTGTACTTTTTGAAAGAAGGATAATCCATTTGTTTACTCTGCTACAGCAAAGGTGATGGTTCATGGTTCAGGGCACACATTAAGGAAACTTGATCACACATGCAGTGACTTGGAGATGTCCTCTGTGAAAGTCTAGGTCCCAAAAGCAAGTTCCCAAAACTTGTTCTGCTTCCTTAGAGCTGAGTTGTTAAATTGTTGGAGTTTTTTGCTGCTGAATTTGCTGAGCTTTTATCTTGCAGTGGTCTGTGACACAAATATTAAGTGGCATAAGTGAATGAATAACTGTAGCTCTTCTGGTTTATTGGATGCAGAAATCAAAACAAGATGGAATCAGGAAAACTTCAGCTTCACTGCAGCCACATCAGCTCAGATAGTACCCAATGTGCTAATTCAGGTATCTCTGTTTGCAAAGCAGCAGAAATTGTGTGGGATTTAGTGTCAGTGCACCAATGCGTTTATGGGTACTGCTTTCAGGGAGTGTCTGTGCTGCCCTGCATGTGTGGATGGTGCTGGCCACCCTCCTAAAGTCAACTTGGACTCCTCAGTGTAGTGTTGATGAACATGAAGCAAGGTGTGCAGCCTCCACCTATCAACACAGTTCTCAAGTGTCTCAGTGTTCTTGAGAGGGATTAGATAGGTATCTATCCACAGGTAAGGGGAGTGCTGTCATAACAAGGCATAACTCAAGGCATAACAGTCCTTGTGAATGGCTGACCTGAAGCCTGACTTCAGCCAACCATGTTTTCACTGCTGGGAAAGGGGAAAATTTGTAAGTTCCTTGAAATGGACACATTTCCACTTACTATCCTAATAATTAAGGACAAAGATATTATATAAGGCATTTAATATAATTTCCGCCTCACAGAAGAGGTTTTCATATTTATTGACTAAGTCTCTGTTTATGAAAAACGACAGTCTTTAAATTTGCAGTTTTGGCAGCAGTGTGTTGCGTGTAACTGCACTTACTCATCTGGCCAGCATCCCATGCAAAGGGCAAGAAGGTTTTGCAGCGTCTTCCTAAGAATTAGGTTGTCTTAGTGTATGCATCCTTCTAAGATGAGCTGCTACTGAAATATACTCCTATTGAGTGTGCATCCCACTGCTACTCAGCCAAAGCTTGTAGTGCCATCTACTTGATACGCTGACAGATCCTAAATTTGGGAGCTGAAGCAGACTCCAGTCAGAGTGAGACAGAGAAAGATTGTTGGGATAAGGATCTTGGCGTGTTCATTTCTGGTTTGCATTCTGGGCTGTAAGCCTCGCATTTGATGGCTTCACATTTGGCAGGTGACATTTATAGGAGCAGTTAACATCAGGGTGAAGAAGTGTGCTTCATGATCCAGCCTGAGGCTTTGGGGGAAGTTGGCAAGACTGTGTGAAAGAGAAGCCGTATGCTGCTGCTTTGACTTCTGCTCTGTACAACTCTCTCCTCTAACACTGTTACTCCAGTGTCACCCCATACAAGCAAATGAAACTGGGTTATTTTCAAATTCCCAGCACAACTTTTCCCTCTAGTAGATTTATTACAATCAGTTGAGGTGGCCCTCCATGCCGGTTGGCTCACATGAGCAAAAGTTAACTTCAGTGTGATTTATTTGAATCATCCTAATTTTATGTTTTTTTTAAAAAAATAAAGATCAAGCAAAAAAACCCACAAGAACTTCACAAATATTTTTCCTTTCTACATATAAGTTCTTTTTTTGGTCTTAAGCCAAAATAATTTCAAACTGCTGGTTGTGGTTAGAAATCTAATGGTACCAGACCACTTGAGGATGATGAATGCTGCCAGGACATTGCGGGCAGTCTCATGATGTTTCCCAAAGAGCTGGCCAGGCAACTTGTGCTCTGCTTTTTTCACAAACAGGTGTTACCACCAAGTTTTTTCAAAGGTGCTCAATGTCTGCTGATTGGGGGAGGAGTTTTGGGTGAACTATACTGGTTTGGAGCATAAGAAAACGGAATATCCTACAGAGCGTATAAGTAGTATCTGGGTTAATTTTTTGTATGTTAATTTACTGGTTATTTAAAACAGGAAACATTTAAAATGTTAAGTTAAATAAACTTATTTTCCCCTTTGAAGTATTAAGAGAGTTGCAAACCATAGTTTGGGGCTCAAAGATCATAAGTTATGAATTTCTGAGTACCATATCACTGTAATGTTTGAATGTTTTTGTGTTTCTTGAAAGGGAAGTGCAGTCTTTCTTTCTTCTTCTTTGATAATTGATTTGTTTACAAAGGAGAGTCTTACTCAAAGAAAACTTGAGTAAAAGTCTGACCAATGCATCAAAACAGTTGAGCTACTGTGAGACTGTAGGAACTGATCCATGTAAATTTTGCTCCTTGACTTGGTAGGGGTTGGTACAGCATTGTTCGTCACGTCAGTACGGAAGATCCAAGCTCCAGCTGGCTGTCTTCTCCTGTTGCTGGATAAACTCCTTCTCAGACACAAGAATCTTGCATGTTCAAAATTCAGAAAAAAATACACAACAGGTTGTGTCAGGCTTTGATTTGACCTGTGTAGTGCTTTAGTTTTTCAGATAGGTTCTCACTGGAAGGCAGACAATGGTGGTGATAGTCAGCTATTTATGCAAGACACCAAGAAAGCAGGACCTGCTGGGGAGCGTCTTTCCCGACTTTTTTAGTGTGCTGTGTCAGGCTGAGTGGGAGGGTCTGTGTTTCAATGGGTTTCTTATGCTTTTTCTGACTGGGATGGGGACCTTCACTTGCCTAAAGGACATCTGAAGAACTTCAGAGTGGGATTTTACATGACTGGTTCTCTTCTTCTTCTTGCTTTGATATTCATGTTTTTCAGGCATAGTGCTTCATTGTAAAGGGGCAGGATGGGTGGAAGGGCATGGTAAGAAATCTGTTGTACTTGCTGCAGCCTGTAAATGTAGATTTGGGAAATGCTTTCTTTGCTTCTGGGACAGTAGGTGGAGCTGTTTATTATCCACTTGAAACCTGCTCCTTCAAAAAATTAGAAGCTCAAAAATTGAGAAACAGTTTTCATTTGCACTGATGGAGTGATGTATCTTAGCACTAGTTTGATCACCTTAGGAATCTGAGATGCTAGTTCTTTAAAGATCTGTCAGTTTAGAAAGAAGAGTAAACTGGTGTTTTAAAAATAATGCAACTCCTTGAAGCTGTTTTATCTGTCGAGTCTTTATTCTGCTATTAATGTAATTTTCCACACTTATCAAGTGGAGCAGTTCTGTCCTGCTGTGCTGCACTTGGCTCTTCCAGTTTTGTGTCTTCTTTTTGTAAGATTACAAAGACATTTGCAATTAAAATGCTTATGTTTTTAATATAATTAATTTTATAATGGTTGTATCACAGTGGCACAGTTGTTAATTTACTTTTTGGTTTTTTCTTTCTTTTTTGCTTTACCATTATATAAGATTTTTTAAACATAGTCCTTTGGAGGACCAACATTCTTCTCCATACCTCCAATTTGCAAAAGTGGTGTAAGTTGATTTTTCCTGCACTGAACAAATAGAAATCCAAGCATCAGCAAAGCGAGCTTTGAATAATTACATTTGCGTAAAGGGGCTCGGTTTGATTTACACAGAGATGGATGAGCTTAGGCTCAGAAGGGATGGCCCTGTTTGTGTTTTACCCTTACTTTTCAGTTCCTTGTCTGAATGAGGGTCAGGTAGATCTAAAGAGACAATCCTGTTACAGAGGGTGGTCCGGGAGTTTTCTTTGAGAACTCACATCACTTGCAAAGGTCCCTGGCTTCTCTCTTTGATGAACTGCTGTGCTCTCTGCAGGGCTGTTGGAGGTGTTCTACAACAGTTTTCTCAATCCCTTCAGGTGGCAAAATCAAAATGTTTGGCTTAAGGGAAACTGACGTTGTAACTGAATTTACATCAATACATTTATGTTGCCTGTTTGCAAGCTTAAAGAGCAAAGTTACTGAACTAAGCTAGAGAATCCTTAGTAGTAATAGATATTCTTCTGTTTTCTTTTGCTAATGGAAGCTAATAAAATGGTAATTGCAGTTTCTTTTGCCAATCTGTACTTAATAATAACTTTTGATATAAATGAACTCCTTTCATATAATAGCCTTCTTTCTTGTGTTGGCAGGTGAGAAAATTAAAGTAAGCATATAATTTAATTTTCTGCAGCAGGTAATGTAGCAGAACATTATGGTATGTAATCAAGAGCACAAGCAAAGTATTACTTGTAGTCTTTATTTTCTTGGTGTTGTACTGGACATCAGTTGATATGGTTTATTGGTGAAATAATTATGTTTGCTGGAGAAATAATAAAAAATAAACAGCAGTATGTAATTTGCAGAACCCCTGGGTTCTCTTGCTTAGTTAACTGTATACTCAGTAAAACTATTCTTGGAAACCAGAGGGATCTGCTTTTACAGGATTACATAACTACTGGCTAAAGTCAGGAATCTGAAACTTTGAAAAAAAATAGCAGCAACAGCAGCTCAGCATCTCATTTTAAACCCAAATTGCCTAATGACTTCTAAAGTGAATTACTCAGTAATGAAAAAATAGCAGTGCATCATTCGTTATTGCTATTATTCATCTTATCATCAGCTCTGGAAGACTTCAGGATGTTCCATGAATACAGGATTGTGTCTTATTCTAGTCATTTGAAAGCTCCTGCGTAGGTGATGGTGTCTTTCTGTAAGTCAGTGATAGTAGATTACTCATTTCTGAAATACTTTGGGCATTTTTTTGGAATGTGATTATTTTCATAAAAGAAGGATTTCCTGCAGGCATATCCCCTTCGATTTTGAAAATCTGAGCAAAACATTTGGCCACAATTTTGGCAGTTTATGAGGAAAACAAATGGAGCTGCTTTATGGGGAAAGCTTTGGAAAACGTGTTTAGAACCAAACCAATTAAGTCATGTTTGCTGAATTTGCAGAAAAGCTGGAATGATGCTTTGGAGGTGTAAATTATCCCATTTGTATCAATTCAGATGGCAATAAGGATGCTCTCAGTATTAACTATTTTTTCTGGTCATCAAAATGTTTAGGGAAAGATGTGTAGCATTCTACTGCTAGAATTTGAAAGGAAAATGAAGTTTCTTTGTGAAATGACTAGCAATTCTTTTGATTACTTCCTTTGGTTTTCTGTAACAAGGGTGACTGAACTTGCCAGTGAATTGGAACAGCTAAAGTGCTTTTTAAAGATGGGGGGAGTAATTAAAAAAAAAAACAACACAAAAACCCCCCAGAATTTTGTGCAGAGATATTAGGAGGAAGCTTTCTGAAGAGTTTCTGAGTGAGTGTGCTATCTGAAGAGGAGGATAAAAAAGGAGCACTGCAGGAAGATAAAGCCAGTTAATGACTGCAAAAGAATTTTTTTTACATTGGCTTTCTTTTTTTATTTTTACTGGAAGAGTTTAGAAGAGTTTTCACATCAGTCTCTCACTGTGAGGGCTGCCTTAATTGGAAGTGTCAAGAGTAAGTTTTAGACTAAATCAGTAAAGAGAAATTAGTCTCCAGAACCAGATGGCAATTGCTCACAGGTTTTACAGGAACTCAAAAATGAAATGGTGGAACAGTGGTATGAAAATTGTCTCCTAAATTGTTCTTGATACCAGGAAAATTAATGGATTTGATATCTGATGCTGGTTTCTAAAAGCGGATGCAGGAATGGGCAAGCTGCACACCAGGAAGGCTGACTCAAAGAAAAATGAAATTGGTAAAGAAAATAGTCATACTCAAACCAGGAATACTGGAGAGGAAGCCACCTGATTTTGGAGGCAAAGTCACTCCTTGCAAATTGAGCAGAGAGCCTTGAAGGATCTGACAAACATGAATTATAGTGATCAAGTTGCTGTACTGCTCTTGGATTTAAAAGGTTTTCAATGAGTTCACTCAATGGAAGCTCTTGAGGAAAGGAAGCTATTGAGCAAAAAGAGGGGATGTATTTCATGGTTTGAATACTGATTTTTAAAAATCAGGCCAGGCAGAAAAATAGGAGTATATGATCACTTTTCTTAGTATTAGTTCATTCCTGGATTTCCTTTAAAAAATGTGTAAGAATAAATCATGAAATTAGTAAATTTGCTGAGAAAAGTTGCACAGAGGCTTCTAATCCTTAGTGACAGGGCAGCAAAGCAGCATGTGAGACTGTTGATAAGTTCAATTTTTTTAATACACATACATGTACATATCTGTACAAACACGCTGATGTTTCCGTATGTAATATGCTTTCTTAATTTTAAGAAAGGCAACAAACATGCCTACCAACCTTAAGGCCCTTGTAATATAAATGTTTTGGTAGGGAGAATGCAATCCGTCATAGAAAAGGTGTTAATGGTCATCTTAATGGGCACCACTTGAAAAATTTGGGCCCAGTTTGTGATTCATGTTGTTGTTACATTTGGGAAGGTAATTTCAGCCATTTGGGAAGACTACTTTTATTCTGCTTCTTTATTCAAATGTTGATAGGCATTTTTGCTTACTAAAGGTTGAAAAGATTTGTGACTGAGTCACAAATAGATGTGTAGAAAATTATTTATGTAGGCCTACACAGAGACAGAAAATGAAGCTACTGTAGCTTAAAGTAAGTTCTTAAAATAGTTTCAATTGTAATATTTTCTCCTATAGAAGCTTAAATGTGCATAGGAAAATTATATCTCTTATGTTTGAGGAAGATAAAATTTTCTTAGGCATGCCTGAATAGTTTGAACAAAAGAATATGTGATGAGGTAGTTCATGGTTCAGAAGACAACCTTGCCACCATTTCTAGCAAAACATTTTGATGTGATTTGGAGTTCATCTGATTTTCTACAGGCTACAGTGTTTCATGTATGTTTTGGTTATTCTGAAGAGTATTTGAATGCCATTGTTTTGTTAACAGAATAAAAAATATTTTAGCTATTTTTATATTAGACCTTAATTAATAGGATGAGAAATTATAATAAATTTGGAATCATCTTACCTTACATTTAAATTATAGTATGTTTTCAATTTTTAATGCCATTATCTCTAGCAACAAAGAATAAATTAAGATTCATCCATTATGTATATCTCCTATAGCACTTTTCACTGGCAAGTGTGATGGTGCCCCACAGAGAAGTTGGGTTAATGTTATCATCTCCATTTAGCAAATGAAGAAAGAACAAAACCAGTGCTCTGGAGGATTGTATTATTCAGGAATTGTGTCCAATTTCAATTAATCCCTTTGAGGTTTTTTTAGCATTTAAAAAACAGTAGCCGTAGCATTTATCATTTATATCAAACTCCATGTGTCAGAGTTAAATTTCTAGTCTTGAACCTTTTTGCTATTTGCCCTTCCTAACTCCATGGTATTAATTGTTCTGATTTCCAAAAAGGTTTTGGGAAAAAAAATTTTCATAAAAAAAAGTATGAAGAAAAGGTCATGATAGTATCAGGAGGTTAGCAATAAGGAAGTGTTACAGATCATCAGAAACTGCAACTAAATTAAGGAGTAGGAACAAACTGGATTTTCAACTTTGGCTAGAGGCATGTGGGACTTCATATTAAAGGACTTCTGTTCATTAGCTTATTAAATAATGATTTATAAATGAATGGCAAAGTGTTCAGAAGCAACAGCAGGGTTTAGATTAGGTGAAGTCAAAGGTGTCTGCAAGGATATAGGTAATGGTTTATTTTGAGCGCTGACTGGATTGGGATTTTTTTCTTTTCCCTTCCCCCC